>JAWNLU010001808.1:2202500-2675973 GCA_035042165.1 Drosophila kuntzei
CAAAAAAAAAAAATATTTTTTAAATTGTACAAAAATTTTCGGAATAAAATTGTGAAAATTTGATATTGCTACAACGATGTGAGAGAGGCAATGATTATTTTTTATCATTTGCCAAATTATAATAACTCGTACTTAAAACTCTAAGCTTACTGGTAATATTGGTTTCTTGAATGAAAATTATTGAAATTGACAGTTGTCGGATTACGGATTACGATCTCGATTTCGAATCTTTTATTTTTGTTATCTTGAGTTTTTGAGTTTTTGATTTTCTCCTTTCTTTCTTTGTGTGTGCTTACTTGAGAGTAGAAAGACCAGAGAGAGAGAGAGACGACGAACGCACACGCACAAAGAGTGAGAGAGAAGAATGACAGAGTGGGGAGCAAGTTGATACAACAAGTACATATGTAACTACATACAAATAAATAACGTGTATGTGTGCGATTGGTGCGTGCGTGTGTGTGAGAGTGTGAAGATAAAGGAATGATGATAATTAGTTGGGCGATGTATTGCGTTTCGGCGTCGATGGCGGCAAGTCCATTGTCTTGCACACCCAACCCGATATGTCGACATCTTCCACCTCCGCCTTGCGTATCCATGGATGGCTCTACCAATGAAAATAATTGAGTCTGTGTGAGTATATTAATAGTAGTATTAATAAATATGACCTTTGCTCACCAGCAACGTCTTGAGATCGGCACGCTCATCGGGCTGTTTCTTGAGGCATATGTCGACAAAGTCCTTGAACTCAGTTGAGAATATTTTGTGCTCCAACTTGGGTGGCGGCTCATTAACAATATAGTCGAGCAGTTCGAATATCGCCATCACTTTGGGCTCCAACACCGTTTGGTTGCCATCCTCATTGGAGTTCTCCGCAAATATTGACTCGAGCGTTACAGTATCTGGTGGCGGTATGGGATACATGCCGATCGCCATCTCCACCAGCGATAGACCCAGAGACCAAATGTCCGACTGCACCGAATAGTGTGTGCCCTGCAATCGTTCAGGCTGCAAATTTAATATAGATTAGTTTCAATTACAATATGGAAAATCGAATCATTTTAACGTATAGATAAGATGTGTTAATTTGAACCAGATTTAATGAAAAAATGTTCTGTTTTTTGATAAAACAAATGTACCATCTATTATTTTATTATTATTCATTATTATTTTTTTTTAAATTTAATATTAATAAAGATTTTTAAATTGAATTTTTGAAAATCAAGGACATTTATAAATATACTTCAAAACTAAAGCAACGAAATTAAAGAACAATTTATTTATAATATTAAAATTATTAATTCCATTGCTGTAATAATTACATAAAAAATACAAATTAAATTAAAAATCGATAAGCGTACAAAAAATGTACCATTTTGACAGAGTTGAATAACGAAGAGAAATGTACCATTTTTGGTACATTTGTGTGAATTGATATACATAGAAACTTGAGGATTTACTGACCGACATGTAGCTGCGCGTGCCCACAAACGAGTTGGCCATCGAGTCAATTAGTTGACCCGAAACGCCAAAATCACAGATCTTGATCTCGCCACTGCTGTTGACGAGTATGTTGCTTGGCTTGACATCGCGATGGATGATCGCATGCTTGTCGCGCAGATAGCTGAGTCCTTTCAACACCGCCAACGTGATCCGTCCGAGTATTGATTCAGGTATACGTCCGGCACGCTTCAGTATGAGATCGAGGGAACCACCGTCCATGTATTCCATGCAGATGCTTATCTCGCCATCGCTGTAGAAGGCGCCATAGAATCCAACAATGTGCGGAAAGTTGCATTCGTGGAGCACTTTAAGTTCGCGCAGGATTTGCTTCTTGATCGCCGGCTTCACCTCCAGATGGATCAGTTTACGCGCCATGATCAGATGTGTGAGTGTATGACGGACTTTCATGACAACGCCGCCATTGCCGGAGCCGAGTTCACCCAACTTTTCCAGATCCTCCTCAGATAATTCGCCAATCTTCTCCTTTTGACTGAGGAACACTTTGATTCGCTTGCGTTCCGTGTCGTCCATGTCGAGACCCTCCAGTGTTTCAGTTAATGCATCGATGCTCGTTTTTGGCTTTCCCAGCAAACTGTGTGTTCTTTAATTTAACTTTTTAATGAATTTTTGCAGAACCAAACGAAAAGTAACAACAGCAATTTGGATTGTGAATTGGTTAAGAGCGTGGGATAAAGGATGGATGGTTGGACGGATGGAGAGGGAGGATGGGCTGCAAAGAATTCTTCAGACACATGCATGTATACATATTTATATTCATATATCTCCCTGCGGTTCGGCTGGTGTCGAGGCATCGCCCAGTTCTATGCAGCCCCTTGAAACATCACTAGTAGTTAGGTAAGTCGTTAGCTTCAAGAGAAGCGCAAAGACAACGAAGGAAAACGACGATAGATTTCTGTTCGGTCGCTACTTTAGTTTAAAAATAAGCGGATTCGAATTTCCACATGAACATATTCTTAAATCTTATTGGTCCTCATTGATATGGTTAGTATTCGTATTCATTTATACTTAATTTAATCGCAATCTATATCTAACTATCAGTTCCAGAGCAGGATCTATGCACATATATTTAAAAATAAAAAACCTGCCTATTTTTATTTTTTTTTTTAAATTAGTTATATTTTGTTTATAATACACATCTACCTCGTCCCAGCGATTATTTAACAAATTGAAGGCAAGTCGTTAGCTAATGTACCAGGCAAGTCGTTAGGTAATGTACCGCTCGGTACATTTGTCGGACAAGTCGTGTACAAATTCGTTAGAAACACTTCCATCTGAGGCTTAGTACCGATAACCAATTCCTTAGGTAATTCCCTAGGTATTCTACGGTGATCCGTACTGTAGGGCTATATCTGCGAGTAGGTGTATTTGTGTTTATCTGTTCGTACTGCGTGCGTCATTTCGGCAAGCAGTAACAACAACATCACTATCTTCACTTTTTCTTTGCCTTGTGGGCGGGTGGGAGGTTTGAAACCAAAAATTCTTGGAATCTTAAAATGTATGTATAGAAAATCAAAATCATATTTACTCTGTTCCCGATGGCGTTTTAAATGGTGGCGTTGGTGCCACCGTGTGGCAGCAACAGTTGCATCCACATTCACCGGTGGCAGCACCAAGTTTAGTTTATTTTTCGACATCTTGTCCAAAATGCACGGCAACAACAACACTAAGAAAGCGCCGACGGTGCTGAGGATAGGGAAGACGGGAGGATTTTCGGTTGCCAGCAGCAAAAGAACAGCGGTGTTAATTGTATAATCAGCAGCAGTAAGTGTTTTTTCGTGTTCCTTTTCAATAAACTACAACAGCAGTTGGTGCCGCAAATTTCGCGAGTTTTTTAGTAGCTAAGATTGTTGATTTTATATCGATAGGTCGATAAATATTTTAAGGTTCATAACGATAACGCCGCGGTCAACTATCGGCAGCGTAGTAAAAATCAATTGTGACTGTGAAACTTATAAATAACGAATATGTAAATAATTGCTTTGTACATTGGAAAAAATAAATTAAATTATTTAATAATCTATTTGACCTAAATAGCCAATTGTAAATCATTCGATGACGAACCGATATTTGAGTTATCTGTGAATTTCGATAATTATTAAGTGGTTATCGGTCGTTGTGAATGCAAAATTAGTTGCAATTTTTGTTGTTGCTTGCAACTTTCAAATCAAATACAAAACGTGAATTTACATTGATATCAGGTGCGCTCCAACACTGGCGACAGGAAGAAGATGAAGAATCTGCTGGTGCCGCTTAACGGCACCAGTGCCGAGCCAAGCAACAACAACTGCAACTTTCACAAAGATGCGCTGCTTGGCTTTGCTCTCGACCTGCCGGATGAGCAGCTGGACAGTGCGGTGATGCAGCTGCAGGCGGCAGCAGCGGAGCAGCAACAGCAGCATAGTAATAACAATAACAACAACACCAATAACAACAGCAACAGCGGTGATTATCATCAATCATTGCTGCAGTGCGTCGATTTGCTGCCGGCAGCAGTCGCACAGCCAGATCTGCCAGAATGTTATCAATTTGACGCGGATGCCGCTGCGGCTGCCTCGGAGCTGGTTAATGTTGCAAACAAGGACTGTGATTCGTTGGCCAAACTAGCCTATAATCTGTATCGCCTCGCCAAGGAGGATCACATCGTCATCGATCGGTGAGTGAGGCATCAATATTTATGTTACTCTTGTCATTCCGCATTTCATTACAATTGATTGCAGAAAACGGAATGAGGTGGTGCGCACCAATGCAGTGACCAACCAGAAGACAATCTATCGTTGCATGGATCCTGTTGGTATGGGCATGTGCTCCACCGACCGCAGTCGTTCGGCCGAGTCATCTTTCAAAGTAACCCGCTCAAGAAAACGCACGGCACCCGGAAGAACAACAACAACAGCGACAACAGCAGCTGAGTCAAAGGCTCCGAGTGTTGCAGCGCCAAGTGGAGCTATCGAAAAGCAAATGAATGAGCCCATCCCAGCAACAGATGCTGATGCAATGCATCGCACGCGATCTGGAAGAATTGTGCGCGCTGCGTTGCCACAATCGGCGGCGCCTATGTCCTTAACGAAAGCACCAGCTCCAAATTCAAAACAGATGATGGAAATGCTTGTGGCAGAGCTGAGGGACAAGGATTATCGTGCTCCAGCAGTAGCTGCAACGCCATCGGCGCCGCCTGCAGTGGTGGTGCGGGAGCCGAGGGCTGTGCCACAAAATGCAATTTGTCCAGGTTGCAACAAGATCTTCTTGGGTCGTCGTTTGCAGCGACACTATGTCAAGTTTCCCGAGCATATGCCCAGTGCCATCGTCGTTTGCCAACAGCAACAGCTGCAACAGGAGCAGCCGCAACCACAGCAACAGCTACAACAGCAATTACCTCAGAGCAATGTGCCGACACTTTTTGGACTGCTTACAGCTCAACTGCAGCGACATGGTCATCTCAACGAGGAGCAGCGTGCCGATCTATTTTTGCACGAGTTAAATGACTTTGTGGAGCAGCTTCAACTGCGGAGCACTCGCCTCATACGCAATACATCTGGACTGCATTTTGTTAACGCTCGTATCGCACGTGTCCTGGGCATTCCTGAGGGTCAGTATGCCCTGGACATGTCGGCAATGGAGTCGGCGCAGGCGCCCACTCCGGAACCGGAGCTACAGCAGCTAATGCACGCGAATGCTGTGCCAGGTCCACGTAATCTGGTCGACTATCCAGGACTCAGCATGTCCCTGGATGACACTCTCACTGATGAAGCTGCACAGCGTCTAAACCTGTCCGCCGGCGGTAAATTGCTGCCACCATCCGAAGAGAGTCTCCTGCGCAATGTCAGCGATCTGATGCAACCTCCGGTGGCTGTGGCACCGCCCACAGTGGGTCACACAGCTGGGGCCATGTTGCCCCACTACGATCATGTTAGCGACAATGCCGTCGAGGCGCTCAGCATGAAAGAAACGCCCAATGCCGCTATTTTGGATCTCAATGTTGATTTCTTTCAGTTCAACAATAATTAGCGAATTATACACAAATTTTACTAATTTTTTACATACATATTTAGATAGTATTTATATATAATATATTCTATTATTGTTTACAAACGCGAAATGAATGTACATTTGATTTGATTGTGAGTTGAATATATGAGCAGGAAATGCTTTTGCATTGAAATTCATAAAAACTATTTGATTTTAATTAGCTGTTGAACAGGGAATCAAATTAAAACAAATATCGCTTTATTTCTACTATTTCTTTTAATTTATATTTCGGGTTTGTCCTTTAGGTTCCAGTGTTGAAGTGTTGTTTCATATTAGTTATGGCAAAAAAAAGGTGATTCAAAATTTAAACTTTCGATTTAAAAAAATGAATTTTCGAACAAAAAATTTTGGATAAAATTTGAATGCAGAATGAATTTAAAGGCCATGAATAAAAAAACTTCTTGACAAAGTAAAAGTCTAGTGACGAATGGGTTTTCCTGTCCCAAAATTTCTGATATCCCATTTTGTGACGAGCGATATTAAATTTAATAAAAAATAAAGTTTGGCAAAAATATGCACTTTTGTTAGTTACCGTCATACCTTTCGATCGGTATATAACTCGATCAGGTCGGACAGTCGTAGTCGCCTTTCGCACCCTTCGTGCTGCTTTCGTCACTAGCGCGGACTGCCGTCCGCAGTGATAAACTCCATACCAGGGTATAAAAATCTCCTTTGACAATTTTTTTTGCATACTTTAGATGGGCAATGTAAATATTTTTGTATTATTCCCGAAAACTTTAAGAAAGAACAAGAAAAGGTTAAATGAATTACTGATTCTTGCAGTGCGTCAAAACAATCGAGCGTCTGATATTATCAATAATTTTTAAATGATTTTTTAATGTTTTTGCTTGACGCACAATATTTACATTAGGAAACAAATTGTATCTTCGTTTACTAACTTTATTTATATATGGGGCCCTAAGATAAGAGTAAACCACTTTAAAATTTATCGTATTTATATTTTAGAGCTAACATTATTATTTTAATTTTCTCAGAATTTTAAGTAAAAAGATCTTTAAAAAAAAAACACCATAATTTATTTACTTTAAAAATATCAATATCTTAAACTATTGACTTAAATTAATTATTGTATTTTTCATTTTTCTTTTTTCATTTTCAGTTATAATTAAAATTGATAATATTATTTAATTTTGAATTCTACATTTTAGTTTTATAATTTAATTTGAAATTTAATTTAATTACTACTTCTTGTCGACTGCTTTTACTTGACATTAAATAAATAAATAAATACAAAAAAAAATAATAAATAAATTTACAGCTGTATAAAGATATTCATAAACAATTGTTAAATTTCGAGTAATTGTCAAAAATGCAAGATCTCCTCTGAAAACATCTATCCAAAAATCAAAAAAAAAAAACCAAATTTGAATCTGAATCAAATGAATTATTCAAATATAGCCGCAGATTGCAATGGGATGTCTTTGAATTCGTTTTCGTATTCGAATTCGTATTCGGATTTGTTTATGTTTAGTTTAAAGATCTGTTGCTTTGTTGTTTTTGCGTTTACGCGCTGACCATTGTTTATATTATGTACTCGTATTTTATGCCCTCAGCTATTTATATACTGTTGCCGGCACCATGTGAATTGGATGGAGGCTGAGGTTGCCTGGAGGCGGAACTGGACTGTTACATATATACATTTATATGTATGTATGTACACGGATAAAAAATATGATCTAAAATCAAGATTTTGGTCTCAGAACTAAGAATTTTGGTCAAAAAAATGGGTCGAGAACATAAAATTCTTAAATTTAGAAAATACATCTTGATTTTAAGAACATTTCAAAGTTCTTAATTTAAGACCAGACCGTCTTAAATTCTCAGACCAAAAATAAAAAATAAGGCAGGTGTTTAAAACATAAAACTTATTTTTTTTTTGATATTTATAATTTTTCGGATTTTTTTTTTTTTTTTTTTTTTTTTTAATATTCCGATTATGTGTTTTTTTCCTTGGCTAGAGCGGATTTCACTCGAATTGTTACCAAACTGAAGCGGCGACTCTAACCAGAGCACCACGGTGTCATTATTGTCTTCATATTAAATATGACATATTTATATTTTCTTAACAATTTAAGATTTTTAATTCTTATATTAAGAACTGCGAATTTTTAGATTAATATTCTTAGTTTTATTAATTTGGTCTTAGAATGTTCTTATTTTAAGAACAAAATATTTAAGATGAATGTTCTTGATTTAAGAAGTTGGTCTTTTTTTCAGTGTATGTTTGGAGAGCGACATGCGTTGCCTTTGAACATTGGCGAAATGTTGAAATGTCGATGCATTTGCATAATTTGCACTGCACTGTGGAACCCTTTTGCTGTTGGCAAACATTGCCACGCCCACTGTGCACGGTGGACATTAAGCGACGCGACGCGACGTTTGACGTGGCTGCGGGTGCAATTCAATTTGGAACTTATTGCAGTCATATTTGCCGAGTGTCAATATGATTAAAGCTGATGAGCAGCGATTTGGATCGAAGTGTCGCCTCAACTATAAATGCAAGTTGCGTGACAAATTTCGATGCCAGTTTCAACATCATGCTCATCCATGGGGAACCCAAAAGGCGAACGCGCCATCTGCCGTCCAATAGGGAGCACCAAAGTCACAGTGGCGACTCCAGCGACGAGGAGCTCACACTCTGCAGCCGTGAGGCGATCAAGAAGAGCGTCAAGTATTATCTACAGAACAGCTCCTTGCATGGTCTCAAGTATATAGCCGAGGAGCGGATTACAATTCCAGAGCGGTGTGTTAGATTTGATTAGTATATTATATTATATATATAGAGACTCTTGATGTTGGCTTGTGCAGCGTTTTCTTTGGCATATCCTTTATTCTGGTCGTCATCCTGTCTGGATTTTTCATCTCAAACATCTACATCAAGTGGAGCGCTTCGCCCATCATAATCTCGACCAGCGCCAAGCAGTTGCTCACCAGCAACATGCCATTTCCGGCTGTTACCATCTGCAATCTTAACCAGGCACTGCGAAGTCGAGTTCAGCGCATCTCACGGTGAGTATCGCACAGATTTATTTTCTCTATAATATTGATGTTAAAGTCTTAGCTTCGAAGAAAAATATAAAAATCTCAGGAGATAAAGATCGAAAAAAATCAGGATAATTTTATAATTTACTGAATTTTGTAAAGAAAAACAAAATATAATATATATGCCAATTTTGTATCTCTGAAAACAGCTTAAAAGACTTATGCATCAGAATTTTCAAATTAAATATCACTTTTAATGGCTATTTAAAGGTTTTTATTTTATAAATCAAATTTAATAATTATATAAAAAAATAAATGTTATTCTTATTATTGATTTTTAATTGTTCAGTCTTTTATAAAAGTTTTTGATGTAAATTAAATTTAATAATTGTTTGTGATTAAAGAAAAATATTATTATTATTGATTTTTAATTGTTCAGTATTTTATAAAAGTTTTTGATGTAAATTAAATTTAATAATTGTTTGTGATTAAACAAAAATTATTATTATTATTGATTTTTAATTGTTCAGTCTTTTATAAAAGTTTTTGATGTAAATTAAATTTAATAATTGTTTGTGATTAAAAAAATTATTATTATTATTGATTTTTAATTGTTCAGTCTTTTATAAGAGTTTTTGATGTAAATTAAATTTAATAATTATTTATGATTAAAAATAAGTGTTATTCTTATTATTAATTTTTAATTGTTCAGTCTTTTATAAGAGTTTTTGTTGTAAATTAAATTTAATAATTGTTTGTGATTAAACAAAAATTATTATTATTATTGATTTTAAATTGTTCAGTCTTTTATCTTTTATCATAAATTAAATTTAATAATTGTTTGTGATTAAACAAAAATTATTATTATTATTGATATTTAATTGTTCAGTATTTTATAAAAGTTTTTGATGTAAATTAAATTTAATAATTGTTAGTGACTAAAAAAAAATATTATTATTATTGACTTTTAATTGTTCAGTCTTTTATAAGAGTTTTTGATGTAAATTTTAATTTAATAATTGTTAGTGACTAAAAAAAAATATTATTATTATTTATTTTTAATTGTTCAGTCTTATAAGAGAGTTTTTAATGATTTTTTTTTGAATAGAAGTCTCTGAAGACTTTTATTTCTGATTAATAAATTTAAGAGTCCCAACGGCCTAAAAAAGCGTAGTAAGTATTTATAGGTGTTTAAATTTTTAAATGTCTCTCCTCAAATATTATGGAAAATATATATGTACAATTATTTGTACACAAAAGTTTTAAAATAATAAAAGCCTTTATTCCTGTAAAATAAAAGAACAGACTGAAAATACAATAAAAACAATAATTTTTTTTTTAAATCACAAATAATAATGGATTTATGAAATAAAAGTCTTTAAATGACCATTAAAAATTATTTTTTTTTCCTATTCCTCATAACAGTTGTGGTCCCCGCTTTTATGTTTATTAATAAAATTTCTTCAGAGGTATGTTTTTATTTTATTTTAAGTTTAAGTTTATTTAAGCATATCACATAAATATTTATTCTGAATCAGATCTGATTGTGTTAATATTCATACTCTAATTTCAAAGGTCGAGCAGTAATTACTCGTTGTTGATGAGCCTGTGCAGTCAGGGAGATGACCAGAAAATCACGTACGTTGGCACCTGGAAGTACTTTAAGGCATTGCTAGTGGATGTGGCACAGCCATGTGATGACATGCTCTTGTACTGTAGTTTCGGATCACGTAAGGAGCTTTGTTCGATGATCTTCAAGTCGATATTGACCGATGACGGACTTTGCTGTACGTTTAATGCATTGGATCCGAGTTTTCTCTTTCGCAATTATACGGATGATGTGCGTCTGGAGCCGGTGCAGGAGGATACACTGTACGAGGCCATCGATTGGACACCGGAACGTGGTTATGCCAAGAAACTGCCGGAATATTATTATCCAAGAACATCGGGCGGTACTGGCAGTCGCATGGGTCTCACTGTAGTGTTGAATGCTTCAACAGCGGAGTATTACTGTACCAAGTCCATGAGTAATGGCTTCAAGGTAGAGTTCTTAAACGAAATGTAAAAATCGACAACAAAAAAATCGGTAAATAATATATATATATCGATAATTACAGTTTTATATCGAGTTTTTCAAAAAAACAATTTAAAAAAAATTTATAACGTAATTGTCAATAATTGAAATTGTAGAATTTTAGGTTGAAAAATAACTGGGTTCGATTCCCCGTCGTGCTATTCTAAAATGTGGTTTCAAGTTATTTAGGAATGAAATGGAATTTAAAATTTATAAGTAACTCATATTATATTTATTTTCAGTATTTAAGCTCGTGAACTCAAGAGTTAATTCGATTAGAAAAAGTTAACTTTTAGATCCTTTGGTCAATTTTTCATAAAAATCGATTTAATTAACTCAAAAAATAATCGAGCTAAAGTTCTTGAAAAATCGAGGTGTCGATATTTCGATGTATTTTAAAATCATCTTTGACAATCGATTGTGGACTGATAACTGAATAAATCTTCTTTCCTTTGCAACAGGTGCTAGTGCATAATCCCGCCGAGCTGCCGAAGGTGAGTAACTATGGATTTATAGTGACATCTGGACGGGAGGCACGTATACCCATTGAGCCCGTCTATGAGGATGCCACACTCAGCATAAGGTCGATCAAGAAATCGGTGCGTCGCTGCCTCTTTTCGGATGAGAACGATCTCACCTACTATCGCACGTATTCCCGCAAGAACTGTGAGCTGGAGTGCGAGGCGAAGCTGCTGCTCCGCGACTGCAGCTGTGTGCTGTATTATCTGCCCAGGATTGATCCTGCGGCACGTGTCTGCGGACCCAATGACAACAACTGCACCAATCGCGTCCAGACCGAGATCGAGTCATCGAAAACGGAATTGTCGTGTGAGAACTGTTGGCCGGGTTGCTTTGAGCTGACCTACAAGACGACGTTGTCCACGTCGATGATTGTCGCGGGTCCCAGCTACCAGAGTGGCGAGGATCTGCCCGAGGATCTTTTCAATGCCATCAACGGTTCGGCAAACAACGAGCTATCCATTCTACACTTCTATTACGTTAGCAACAGCTTTCGGAGCACCACCAAATCCGAGATGTTTGGCTTCACCGAGTTTCTCTGTAAGTGGCGGAAGGGCGGATGGGCGGAAATCCCTCGGGATCTAACTCTCCTGTCGTTTTTGCAGCCAATACTGGCGGTTTACTTGGCCTCTTCATGGGCTTCAGCATCTTTTCCGTCATCGAGATCTTCTACTATGTGACAGTGCGTCCGTATTGTGCCTCCCGGACGCTCCAACAGCGCCGTCAACGTCGAGAGGACGCGTTGCGTTGGTTGACGCCGGTGCGGAAGCGACGACCTTTCATCCTGCCCCACCGTCCGCCTCCTTACAGTCAGTTGCAGGGCAAAACCAAAACCAAAACCAAAACCAAGAAAAGTCTCTGGCAATCGTTGCGCTCCTCCCGAGATCCCCTAGTCTATCCCTATCTGGATTAGGATGTTGTTGTTACAGCACATTTTATGGCCCTTTAAATGCATCGGATGAAGCCACAAGCTGAATAAATAAACCAAGGCAACACCGAGAGGCCAATGAACGCGGCCCATTAACTGAGGAGACTTATGATGCGGAGCTGGAGGAGATGTCGGGGAAACCACCGGAAGTGGAAACCAATTTGAAGTCGGCTATCGAATGGCGCTAATCGCTAATCGCCACGCGACTTCAATTTCAATCGGTTTTCTCTAGACCAGCGATTTTGAAGACAATTTTAAACAAAAGTTACTTGACTTTGTCATCGAGTTTGCTACATTCAAGTTTTTGAATCATTTCAATTGCTTTAAATTAATTTTATTAATTAAGTAAATCAAATAAAATTTCCTTTATTATATTTGTATAATATTATAATAAACTATTGATCAACAGTTGCGTCTTTTTACTTAGTAACTTAACTTTCAATCGGTTTTCTCTTGACCATCGGTTTTCAAGACATTTTTAAACAAAAGTTACTTGACTTTGTCATCGAGTTTGAATCATTTTAATTGCTTTAAATTAATTTTATTAATTAAATAAATCAAATAACATTTCCTTTATTATATTTGTATAATATTATAATAAACCATTGATCAACAGTTGCGTCATTTTACTCAGTAACTTATGGAGCACTATTAAGAATTAAGAAAGCACAAGAAATAAAGTGACCATGGAGGAGAATTGAGTAGATTTAAAGATGCACATATATTTGACTTTGAAAGATAGAAATAAATACAAAATATAGTGAGTGGAGATAACAAAATGGATTTAAATTATAATAAAGAAGATGGATTAAAATGGCCAACAGATTTTAAAACCGTAACCTTTAACAGAAATTATCCGCTGAAAATTGATAATCGTAACTGAAAACCCAATCGATAAAAAACCAATAAACCGAAATTTTTTAAACCGATTAGGAACCTATTAGTAACCGATTAGCAACCGATTTGTATATACTTTATGGTTCAATTAAGCATTAATTTCAATACATATGTTGTTAAGGTGTAATCATCGTTTTTTAAACACATTTGTATTTTAAATTTGAATATTGATCTTATTAAATATATCTTTTTGAAATCAAAGAATTTTTGTTTATATATTAACGTTTTTAAGTATAGTTGACAGGCAAACTAAAAGTGTTTATTAACTTTGTTGTAAAGTCTTAAAGACAACAAGATAATTGTGTTATTAACTACATAATCATCAAATATTAAAGAAAACTACAAAAAAGGTTGGAAATTTTTGAATACAAATAAATGTGTGTATGTAGAGTGCAAAAAATACGTTGTTAAAGTTAAAATAATAGTAGAGGTCTTGCCTAAGAGAAGAGATATCTGATCAAACACAAGGAAATGATTTAATAATTATATGAGTTTATTATTCTACCAATCTTAATTTTAAATTTGTAAGAAATAACTGCTTACAAGATTAATCTCTAGAATATTACAATCTTTAAGCGAAGAAAACTGCACTGATAAAAAAATGTTCTAAAATCAAGATTTTGGTCTCAGAACTTAGAATTTTAGTCTAAAAAATGCGTCGAGAATATAAAATTTTAAATTTAGAAAACACATCTTGATTTTAAGAACATTTCAAATAAGAATAAGTTCTTAATTTAAGACCAAACCGTCTAAAATTCTCAAACCAAAAATACAAAAATAAGGCAGGTGTTTTGAACTTATTTTTTTTTAATTTATACTTTTCTTGCATATATTTTTTTTCATAAATATTCCGATTATATGTTTTTTCCTTGGCTAGAGCGGATTTCGATCCCTCGACTTGTTTATCAAAATTGAAGCGGCGACTTTAACCAGAGCACCACGGTGCCATTATTATCTTCATATTAAATATGACATATTTATATTTTCTTAACAATTTAAGATTTTTAATTCTTATATTAAGAACTGAGAATTTTCCGATTAATATTCATAGTTTTATTAATTTGGTCTTAAAATGGACTTATTTTAAGAACAAAATATTTAAGATGAATGTTCATGATTTTAGAAGTTGGTCTTTTTTTCAGTGTAGCCTTTACATGTTGCATAAGATAGGAATAAATTAATGCTCGTAATAAACACTCGTATTGTGAGAGCGTATTGAAAATTCGTATTGCATTAGTTTAGCATTGACTACTAATTTTTGGCTTTGTGTGTCAGCTGTAAATTAATGGATACAAATTGTTTTTCGGTGACCAATTGTACCAATCGTCTGTCTGGGGGCCGTAACCGAAAATGGCAAACAGTTGTTGGCTAAAAGCGTCGCACTGATGTCACTCTGCTTAGAGACCGAAGTGCGTTTCGTTTCTCCAAACTATCTGAGTGTGAGATACATTTACAGCACAACTATAAACAACAACTACAACAATTACAAATAGGAATTTTTACGACTCAGTCGCGTCTAAGTGCGTTTGGGAGCAAATGTCACATCATATGCCCCGTCAATGTCAAGTGGCCAAGTGGCGAAGTGGCCAAGTGGTGAAGTGGCCTAAAGGGCAGCTACTTGGCTCCACAAAAATGTGTCTATACACACAGCTGAACATAGGCATAGTTTCCTATTTTTTTTTTAATTTTATCTTTGTGGTGGGCAATTCCGTTGCGCTTTATTAGATGCCAGCTGGAAAATCTCAAATCGCGCCCAGTTCAACAGCGGCCCGTCGTCATATGCGGCGTATACGCGATCTTCTTTTTGTTCTTCTCGCTTCGAATGTAAACAAACAAGTGACGTGGCAACGGCCAGGCCCAAAAAAGTTTTGTATCTGTGTATCTACACTGAAAGAGAAGACCAACTTCTAAAATCAAGAACATTCATCTAAATATTTTGTTCTTAAAATAAGTCTATTTTAAGACCAAATTAATAAAACTAAGAATATTAATCTCAAAATTCGCAGTTCTTAATATAAGAATTAAAGATCTTAAATTGATAAGAAAATATAAATATGTCATATTTAATATGAAGACAATAATGACACCGTGGTGCTCTGGTTAGAGTTGCCGGTTCAATTTTGATAAGCAGCAAGTCGAGGGATCGAAACCCGCTTCTAGCCAAGGAAAAAACATATTATCGGAATATTTATAAAAAAAAAATAGATCCAAGAAAAGTATAAATTAAAAAAAAATAAGTTCAAAACACCTGCTTATTTTTGTATTTTTGGTTTGAGCAATTTAAGACTGTTTGGTCTTAAATTAAGAACTTATTCTTATTTGAAATGTTCTTAAAATCAAGATGTATTTTCTAAATTCAAGAATTTTATGTTCTCGACGCATTTTTTAGACCAAAATTCTTAGTTCTGAGAGCAAAATCTTGATTTTAGAACAATTTTTTTATCAGTGTACGATATAGGAGTATCTTGTGTGTTTGCTTGTGCCTTTTACACTTTCGATTTATGTAGATTTCTTCTTTTTCTTTTTGCTCTGTTTTATATTTTCGTTGGCTGTGATTCATTCACACCACAACAGCCCAAAAAACAACAACAACAAGAACAACAACGACATGTGGTGGAAAAACTCTGGAACGAACTTTTGACGTGACCAACAACCACGAGACATCCGTAACAAAATTGCCAGATGATCTAACAACCAAAATCTTAAAAAACCAACACGCAAATCATGATAATGATCAGTTACTAGACTTTAACATATAAGCTGCTTATTTCAGTTTAAAGATCTATAAGTTTCTGAAATATAAGCCCTAAAATTTATTAGGGCTTTACTTAAATTACAAAAGATTTATTTTCATTTATTTTATATGAATTTTTATTTGCAGTGTTTATTTACATTAAATATGTCATTTTTTTTACTGTTTTTTTTTGTTCAGTGAATTTTTGAAAAAAATGCATTCGATTTAAATTAAAAATTTCGAAATATGCATTAGATGTGTACTTTACATAAACTGAAAATATATATAATCTGTATTAACCCTTAAGAGTTAATATCTCATATTATATATAAATTAATAAAAAAATAATAAAAATAAATAAATATATTATAACTCTTAGCTAAATTTATTATTTAGTTGTTTTTTAATTAACCCAAATGCAAATTTTAAAAACTAGGTTACAGAAATTGAAGTTTGAAATTATATGAATTACAAGTAAGTATAATAATAATTTCAATTCATTTTATGTCAATTTCTTTAAAATTTGCATTTAAAAACTTAAAATTAAATTATGTTTTAAATATATTTAATGTTTTTTTCAAAAATATAGTTTTAAATGCTCAACATATTTTTAAATCAGCTTTTTATATAAAAGAGGAATTAAATTTAACATTAAGTGTTATTATGATTATTATTTATATTATTAATAATATTATTATTGTACTAGTATCCAAGTTTTTTATTAAAGCATGTACATATGCTTTAATGTGTAGTTTTCGGAATTTAGCTTAATGTCCAAATATGCAAAAATAAGTTTTGAAAATTGTTTCTTCACTTCCCAAGCAAAATTTTCAATTATTGCATTTTTTTGAGAATATCGTTTTTTTGATTTATTGCTACAGCGATTCAATGTAAAGTCATTTCGATATAAATGACCACAATTAGTTCAAGCTCAAAGAGTTTTTCAGTTCCCATGGTGATGCGTTATGTTGAATATCACGCATACGCCATGTATCGCATTTTAAAATCGAGGCTGGTTCTTTGGAATTGTTCTGTTTTTTTTGATGTTGCTTCAACTGTTTTAAATGTGAGCAACAATGACATGCATTGCCGTATGAATGTGTGTGTGAATGAATATAATACACACACACACACACAAAAGCACACTCGCAGTCAGTGAGATTCACGCCAACACAGGAACCGAGCGCAGCGGCATTTAATTTCCTTCTTCTTCTCTTATTTTTTTTTTTCGTATGTTTATGCTAAGCAATAATAATAATAACAACAACAACAACAACAACAACAATAGCAGCACGGTCAGCCACGTGGGTGGATGTTGTTGTTGTTGTAGTTGTAGCACTGATAAAAATGATTTAAAATCAAGATTTTGGTCTCAGAACTAAGAATTTTGGTCTAAAATAAAATTCTTAAATTTAGAAAACACATCGTGATTTTAAGAACATTTCAAATAAGAATAAGTTCTTAATTTAAGATCAGACCGTCTTAAATTCTCAAACCAAAAATTAAAAAGTAGGCAGGTATTTTAAACTTAAAACTTATTTTTTTTTTTGGTATTTATACTTTTTTTGGATTTTTTTTTTTTTTATAAATTTTCCGATTATATGTTTTTCCTTGGCTAGAGCGGGTTTCGATCCCTCGACTTGTTTATCAAAAATTGAAGCGGCGACTCTAACCAGAGCGCCACGTTGGCATTATTGTCATCATATTAAATATGACATATTTATATTTTCTTATCAATTTAAGATTTTTAATTCTTATATTAAGAACTGCGAATTTTTAGATTAATATTCTTAGTTTTATTGATTTGGTCTTAAAATGGTCTTATTTTAAGAACAAAATATTAAAGATGAGTGTTCATGATTTTAGAAGTTGGTCTTTTTTTTTCAGTGTAGATGTGGATGTAGCGCTGCTGCCTCTGCCCCTGTCTCTGCTGCTGCCTCTGCCTCTGTCTCTGCTGCTGCTGCTGGCACAATCAAGCACCTTCACCGCTGCCGCCGCCACCATTTGATGCTCTCTGAGCATCCTCAGCGGAAATAGAAATTCAGTCAGACATTGAACGCCGTGCGTCGAACTGTGAATTCGCTTAACTAGAAACTGTAACCGTAACCAAGTGCAGAACTTGCAACAATAGGCCTCACCTGGCCGCCATACCCCAGATATACCCCATATACCCCATACCATATACCATAACCATACCTATTCATCCATCCATCCATCCATCCATCCATCCATCATCTTTGTAATTTTTTGTCTGTGCCCGCGCAGTGATTTCTGTAATTTTTTCAAATTTAAATTCCGTTTCATCGTTTTCTGTACATTTGTTATTTTTTGCCCCTTTTTGCCGTGTGCGGTGCGTGTATTGGCATAAACATTTAGCGCGAAATTGTGTGCAGCTGTTTGTTGGATTCATTGGATTTGCAACAATTGCAGCCAACTATCCAGAGAATCACTGGCATAACGATAACAACAACAAAGTTGGCAAATGCATTCCACGGCATGCGGCGTTGGCGCCTCCGCCACAAATCTTGCATCACTGCAAACGTAAGTACTTCTTTCAGGCATGCAAATGGAACTACATGCAAAGTAATGTGTACGATTATAGATATTACTACCCTGATATTAAGCATTCGCATCTAGACGTTTATTCCGTAACTCACAAAGATTCTCTCTCAGTTCTCATAAGTGTCAATTTCAAACGATCTTTGCTATTCCTCATTATAAACTGATAATTTAATGTAAATTTTGGTAATATATGATATGAAAAACAACATAAAAATATGAAAATTTCACATTTTGCTTTATAAATTATTTTTTTTTTTTTTGTTATATCATGGAAATGAGTACAAAGAGTATTTTGACATTTGAGATTGTATTTATATAAGGACTGATTTTTTTTGATTAGCATTAACAGGCGAGTAAATTTATCAGTCTCTATTTTAATCTAATTATATGAAGAGTCTATGAGAGTTAGAGGTATGAAATTTAGTATGTGGATGCAAATTTATTGGTACACAGATCAAGATCATTTTAAAAGATAGGCATTGATGCTATTTTATTATAGTTAAATTGTTTTTTAGCTTTAAATAATTGCTTTATAAATTCTCTAGTAAAGTAAAGTGCCTAAGATTTCTGCATAAAATAAAAATAAACATTTTCTTATGGTATCTGCCAGTTTAATGGTTTCATCTTTAGTGTTATTTCCCAGCAAAATGTAAATCTTGGTAAAGTCTCTATATTCTTGCAATTAATACTTGATATAGTTTGTAATTTCTTGATTTATAGAGTATCTGCTAAACAAGGCTTCCAATTCTTTGTATTAAACGAAGTAGTTTTAAATCTTTCTGATAACACTTAATTTTTAATACCATTTGAATATCACAAAGACAAAACTGACTTACAGAGTATCTTTAGGTCTCTTATCTGAACTTTTTCAGTTAACACTCGATATCTGTTGAGATTTTCCAACGCGCTATGGAAATAAAATTAATTTCTTTCGAAGTGCCAGCTGGGAATTGTGTGATATGTGCAAACTTTATATCGTATTATTTATGCTCACATCGAAATTTGTGTTTTGTTATTGTTCAAATGCGTATGATAAACATAGAAGTAAATCGGTGTATTTTATAATGATGCTTAGGCAGAACATAATTAATGGATAATTTAACACGAGCAAATGGGATTTTGAAATTACTTCAAGGTTCTTCTGAGCGATTCAGGATTATTTTTAATAAATTTCCTCGTATGGAAAGAATGAATGCTCGCAGAAAAGATGCTTGGATACTTGGAAAAACCGGAATAGAAATGCGGCAACAGTTGGAGAAGGAGGGATTGGAGGTGATTTAGTGGGGAGGGGGGGGGTCAGGCAACCTTGTAGCTTTGCCACTTGCTGTCAGGCCATAAAGCATCTACTTATAGCCAAGAATGCCATTCAATAGACCACAGATAATCCATCAAAGTGCGCTAAAGACAAACAAATGTTGAGGGGCGTGAATATATAGGATGCGGATGTGGATGTGGATGCGGAATGTGGAATGGGAGATTGGCTGAGGAGGGGAGGGGAATGGGAATACGTTGGGTCACACGCTGCGTAATAAAGTAGCTCAGCAGAAGATGTGCGGATTGTAAACAAATATTATATGTGATGCCTTTTGGCTTCAATGTGTGTCAGCACAAGCATTGGAGGCAACTCAAAATAGTTGCACTATGACGAACAGGGAAGGGGCATCGAAAGTGGCAAGTGGCAAGTGGAAAGAGGGGACGGGGACGGGGCACATGAAAGCGCAACAGCAGCCAGCAAAAGTGGAGCACTTAAAAAATGTTTCCTCAACTAATTAATGAGAATTCTAAGTGCGCTACACAAACACATCTCGTACACTGAGAAAAAACACCAATTTCTAAAATCAAGAAAATTCATCTTAAATATTTTGTTCTTAAAATAAGACCATTTTAAGACCAAATTAATAAAACTAAGAATATTAATCTAAAAATTTGCAGTTCTTAATATAAGAATTAAAAATCTTAAATTGTTAAGAAAATATAAATATATGTCATATTTAAAATGAAGACAATAATGACACCGTGGTGCTCTGGTTAGAGTCGCCGCTTCACTTTGGCAACAAGTCGAGGGATCGAAACCCGCTCTAGCCAAGGAAAAAACATATAATCGGAATATTTGTAAATAAAATAAATCCAAGAAAAGTATATAAAAAAAAGTTTAAAACACCTGCCTTAATTTTTTTAATTTTGGTTTGAGAATTTAAGACTGTTTGGTCTTAAATTAAGAACTTTTTCTTATTTGAAATGTTCTGAAAATCAAGATGTGTTTTCTAAATTTAAGAATTTTATGTTCTCGACGCATTTTTTAGACCAAAATTCTGAGTGCTGAGACCAAAATCTTGATTTTAGAACATCTTTTTTAACAGTTTAGATACAGATACAGATGCACATACATAGATACAGATACATTTGCGCCGTTGCTGACTGACAGGAGGAGACGGAACGAGGGGAGTCGATTTATAAGCCACAATTTATGTTTATGGTGCCCCAAAGTGTCGACCAATTCGTAGGCCAAACTGTTGAATGCCCCGCCAGAATTTGTTGTTGTTGTTGTTTAATTAGCTCAGCGACAAGTTCAATTGCTCCACTTCCCTCAACTCCCCTCTGTCAGTCTCTCTCTCCCTTCCTAACACTCTTCCACTGTCTGCCAAATATTTTATGGGCTAAACACACTTGTGAGGCCAAGGGCAACTCCCACATTGGTGACGTCATCGCGTCGGCGTCATTTGCAACGGCAACCACCTACAAGCAACAGTTGCTGCTGCAGTTGCAATTGCTTTTTGTTTTTGCAGTCACAATCCAAACTCGATGTTGCAGACTCTCAACTATCATAAATTAAATTTAAGCTGATTGGTAACGATACTTTTTGAGTTGGCATATCAAGAAGCAGATATATTATTTTTCAAGCACACCTTCAGGGAAATAACCAGCTAATAAATATTAGCTAAAATTCATTAATAATAATGAAAATTCAAAACTACTTTTATAACTAAATCACAGACATAAATAGAATAATTAAAATCTTAAATTATAATTAATCTATAAAAACCAGGGATTAAAACCGAAACGAATATCGGTTTTTAGTTATGGTTTTGAATATGCCCGAATTAAGTTTTTTGGTTACCGGTTATGCAAAATCTGGGAGTATCGGTTTCGTAGCGGTTATCGGTTTTTTAATAAGTTTTTCATTGTTTTACATGAAAAAAGACTTAATGCTCTTATTAGTCTGAAAAATAATGTTATCTGGTTACTGGAATGGTCCAGCTTAATGTCGATTTTATTATAATTTGACCTCATATAAATTTGGTTCATTTGGTTTGAACATTTCGATTATTTTGATTTTATTGATTATTAAAAATTTCGAACTTCCATAGCTTTGTCAAAATTCCATCAATTTCCATGCGCAATGTAAATTTGAGCATAATTTTTCCTCTAAATTTGATCTGCATTTAAATTTTGTTCAATTTTAAAAATTTTTTAAAATCGAATTTTTTTGAAAATTTACAGTGTTACCCCTTTGTCTTTTTTGATATTTTCGAAAAAATTCGAATTTTCGAAATGAATAAAATTTAAATGCAGAACGAATTTAGAAGTAAAATCACACTCAAATTTACATTGCGCATAGAAATTGATTGAGTTTTGACAAAGTTATGGCAGTTCAAACTTATCAAAGTTGCTCAGTAGCTGCGACGGCCAGAACCGAAATTTACCCTTATAAATGAATCGGTTACTAAACGGTTATTTCGGTTTAAAGAGTTACGGTTTATGGGTTTCGGTACAGCGGAAAAAATTATTTTCGGTTACGGTTTCAGTTACGGTTACAAATTTCAATCGGTTTTTACTGGTTAAAGTTTACGGTTTCGGTTAAGGTTTTAATCCCAGAAGAGAATATAATATATTATTTATTTATTTACATCATTTATTAATTCTGTCAAGACAATTACTTGAATAACTTTACCTAATAATTTTCAAGATGGTTCCATTTGCTATACCACTTGGATGATAATTTAAATTAAATTAAATTAAGATATTTCATACAATAATCAATTGACTTACTAGTTATAAATGAAATAAATTCGCTTGTTTGTATAATAATTTTCAATAATTAAAAGGTTTGCTTTTTGACAAGTTTAGAGGCAAATGTCATAATTTAAAGGCACCTCACCTGCCCGATTAATCGGGGCGCAGCCTATTGCATATCCCATTAAGATTCGCTACCCACCAATTTTAGACATATGCCGCCCACATTCGCAAGTGCCACTTCCAGTCATTGAGCCAACATTCAAAGTGGATTAATTGATTTGCTGACAGCGATCCACTGCGCTGCTGCTGCTCTGCTGCGTCGCTGCCTTAAAAGGCAACTGGTAGCGCTGTTGGGTTCAAGTGCTGGGCGCATCTTCATTGATAAATTGTTAGTTGGATGGATTGACTCTGAAAATACCATGATTAGCTGATTGTACGTATATATATGCGTATTTACATACGAGTATATTTGACCCCGAACCGCCCACGCTCCATCCACCTTGCTCCGAATCCCGCCCGTCGTTCGTTATACCCGTTACTTTAAAAAATAAGAAAAAGGGTATTTTGTGTTCGTTGGAATGTATGTAAATGGGAATAGAAGACATTTCTGACCCTATAAAGTATATTAACGAAGAATCAGCACTCTCCGAGAGTTTTTAAGATAAAACATTTTTTTTTTTTTTTTTTTTTTTAATCAATGTTATTAATTAAATACGGCAACATACCCTAAAATTCATATTTTGATCCTAATTAGCTATATCAGTCAAAAACTTCTATTTACAATTTGTATATTATAAATCGTTTTTAATTCATATTTTTTTTTATTATTTAAAAAATGCAATATAATTATTATAGATCAAAGTTTCGAAATAACACTTATTTTAGATTTTTTCAATAAAAATAAAAAAATAAGTGTTGTTTTTGATTTGTATTTAAAAATAATACATCACATGTCCTTTAAGGACGATTATTAGTATTAATTACTATAAATAGACAATTTTACTTTTATTTTTATAAAAAAAAAGTTTCGGAATAGCTCTAATTTGTTACTTTTAAAATAAAAATGCCATATTATTTTTATTGAAAAAATAGAAGATAAGTATAATTTCGTAACTTTCAAATACAAATTTGAATTTAATTTTTAGCTTGTGTTATTTCGTAAATTTTAAATAAAAACTTTTAAATAATACTAAGATTGCAATTTTTATTTTAAACTTATAAAAGTTACGGTTCCTGGTAATTAATGTTATCTATTATTATTATCTATCATCGTATTTAATCGCAAAAAGATCGGTTAAATAGATCGGCAGTAATGGCTGTTTTAATTTTTAAAGCAGTACAAGTTTTTAAAAGTATGTATCGGGTATTCCTATAGTCGGGATCTCGACTTCAGCTTTTTTAGCTCGTTTTTTGTTTGTTTGTTATTTTCAAGTACAAAGCTCATCGCATTTCCATGTGGCAACTGTTGCTGCCGTTAATTTGTGCAATTTGTTGACACACATTTCAATGTTTCGCTCGCTGGCACGCCATCGACATGCTTCCATGATCCGCTCCGGCTTTGTTTCATCGCCGTACCCGAACCCGTACCCGAACCCGAATCCGGAGTGGAGATGCAGCGGATATCTGAGGACGCCCACCAGCAATGCCGGTTGCCGGACACAATGCAGCGTCTACTTACGAATGCCGCCAACGTCATCACACTCTCGCACACACCTCTGTACACACAAATATATACACTCACACGGTGAGCGGGAGAGAAAGACAAAGATAGCAGAGCGAGAGAGCGGGAGAGAAGCTTTGTCGCAGATCTAATCTGAATTTCAACTATAGCAAGATTTCGTTTTATTCGTTGCAACAAATTTGCTTTTTCAAATTCAAATTGTTTTTGAAGGTTACTTTACAGTTATGGCCAAATCATTATCCAATTTATTTGAAAAACTTAAAATAAATTTTAAATAACAATTGTAAGTGATCGAGAAATCATGCATGTTTAGTAAAACTCCATTTTTGTTCAGCAATACATCCATTTGTTCAATCAGTTTCAATTATTTGATCCTTTTTAGATTTTAATCAATTTCAATAATTATATAAAAGTTTCCATTGACTTTCTGATTATTTATAAATTAGAAAATAATTGAAACACTGATTAGCTTTCATCAAATTCTTTATTCGAAACAAGTAAGAACGTGAAATTCTTTTTTGAAGAATTTCAGCCTTTGTTATTCGAAAGTATTAATTTTTTTTGTACAGATCCTGAAAGAAACCCTTTGAAATGGCTACCTTTAATAGTGTTAAAAAATTCAAATAAACCTGATTTGCGTATGGTATATAGGAAACTGCCTACCAAATTTAAGGACTCTAACTGTTGTTATCATGAAGACATCGTATATATCCTATAGGGTCGGAGATGCACTTTTGATGCCTACCGATTATATACGCTTTTCACAAAACCAATAAAGCATTTTTTGGTAATTATTAATGGGTTCAGGATATAAAACTTAGGATTGTATGTAATAAAAATAAATATAAAAATCAGGATTCTATGCTCAAAGGTACTACACAGTATTTTAGACTCTTTACAAGTTAGTTTAGATCAGTTAAAAATTCATTCAAATTCCCAGTTATATATCATTAAATGTATTTTCCCATTTATCACTAAATAATTCGTAGAATCGTTGTCAATCCCCGGATATAATTCGCTGAAATAGTATTAATTGCATTTGAAATTTGCTTGCAATAACTGAATTATCTATGAAGTAATAAAGAAATGACTGAATACAAATGAATTGAAATTGATAAAAGGTCAAAGTCAACTTGAAATTTATCAGCTTTATTATGTCTATGGATTCGAAGCACGCGAATTTTAATCGCTTTTGTACTCAGAAATTGTAATGATGATGTCATCAAATAGGACGGCCAAAATCGGGCAGCTGATTTCAAATAGGAGAATAGGAATGGGTCGAGATTTTGGATTGTCGTCAGTTTATCAACTTGTCGCTTCACTTTGTGTATCCATTTTTGTGTGTCACTGTCAACAAATTGCTTTTAATGGTCGGGTGGGTGGCGCAGCTCAGTTTACCGCAGAACCTCCCCTCCCCACCCCACTGTGCCCATCCCTCATCCCTCAATCCTCAATCCTTATGCCTCATTCCATTCCCGCTGCGTTCGGATTCGACTCGCGACTCGGCTTCATGTGATAATCACGGCCTATGTCCATTGGGGCAGCCTAATTTTTGTGATTTCCGTACGACAGCAACAGCTATAACCAAAACAGCAACAACAGCAACAGCAACAACAGCAATTTGCACTGCAACAACAGCAACAACAACAACAAAGTGCGAACAAGTGCCTCGTCTGGCCGAGTCGCCGTCGCCGTTGCTGCCACAGCCGCAGTCGCTGCGCGCAGTTGACGTCGACGTCGACGTCGACGCTGCCGTTCAGTCGCGGCCGCAACGCGCTCCGTTCTTAATTCAGTTGACCAGCAGCCAGCGCTGCGACGAGACACGCGACTAAAAAACAAGCAATAAAACAGTCAAAAAAAAAAAGAAAAAACCAAAGAAAAATAATTTGAAAAAATAAAGATAGAAATTTTCGAAAATTAGCAGCGCATATAACAACACTATAATCGTGTCCAAATTGACGATTATACAGTGAAAAGATATACGCAGGAATCTCACGCGTTTTCAGTGCGTTTTGGAAAACGCGCGCGTTTTTCGGTGCAAATCAAAGTAAATTTGTGTGTGTTTTTTTTTTTGAAAGAGTGCGACATTAATTTATATATTTCTATATATACTTGCATATGTGTGTTTGTTTGTTATGTGTATTATAATAATTTATTTTATTTATTTTTATTTGCTTGTTGTTGGATTTTTATAATATTTATGTTGTCGTTGTCGTTGTCGTTGTTTTGTGCGTGTGCGTATCGTAAAAGCAATGCAAATGTTTGTGGTTGTTGCAGTTGTTGTCGTTGTTGTGTGATGATGTTGCTAGGCTGAGATATGTTGGTTCTGGTCGGATGCTGAGGCCCAACATTGGCGCTCGACCAGACGCCAGGTTCGCCCACCTGAGACAACGCAGACGACGCACGTTTAACGAAAATAGCAACAAACGTTGGCGGGCAACAGCAACAATAACTTGAGCAACAATGGCAACAAGTCCAAGTCCAAGTCAATAATCATGAAATACAGAGGGTATTGTGTAGATCCCAAATACCCTTCATCAAACAAAACAGTCGAACAAGAAATGGCAACAAAATTGTTTCAGTTTTTCTAGTTTTTTTTCATTATTATCAATTTTGTTGCTGCCACTGCCAATAAATAAATAACTTGAAACAGCAACAAATCTCAAAATATTCAAAATCAAAATCAAAATCAAAAAATAAATGCCAGACGCCAAACGAGCGATGGCAGATGAACACTTGTTGAGATTGAGATTAAGATGCTTTCGAATTTCCTCTCAGCAATGAAAATTATGAAAATATATTCTAAAAAGACAATGAGAAAATGGCCAACAAACTAGCAAAGAATATAGACACACAAAACGAGAAAGAGACAGAGAAAGAGGGAAAGAAAGGAAATGAAATGAGAAAATGTGTTTCTATTCAGTTAGACGCAGGTAAACAGAATATCAAAATAAGTATCAGCAGAAATATTAGAATCAGGTAAATAAGTATGAAAATATCATAATTCGAGTAAATGGAAAATAATATGTTCAAAACTAAAGAGAATTCTCCTAATATCTACTGAATATAGTTCACTCAAATAAATGCCTTGTGAAATTTATCAGATGTGTTCCGATTTTCACTTTCAGCAAGATATTTCAAAAGTGTATATCTTTAAAATGATCTCATTTCATTTCGGCAAAATTTTTGGTATTGAATTTACTTTAAGTTAGTAAATTTAAGTCCGATAAAGTGAAAAGTGATAATTTTTAAATACAACGTTAAAAAAAATACATTTCAATAAATGCTATAAAATAAAAAGTGAAAACCGAAACATTTTCTAAAAGATTCATATTATATCACATACCTTAAGTATTGTAGTTTTAACTAAAATTTTGGTGCTACGTTTGCCATAGATCAATGTAGCTAATACTTCACGTAGTATTTAAATTTTAAGTTTTGTATTCAATTCTTCAAAGGCTCTTAAAAGATTTCCCCATTAAAGTTAATTTAGGTCCATTTTCAGTTAAAATCTCATTTAACTAACCAAATGATAGTTTGATATTAAATGATTACAAAGTGTCAAATTTCAATTTCGATCATTTACAAAGTTACAAAGTTTGATAATTGTTGTATTCTAATCAGGGATTAAAACCGAAACGAATATCGGTTTAAGTTACAGTTTCGGTTATGCTCGAATTAAGGTTTTCGGTTATCGGTTATTCAAAATGTTGGAGTATCAGTATCGTAACGGTTATCAGTTTTTTGTAAGTTTCGGTTAAAAAAACCAGTTTGGTTTCGGTTCACAAAAAAAATAAAAATTATGGTTTTCGGTTTACCTAAATAAGAAGCGTTATTCAATGTTTTACATGAAAAACGACTTAATGCTCTTTTTATCCTGGAAAACATTCGAACATTTCGATTATTTTGATTTTATTGATTTTTAATAATTTCGAACTTCCATAACTTTGTCAAAACTCCATCAATTTCCAAGCGCAATGATTTTACCTCTAAATTCGTTCTGCATTTAAATTAATTTCAATTTTGAAAATTTTTTAAAATCGAATTTTTTCGAAAATTTACAGTGTTACCCCTTTGTCTTTTTTGATTTTTTCGAAAAAATTAGAAATTTCAAAATCAACCAAATTTAAATCAGAACGAATTTAGAGGTAAAATAAGGCTCAAATTTATACTGCGCATAGAAATTGATGGAGTTTTGACAAAGTTACGGCAGTTCAAAGTTATGAAAGTTGCTCAGTAGCTGCGATGGCCAGAACCGAAATTAACCCTTATAAATGAATCGGTTACTAAACGGTTATTTCGGTTTAAAGAGTTTCGGTTTATGGGTTTCGGTACAGCGGAAAATATTATTTTCGGTTACGGTTTCAGTTACAGTTACAAATTTCAATCGGTTTTTATCGGTTAAAGGTTACGGTTTCGTTTTTAATCCCTGGTATTTATACATAAAGTTTAGCTGTTTATAGGATAACTACTAAATTTTGGAATTTCCATTCTGCAATTATTTTTATTGGATGTGTTTTTTATTGGAGATTATATGTTTTTTCTTAGTCTAAGCGATCAACTTAAGTTGAGTCTTAAGCCGGCCGGCTTTAGTTCACTGTGATTCACTGCATAAATTCTCTAAATTTTAATGTATATGGATTTATGATTATATATAGTATAGGCATTAAAAAGTTTGAATAGGTCTGAATAAGTCTGAGTACCATTGATACCACAAATAAGTTCAGTTCATTGATAGCCTTCTTTCAATTGCCTTTCATTCTACAGTGAGACAAAAAGCAACAATAATGATAAGTTCATTCAGTTGTTCAGTTGATCTTTCTATTGCTAATTTGACACAGCATAAATTTGTATGGTTTATCTGTTGTTGTGGTTGTTGTTGTTGTTGTTGCAGTTGTTGTTGTTGTTGCAGTTGTTGTTGCTGCTGTCTGAGTTGTTATCTAAACGAGCTGCTGTCGCCGTTTGGTCTATTGCCGGCAATGTTCAGTGATAAGAGATTGCAACGCCCTCATCTGCCTGCAATACACATAGTATGTTGCTGCTGTGTCACAACAGCAACATGTCCGTTTTGTCAAGCTGAGGGACAACTGTTTGATATCACTGTACTGTGCTAGCCAGCGGCAATTCATCTGTTTCCAGAATCCAATCAGACACTTTATCAAGCAGCTACTGTGCCATCCATGTGTGTGTGTGTTTGTGTTTGTGTGTGTTTGAAATCATTATAAAGCCGAGTCGAGTGACAGCAGCAACTTGAGTGTCAATTGTTAGCTCAAATCTCGGATACACTTTTGAATGGCAACCACTTAATAGCCAGCTGCATCCCAGCAACTACTTGGAACTAAAGCTCTCTCAACAGCAACAACAGCAACAACAACAACGACGGCGACAACAATAGCAACAGTTAAATCAACAGTAATATAGACTCGTTGTTACAGTTGCTAAACGGCATCTCCGGTGGGTTTCGGGGATCATAATATCGGCTGTACCGCTGATTGCTGACAACTTAATCAACATTTGAGTATAACAATCTAAGGCATTCTCTAAATACATACATATGTATACCATAACATAACACACTCGTATACATACATATTTATATGGACTATGGCAACGATGCCGCCGTCACCAGCTAATAATCCTCTCAATCTGTCTCTGTCTCTATCTCTATCTCACCCTCTATTGCCCCCGTCTATCTGTTATATATATATACAAATTTATATACAACACGTATATTTATTTATTGTATGTATAATGCCGACTATAATATTTGCAAAACGTCCCTGAACTTTGGGTGCTCTCAATTTGCACTGTCACAAATTGCGAATGTGTCAAAATTAGATGATGCTGCTAGCACGCAAACCCCATAGATCAATGCAAGATCTTTGTCTCCGTTGAAGTGCAATCATTGATCCTAAGGGTGCATGGGAACTGAATTCTAACTAGGGAATTCAGTTCACAGTTTCTTGATCATAAGAATTTAACTTTAAACCTCGCAGAACTGGTTCGGTTCGAGTTTTTAAGCAGACCGAACCGAACCATGAATCTATTCTGAAATTCTGAACCGAGTCGAAAATAAATAATTTAAAAAATGTTATGCTTTTCTAATATTGCGCAACTATTTGAGAACTCGAATAAAATAAGGTCATACCTAAATTTTCAAATAAATTTCGATTATTTGCAAAACTCTAATTATTTTAATAAAAAATTTATTAGGTTTAAAAAATTTAAAACTTAAATTAAATCAATTAAAATATTTCTTTGTGTAATAAATTGAACAAAGGTTCGAACCCAAACTTTGGGTTCAGGAGGAATATAAATATATATATTAATTGTTCTATGGATTAATTAATTTTGGAGATTTGCAGCCTTGTTGCTAACTCGAGGATTATTATAAACTTTTAAAGCTATATCAAATGTTTTATTTATTCATGATCAACACTGATGCTAAGAACAGAACCACAAATTAATTTAATAACAGATTCAGTTTATTGGGAAATTCATTTTTATTAGTTTCATATTTATTTATTGAAATAAACCATCTTTTTAAATATTTTATATACAAATTGTGGGTAAGTTCTTCAGAGGAATTACATATTTAATAATGACTTAACTAATCTTAATTGATAAAAATAATTATTTTTGATCCCACTTGAGATTCTTTTGATGTTATGTATTTCAATATAAACCGTTGAAATATTCTGTTAGGGTATTTCCTCTTCGATATCTGATAAATTAGTGTGGTTCATTGTTGTTTTAAGATTTCAACAACTTCAGGTCATATTTATAGAACACCACATTGAGAACTTTTGTCCAAATTTATTTTTAGTAAACACCTTTTTCTCAGTGTATGTATCTATTTGCACATATGTATATAAGGGGGTTTTCCACTCGCTGATTATTCAATTGCTTTGTAAATCTTTCTTTTTATTTATTTGGTCAACTTTTTGATTACATTTATTAGGTTGATTTTGTGTGGTTATGGGTTGGGCTTTACACCGGATATATAAGTACATAAATATCTAACTCATTTATTTTAAATCAAACATCAAACCAATCGAAATGTTTCGAAACCATTTTTCTATGATTTTAGCAACTAAGAACATATCAATTTATTTTTTTACTTATTACACATAATAAAAAAACTTAGATTTGAAAATTTATGTTATTGGAAATCTTTCAAAAATTCTCAACATTACTCTCACTTTATATAAATATGTTTTTCAAAGGCATCTATTTTGGAGATAAGAGTTTCGGATGTCGTAAATCTTTTTCCAGAGATTCATTTTCTGATGTTTGAAATTTGAAAAAAGTAGAGAATAGTAAATCAATTTAAAGTACAAATCATCAGATTTCGCTTTCGAAACTTTTATTGATGATTGCATTTATCATTGCTCTGTAGTTCAAAAATTGATTTATTAAAAATGTATTTAATAATTAATAATTATATTTAATTTGTTAAGACTTATCAAGCAACCCTCGTTGGGCTATCATGTAATGTCAGTAAATAAACGCTTACAACAGAATTACAAATGAACCCGAAATTCATCATAAATATTTGATTTTTTACATAATTCAAGTTAAAAGGAAAAATTACAAGAAATCACAAAAATATAAAAATAATTAGTCTTGATATCAAAATGTTTTCTTAATTTCTAAGAATTCGATCCATTTTCCAGAGGGAAGGTCAGTAAATAAACGCTTACAACAGAATTACAAATGAACCCGAAATTCATCATAAATATTTGATTTTTTAAATAATACAAGTTAAAAAGAAAAAAATTACAAAAAATCACAAAAATATAAAAATAAATAGTCTTGATATCAAAATGTTTTCTTAATTTCTAAGAATTCGATAAATTTTTCAGAGAGAAGGTCTAAATTTAAAACTTTTATCACAATACCAAGAACCAACATTTCTTTTTTTTTATCAATGGATATACTTCAACAATATAATATAGGAGAAATGAAGGAGATAAAAGAGTTGAGCAACTTCCGGTCTTATCAGTCACAGTTCGACGAAATTGACCAGTGGTAGCAATATTTGTATGGTAAACCATATTGGGTCCGTTTGCTGAAAGTTTTGCTTAATTAGATGTGCAAACATTTGAAAAATTCAAGTGATTTTGTTTTAAAGCCAAGGCTGCCTTATAGACACGATTCGGCCATAGATCATAGATCATAGTTGTATGACAACATGCATACTTACGACATGAATGAATGTACATATTATATATACCAAAAATCAATTCGAATTTCATAGAGAATCGTTTGGGCAATTAAATCCACAGCAATTTGACAGAAATACATTAAAATGCATGAAGACAAACAAGCACGCAAATCAAATAAATCAAATAAATCAAAGGGCGGACAATGCCGGGTAATACCGGGTGTGGTCTTTGTATACGTATGAAGGCCGAGACGGAAGCCCAAAAGTTAAAGCATTTCCAAAATATCCAATTGAGTTACGACCTTAGACAACGCACTTGTCCCAAAACAAACCCGAGACGCAATTGCAATGACATCCAATTGGATTTTAGTGCAACAAGTGTGAAAAACGCGACAACAACAATAAATAACAAATGAAAAATGAAACACGCAACAACAACAATGACAACAACAATAACAACAATAACAACAACACTGCAATTTGCAATTTTAATTATTGTTGCTAAATTTATGTAGTCCGAATCCGAGTCCGAGTATTATGCGAATATGCGACTATTCTAATTGTGCGATAGCATCAACTGTCTAGCTGACCCCATTGGGTTTATGAGGACCCCCCCCCCCCCTTTAACACTCGTCACGCCCCCTCACCTCGAGCATCCCAAGTTAAAAACGAAACAATAAGATGAAGATAGCAAACGGATATCCGAAGCGTGTGTACCCTGTAAGATAACACTACACTGATAGAAATAATGTTCTAAAATCTAGATTTTGGTCTAAAAAATGCTTCGACAACATAAGATTCTTAAATTTAGAAAACACATCTTGATTTTCAGAACCTTTCAAATAAGAATAAGTTCTTAATTTAAGACCAAACAGTCTTAAATTCTCAATCCAAAAATAAAAAAATAAGGCAGGTGTTTTAAACGTATTTTTTTGTTATATTTATACTTTATTTGGATTTATTTTTTTATAAATATTCTGATTATATGTTTTTTCCTTGGCTAGAGCGGGTTTCGATCCATACTTATATTTTCTTATAAATTTAAGATTTTTACGTCTTATATTAAGAACTGCGAATTTTTAGATTGATATTCTTAGTTTTATTAATTTGGTCTTAAAATGGTCTTATTTTAAGAACAAAATATTTAAGATGAATGTTCTTGATCTTAGAAGTTGATCTTTTTTTTCAGTGTAGGTAACAGCCAGACTCTAACATAAACTAAGCCCACTTTTTTTTATATATATGATCCATATGATAAATCGTTGCTTGAAAAATCGTTGCAAAAAATCAAATAAAATTAAATTTTGAGGACTGGAATTTAATTATAATATGAAATAGAATAAAGTAAAATTTAGTGGAATGAAATGTAAGTTGCATAGAACATATAAAATAGTAGAATTGAGTTTTATATACTTTTTGATAGATCCAATAATAATAGATAAAAACCAACTTTTTCTTTCCATGGTATGAATTATTTTTTAAAATTTGGTATTTTTTGTTCGCTTTTTAAGAGGTGAGCTTGAATTTTTTATCATTAATCAAGAATACCAAAACGGATTTTAAAAACTTTACATTTTCTGAAAGATAAGGAATATATCTCTTTTTATTCTTCAATTTCACATTTTTAACAAATAGTTTTACAGCTATCAATATTTGAATGAAGAAATTTATGATTTTTGTGCGTACTTTTTATGAATTGTAATATGATTCATTTATAAATTAATAAAATAGACTGGACTAGAATTTAATTAAATGAAAAATAAAGTCTGTGGTTTAACATAAACGAATAAAATTATGTAAAAAGGACCTTATGGAATTGGGTACAGATAGAACGAAATAAAATTATACATAAAACAAAAAAAAAAAAAAAAAAAGTGATATTTGATGTATGGGAATAGAGAAAAATGTTACAGAAAGAAATTGGAATACAATTGAATTAAAAATAACTCATTAGTTGGAATGTTATACAGGTTAAAAATAAAACAATCAAAATGAACAATAAATCAAAATTTGATGTAAAAACATGGAAATAAATAAAAGAAATATAAAAATATCAAAAGAAAATAATAAAATTTATAAATGTAAATCTAACAGAGTATAGTAAAACTCTACCTTAAGGAATATGGAATTTATTAAAATAGGCCGATAAATAAAATGATGATTCTCGTTCAGTCTATTATCGTGTTCCCATTTCGACTGTTCCGTAGTCGTAAAACAAATGTATTTAGTTTTCAGCTGAACAATAAACGGAATGACTTTACTTCATATTTTTATGGAATCGCAGACATTTCGTTTCTTTTGAAAGCGTAAGACTCATAGTGATGATTCTTGTAGAATCTGCTTAAATAGAGAAAGATATGATGGAATAGAGAAATAAAAAAATGTAAACTTGGAGTCATCAATATGTTAATAAGGGCGGCTTTGATAAAAGATCATAGATCAGTTTTATTTTTATTATTTATAATATTTTATATGGAGTCATTAAATGACACGCCCATTTCATTGACTTTTTATCATGCCAATCACGTATACATATATCTAATCGCCTCATGTCATAATAATGACATTAATTCGGATTTGGATTTGAATTTCGAGTCGCTATCGGATTCATAATCTGCCTTATTTGGCTTTGGGCTCTGCGCACGCGCCACATGCAGACGGAGCGGAGACGGAATCGGAGACGGAACGGAGACGGAATCGGAGGTTCCCTTTGGTTGGGGCCCAAACTGACGCCATCGACATGAGTTGCATGCAAATGCGCCGCAATCGAAGTCAGTAGAGTCACCTGCTAGAGGAGACAGTGGGAGGCGACTCCGTGCAATTTCTTATAGCTCTTTGCTGTGGTCTCTCTCATCCTCCTTTGTGCTTCTTGCTGTTTGTTTTCTTTTATGCCTCAAAGGCGGCGGCAGCAATGGGGTCGTAAACCCAAATTGCATTCCACATGCCTCAAAGTAATGCTCGGTAATTGTGGCGAGTGCTTCGCTTCACTTTTTTGTTTAATTTTTTAATTTTTTTTTTTTTGGTGTCGCCACCGCCTGTTGCCGCCTTCTGGTGTTGTTCTTTTGTTGCTGGCCAAGCGGCCATTTAACGAAAATGAAATGAAATTAAATGCAGTTGACCTAAAAATAGCAAATAGCCATACCATACCATACAACACTATACCATACCATATCATGCTAGCCCAGTCCAAACCAGGGCAACACAGAGACGACCAGGCCACGTCAACCACATTAAAGGCGAGCGACCCACTAAATATTACAGAGTCGGATATTCGTAGAATCGCACAATCTGATTGATCGCGATAACGCAATTACAAGTTAGGAATTTAGATTCTAGATTCACTCTCCGGATAAGTTAAAACGACTTTAGTTCGAGGGTTGCTCAACAGATACATACCAATTTATTTCCTTTCTTTTTAAAGAGTCTTTTAATAGACCTTTTTTTAAATACACCTATTATCATTGCGCTATTTGCTACTTGCTTTTAAGCAATTAATACAAATAGTTAATATATTAATTGATTTTAAAGTTACATTCATTTTTAAAGCTCATGTGACATGACAATTTAACATTAACAAATATTTATTACTAATTATAATTGGTAAAATTTTTGAAGCAATTTTTTAATTTTTAAACTCTTCTGATATGATAAAATAAAACGTATTAATAAAAAGAAGACATCATAACAATAAACAATAAATGCTGTTAACTAAATGACAAACATGTAATTACGTTAACATTGTTCTGTTAACTAAATGCAAAATAGATAACAGCGCTCTGTTACATGCAATAACATTAACATTGTGCTGTTAACATCTTTTGTACAGTTAATTGTTAAAAAGTTCTTTAATATCTTGATAATTATTACCAATTATAATTCGTAAATTTTGGAAGCAATTTTTTTAATTTTTAAACTCTTCTGATATGATAAAATAAAACGTATTAATAAAAAGAAGACATCATAACAATAAAGATAGTGAACTTTTACCTACAACATTGTGCTGTAAAATAAATTTCAAATAGATAACAGCGCTCTTTTACATGCAATAACATTAACATTGTGCTGTTAACTAAATGCAAAATAGATAACAGCGCTCTTTTACATGCAATTACATTAACATTTTACTGTAAAATAAATGACAAACAGATAACAGCGCTCTGTTACATGCAATAACATTAACATTGTGCTGTTAACATCTCTTGTACAATTAATTGTTGCAAATTTCTTTAATATTTGGAGCTTCTTCTGATAAGAACTTTTAATTATTTTAAAGTCTTCCATATGTCATGATCATTAGTTTTTTATATCAAAGTATGAATGAACTTTAACATGCAATATGTATCTGTATCTGAATTATTAAATAATCTTTATTTTTTTTACTAACATTATTCAAAGTGAGTTGAGTGCTTATTATTATTCTTATTATCTTTATCATTTTCCTAAAAATTCGCTGTCTTTTGACTTAATAATATTCAATATCAATATCAGTATTAAAGATAATACTTAAATAATATTTAAGTTGGCAAATATATTAACAGTTTTTAATTAATTAAATTAATTAAAATTCAAAATATTAAAATTATATATATGTATATATATCTTAAATATGTATTTGATTTGTTTAAAGAGTTGGCAAGTCCTTAATCACAATGGATGTTGTGGCTTTTATTTGCACTCGCACATTGAGATAATTGGTGGCTCGCCCTTTTGGTAGCCACTGTCAATAATAACAATGTTGTGCAGGTCATGTGAGGGCAAAAGGTGTTGATGTTATGTGTGCCACTGATTTGATGCCCCTCGTGCAACACATTTCGAACGCGATGGCAATTAACCCAATTCACAGGAAACAATCTTTCCTCCACACGCCGCCAACTTACCTGCCCCCCGCGGCGACGCGACGTTGCCAATCACAACATTCAATTATGGCTGTGGCAGCAGCAACTACACGTACTCGCAACTCAATGCATAACAGAAAGTTGCAAGCATCGCAGTCCTGTGACGACGTCAGCGTCTGCGTCGCCGTCGGCGTCGCTGTCTGACCCATTTGTGGCACACGCACACAGCAACAATATTCTGAAGGAGCATTAGAATCAGTACACTCAGAAAAAAAAACAATAATTCTGCAGTTAGACAGGGAATATATTCAAGTACAAATATAAGTTTCGAATTTCTAAAACTGAGTACAAAAATCCCATTTCAAGTTCACTTTCGAAATTCTGGGAATCTTAAAAAAGAGATTTTTCTGGGTTACTTAATGAAAGTTTTCGGATTAATTAAAGTATGTAAAAGATCAAAGCAATACATAAAAATATTGAACTAGTCCCAAAATGAAAAAAAAAATATAATTCCAGAATTCAAGTTTAAGATTCTTGGAATTTTCTGGGAAGCTTTAAGGATATTTTAGAATTAATTTAAGAAATTTGCACACAACATAGATGAGATAATTTCGGCGTTTTGCGAAATTCCACCTGCAAGTGGGTGAAACTCAGGTCAGAGGTCGTGGAATTGCTTTGTATGAATAACTTTTTTGTTTCTTAAGTTATCTTTATCAGACTTACAGATTATATGTTATCTCCGGCGGAGGTTATCTCGAAGGTATCTCCGGAAATTATTGGGGATACCACGTTATAAAAAAAGCGCCAAATCCTTTACCTATGTGGTGGGGCGGAAGTGAGGAAAACTTCTTAAATATATTTATATATTTTTTTTTCACCAAACTTTATTAACTTCGCCATTTCCACGAGCGAAGCGAGCAGGGGGCGTTGTCTCACATAGCTATCGAGGGAACTGTATGTTCAAATTTTAAATACTTGGTTGTAGAATAAAACTACACCGAAATTGTGAAATTTTAAAAAGAAAACGATATAAATTCAAGTAAGTTTAGGATGTCATATTTTTCTGAGTGTACGAGAATATACATGTGAATGGGAATGGGAGGGGAATGGAAAAGGAATGTGGTTGGGAATGGGTTTGGGAATAAGGCATCAGTGTTTGAGTTTGAGACACACCCACAGACACACGCGACCACAACGACCACATCCTGCCATCAAAGTCGACTATCAAAGTTGCCGGCAACGACAACGACAACGACAACAACATCGTCGCTGTTGCTGTTGCTGCTGTTGCCAATGACGCAGACAGCAGGCGATGTTGATGCCGCGTGGCAGGTCGTGTTGTTCATTCAGTTAGCATTTGGACGCGTGCAAAAACTGTTGCATACTTGAGTGCGAGTCGAGTGATATAAACATCCATACATATAAACTGTTGCATACATATCGAACTTTCCTTTGATACGCTTCCAATTCGTTATCAATTGCAGAACTTGCAGCAGCAGCAGCAACAGTGCATCGGCAACAGCAGCAGCAGATGCTCACAAGATGGTGCACCATAACAATGACGATGCCATGAATAAAATTCCACTCAAATCCGCCAGCGGATTGGACGACGAGGAGAAGAATGGCGGCGAACTGATGCAGGACACCGCCGCGGCCGAGGAGGCGCGACGCGAACAGATGTAAGTATCATAAAAGAAATGTATAAAAATACAAATATTCCGCCAAATCGCTTTCTCCGCAATTTCGACAAAAATCTACAAATGAAATATATACATAAACACTAACAAATTCGTTTCACAGCCTCAAGAAATGCTTTCGCAATCGCCTTTAGCGAGAGAGGGCATTGTAAAAGGGGATCAACAATTATTTTTAGTAAATATATACTGAGAAGGATCCTATCGAAATTATATATACATATTCTCGATTTGATTATAGGTCAGTCCGATATAAAAAAATCACACTTTATATCTACTTTATTGTATTGAATTTGTGACTTGTATTTATAAGATCTTTTAATATAAGTATGTCACTTTAGATATTCTTAGTAGTATACGTATACGTATTTATCCTGAACATTATTATTATTTATTCTACTTTTTGTTTAAAACTAGGCATTTAATTGTTATCAATTCAAAATAACATCTTTATTAATTATAATTCAGTTTTTCAATTACTTTTTCTTCTATTAATGGATCCTTTATCCATTTTATATATTGTAAATGTTGTATATTAATATATTGTATAATTTTTATTGTCAGTCCTCTTTGCCTTGATCCCATTAATTTCTCGTTCCATTTTTCAGCCTAACCCTTATTTTCTAATCTTACGTATCCAGCTCGTTGCTCAAATATTTAAAAAATATAATTCAATTGTGATTTTGTTGCTCAGATAAGCTTCTAAAATTCCGAAAATATTGTGGTGTTAAAACAATAATTTAAAAAATAGCGAAAGTGAGAGTGACAGATAAACGTAATTATCTAATAGATACAATTCGATATTTAAAATGCTCAGAATCCGTTTCAAACAATTTTTTTAAGTCTTGATAGTATTTAAAGAAAATTACGGTCTCTGCTCGGATTTCAAAGCATAACTTCCTTAATTTATTTAAATCTGAAATAATAATATTTATAATTTTGAATATCTTGTGATTTATCTATACGTCTGTGTGTCCGTCAAATTGAAAGAGTTTAATATAAAAATAGTTGATTTGTTATTCAAGCTGCAGCTTCCTAAGACATAAGTTGCAATTCATTCTGGCATGCTTCAGGCTTGGCTACAGGGTATCATCCAGTCGAACAGACTCGACTAAAGCGTGTTAGCTTGTTAAATGGTATTGTTGTTGCAGGCGTGCAAATGTTTTGGTCTGGATGAAGAAGCTGACGATTGGGGTCATCTGCTTTATAGGCATTGCCCTGATTAGCTATGTGATCATCAGCCTGTGCTTCAGCGGTAAGTGGTATAAGGTGACAATTCCACATCTCTAACCATCCTAACATCACACTCAATACTCAATACAATACTGTGAGTAGTGCACTAATTTAAAAGGGAGACCTTGTAGCGCTAGGATAATAGCAAAAAAAAAAAAAAAAAAATGGCAACTAATCCCCCCACTGTATATCACCAACAACAACAACCACAATTAGAAACAACAACACGATGAGAAATGTTGCACATGAGCTTTGCATGCCTCTTGTCATCCGAATCACAACCTTGCACTCTGCTCTATTCACTCGTAATGTTCAATTTCTTCTTCTTGTGGCACCACAAATGTATTGACAACAAATTCTTACACCTTAACTTACTAAACAACAACAACAACCACAACAACAATAGACTGGCCAAAGTCAACACCTCTGCGAAGCAACAGCACCAGCATTGCTGCAGTCACAGCGGCAACAGGGACAGCAACAGCAACAACATTAGCAGCAGCAACCACTCCACCACCAACAACAACAGCAACAATAATTGCACCAACAACTAGCACAACAACAATAGAAAGCATACCACCAGCAACAACTGCACCAGTTTATTCAATAGTTGAGCAATCCTCACCAACAATTGCTGCGACAACAGCAACAAATGCATAACATAACTTTCAGTTGTAATTTGGGTGCGAAGTCTGAGAACCAGGGATCGTAAATAATAATTATTTTTATTTTTTTAATCAAAAAATCAATGACTTAGACTTACATGCAAGAAAAATTATTGAGTTTTCATTTTTTCATCAATAATAATGATTAATTTTGATCAATTTCTTAAAAATCTGACAACAATCATTATATTTGAGTGAAAAAAAATAAAAATCACATATAAGCATTATTTATGATTTTTATTTTTCTTTCTTTGGGCAATAGTTACTTAATGATATTATTAAATATAACTTTTTTTTAAAAATCTAGACACGGATTTGCAAGGATTTCAACTTATTTCTGTTAAAGTTTTTCACTTACTTATTTCAACAAGAAATAATAGGAGGACTTCCTAAAATAAGGAAAGTCATTAGTTCAGAATTCCGTGATATAATTAGAAGTGAACACTTTAAAAAAATACTTTATATAGCCAATTTCCATTACAAAATTATGCATCTTTTTTGTACTTTTATTGTTTTTTTGTACATTTTAAAATAATTGGATGAATGTAAAAAGAATTTTGAAAGGTTTCTTTTTTAGCTTATTGTGAAATAGATGAACATTTAAAGTATCACATTTCATCATGAATGGCAAAAAAATATATAAATTGTAAAGTGTAAAAATATTTTTAAAAAAATTAAAAATTGCAAAAAAAAATATTTTGAAAATTAAAAAAAAAATTATGTTTTTTGTAAACACATTACATTTTTTAATTACTTTCCGAATTTTTGAGAGTCTGCTGTGTTTAATTGAGAATCAGGATTGATAATAAATTGAGTTCAGTTGAGGTTATAGTTGAAATTCATAGGTTAATTGCCCGCAGTAATATATTTTCGAGATATGGGAGTGATGTGGATGCTTTAACACATTGAAGAGCTTGGAAATTGGCGACGGACTAATGATTAACATAAATGGTGGACGCCAATCCGGCTGAACCTATTCGAATCTATCCGAAATGAAATATTTAATGGGCGTGCCCGTCAAGATAATGGGTTATCATAGGACAACACCAAGGAAACAACTCGAATTAAGTAAGTAAAAGTTATAAATACTTTTATCCCTCACTTAAGATTAATTTAAGAGGCTACCACATACAAAGATCTTCTTTATAGCCATTATATTAGCTAATGTTTCACAACTTTGTCCGTGGTTTTATAAAAGTTAAATAATATTAAATATTCATACAATTAACTTTTATCTGTGTTTTCACTCAGGGCTAACAAATTATAAAAGCTGCTGAGTTCCATTTTCTATATACTTAAATTTGAATTCTAAATATTATATTGTATGTATACATACATTTTTATAATATGTGCACCTTTAAAAGTGGATTGAAACTAGGTTCATAGAAAATAAAACTTATGCATCCTCCATATAGTATAGATTTTTGAACTTAAATTTGAAGCTAAACGAATAATTTTCCACACATATTTCATTCCTGAGGTGAACTATTTGAAAACCCCATTATAGTGATAACTTAAGTCGTAAGTGAAAGCTTTGAAAACTTAGTTAATAGTTGGGAAGTTGATATCGATTTGATTTAGAAGTGTTTCGGATTGCAGATTAATTGAAAAGCGGGATCGTTGTTAAAATCCTCGGAACAATTGTGCAACACATTTTAATTGTAGGCTGACAATGTGTATAAATGTGAAATTTCAAGTCCCTAGCTTTAAAATTTGGAGTTTATGCAAAAATATCAGGCTTTCTTCCATAGTGCAGTAAATTTTGACTGAGGATCCGAGATGACTAAACTTAAATCTTCGGACACACTACTCAACGGAGTGCCAAGATCAATGACCACTTTATAAGGATTATAATTAGTAGTTTTATTTATTAGTTTTCAAAACAGAAGATCCATTGACTACTTCTGACATTAAAGTAATCGCACCCAATGAGGATCTATACCCTGTAAGTAAAGGAATCGAGGTAATGTCATCAGCATTCATCTATTATCTATCACCTATCTAAAAAATTATGTGATATTCTGCTGTTTAATGATTTGATAGAACTTTTAGGTATAATCATATTTATCATTTCTATTAACGTCACATCTGTTCTAAATTTATGTTTTAATTGAAACAATAAAACATCCATTAGAGAATGGAAAAGAGGCAGATTTTTCATGACCATCGTTATATTTCACTCGAAACTTGGCAACAAAAAATGATTAAAATAAAATAGTTAAAAACCGATTACGCAATTGTCGATTCATCGATGGTCTTTTTTTTTTTTAAATGTATTTTTATATCACTAATAAATAGTTGTTTCCTCATTCATTTTTGCGTAATTTCAAATATTGTGTTCCTCTGTTTACATTTATCTTATCGGTTACAAAGCAAAAAAATCAGATTACTTTTATACAGGGTGCGTCATCTTTTATGTTGGTATGTAAACATGACTAACCCTACCACAAAATAAAATCTAATTTTCCATTTTTGAGGTTTCTATTTAATTTGATCCTTTATACTCTTTATAAACACAAAGAATTGACGTAGTTACATTTTTGGTGTCAGTTACAAAAAGTGTTAAACGATATTGAACCTATTCAGTTGAGCCAAAATAAACAAGTCATTTTTGTTATGTTTTTGGATTATAAAATAATTATTTTATTAACACTGGAATAGTCTATAAAAAATATGTAATTTAGCAAAATCGGCCAATTGGTTTGAAGAGAATTCACCTTTTTATTTTGATAGAATTTGTGAACCTATTCAGTTGAGCGGCAGTGTAATTTAAATAAATTACTGGGCTAAAATTAAATTATTAAATATTTAAATATTTTGTAATATTTCGATTCGTGGGTTTGAACTACAGGGCAAACTTAGGTTCGGTTCTAAAACCGGTTTTTTTAACACTTAAGGTTTGGGCTCGAACCTTGAATCAATTTAATACACAATAATTTATTGTTTTAATTTTACATCAATTTTTTAAGACAACTAAAATTTTTAAAATTAATTTTAAAATTGAAATATGATTTATGTTTTTTAAAATTTTTTTCGAAGTCTCAAATAGTTGTGCATTATTAGGAAATAAAAAATATAAATAATTGTTAAAAAAAAGTGGTTCGGTGCGTATTTGCGTTCGCTAGGTAAATAATTTGAAAGAACTAGGTAACCGGTTCTGTGAGGTTCGGTTCAAAAACGATTTGCTGCCTTGATTTAAATACAGCATCGTATATTAGGTGCGGACATAAAAGACTATAAGACTCCTATATCATATAAATGATATAGGAACGATCAGTCGGATATTAAATACTTTAATTCTTGTTATCTTTTGCAGTTATCTTTTCAATGCGATTGGACCACGTATCAGTTTGAACTTTATTACTGTCATTGCGAGGAATAAATCCGAGGAGTATATAACTACAAAAGAGTTACACTATACTACAGAGAACTACGATTACATTGATTCAATTTGAAGGTTTTTTTGTGTAGCATACTTTTATGAGAAAGTCGATTTGCATTCAATTGATGATCATATTTAATTATTGACAGATTTATTACAGTTTTCCTTACGTATTTATAAATTAAGTCATTTTAATATATATTGAATCTATCAACTACAATCTCATCTATTAAAACCACGCCTATTTTCCCACAGAATTGTTGAATCTGAAAAGATTTCACTTTATGTATTGTATATTGATGTTGTATTATGAATATTAAATAATATATAAGACTTTATTATGTAAATGTAAAGTCCTGAAGATTACTTACATACATATTATATAAGATAAGTCGGAAAGATAACCGGAAATAAATCGGTATAAAAAGTGTTAGAGTTTAATATGTTTCTTGTCGACATTGAGGATAAAGTGATTTTCGCGACATTTTTGTCCAGATATATGAGACTAATATTGAGTTGATATTGATGTTGCAGGCGTGCAAATATGTTGGCCTGGATGAAGAAGCTGACGATTGGGCTCATCTGCTTTATAGGCATTGCCCTGATTAGCTATGTGATCATCAGCCTGTGCTTCAGCGGTAAGTGGTAACAGGTGACGATACAATTCCACATCTCTAACCACCCTAACATCACACTCAATGGCAACTAATACCCCCACTTCACCAACAACCACAATTAGAAACAACAACACGATGAGAAATGTTGCACATGAGCTTTGCATGCCTCTTGTCATCCGAATCACAACCTTGCACTCTGCTCTATTCACTCGTAATGTTCAATTTCTTCTTCTTGTGGCACCACAAATGTATTGACAACAAACTCTTACACCTTAACTTACTAAACAACAACAACAACAATTGCACCTACAACAACAACAACAACAATAGACTGGCCAAAGTCAACACCTCTGCGAAACAACAGCAGCAGCATTGCTGCAACCACAGCGGCAACAGGGACAGCAACAGCAACAGCAACAACATTAGCAGCAGCAACAGAGGCTGCTGCCACTTCACAACCACCACCAATAACATCAGCAACAGCAACAACAATAGCTGCAGAAACAACTAGCACAACTAGCACAAGAGAATATAGCACACATAGCAGTATTGTTGCAACTACAACAACAAGAACAACAACAACAACACCACCAACAAGCAATCCAAGCACAAGCAACACATTTATAACATTTACTCCAACAGATGAGCAACCGCTGCCACCAACATCGGAGCAACAGAACAACGACAGCGACAACGACAACGACAACATGGAAGTGACAACAGCAGCAACTGGAGATTTTTCAATGGCTGGACCCGCTGTTGCAGCTTCCACATCACCAACAACTCCGCCACCATCGAGAGCAACAAAGCTGAACAACAATTCAAAATTCGAGTCCACATTGGGAGTCTTCGAGAAGGCGGCAGTTTGTTCGGATTCCCCGCCCTGCAGTCAGGTTGGAAGGTAAAACAAAAGATTTGTGTAATTATCATTTTAACTTAAATCAAAAATTACATAAATACATATTGTAAATATCTCAAATTTATACGAGTTTACTTTAAAGGACAAATGAACTTTCAAAGTTCAACTTATTATTTTTAAAAATATATTAAATTAGAGCGAATATTAAAACTCAATTTCATTAAGCTTTTATGTAACTTTCATGTGCTTTCAATAGTGTCCTTATATTAAATGTATTTATTATTTTTTATATTATTATTATTATTTATTTTTAACTAACTAACTAAAATCTAGGATACCATAAACATTGATCAGAATTGAATAAGAATGTGATTCCATAATATTTTCTTTTATTCTAAAATTATAATCAGCGATTAAATCCTTAACCGAAACCGTAACCCTTAACCGATAAAAACCGATTGAAATTTGTAACCGTAACTGAAACCGAAAATAATTTTTTCCGCTGTACCGAAACCCATAAACCGAAATAACCGTTTAGTAACCGATTCATTTATAAGGGTTAATTTCGGTTCTGGCCATCGCAGCAACTGAGCAACTTTGATAACTTCGAACTGCCATAACTTTGTCAAAACTCAATCAATTTCTATGCGCAAGGTAAATTTGAGCATAATTTTACCTCTAAATTCGTTCTGCATTTACATTTTGTTTATTTTCAAAAATTTTTGAAAATCGGTTTTTTTTGAAAATTTACAGTGTTACCCCTTTGTCTTTTTTGATTTTTCCGAAAAAATTTGAATTTTAAAAATCAACAATATTTAAATGCAGAACGAATGTAGAGGTAAAATAATGATCAAATTTACATGGCGCATGATAATTTATTGAGTTTTGACAAAGTTATGACAGTTCAAAGTTATTAAAATTCAGTAAAATCAAAATAATCGAAATGTTCAAACCAAATTAACCAAATTTATATGAGATCAAATTATAAGAAAATCAACATAACACTGGACCATTTCAGTAACCAGATAACATTATTTTCCAGGCTAACAATGAATAACGCTTCTTATTTTATTCAACCGAAAGCCTTAATGTGTATTTTTTTTTGTGAACCGAAACCATACCGGTATTTTTAAACCGAAACTTACAAATAACCGATAATCGTTACGATCGGTTTCGTAACGGTTATCGGTTTTTTCCAAGATTTTGTATAACCGATAACCGAAAACCTTAATTCGAGCATAACCGAAACCGTAACTGAAACCGATATTCGTTTCGGTTTTAATCCCTGATTATAATTTAATAAACTTTTCAATAAGTATGATAAGTACTTAATAAAAAAAAACAAGTTAAGAATACATAAGAAAGTATATTTTAAATTTTCTTATAGTCTCTGATAGGGATTATGATAGATTAAACACAGATTTCCGCAGATTTAAATGGGAAATTGTGAAATATTCTGAATAGATTTTAAATACTTTGCTTATCATGTTTATAAAACCTCGTTTTCGTATCCACAGCGATATTTTAGCACAAAATGGTAGCGCTGTGGATGCAACAATTGCCGCAATGCTGTGCAACGGTCTTCTGACGGCACAGAGCATGGGAATCGGTGGAGGTCTCCTCATGAACATCTATGACCGAGAATCGCGACAGGGTTATCAGATTGATGCCCATATGGTGGCACCTTATGCCTCTGATCCCAATATGTTTGACTCCAATCCCAATGCCTCCTTTTTGGGACCATTGAGCATCGCTGTGCCAGGAGAGGTCATGGGTTATCACTTGGCGCACCAACGCTTTGGCAAGCTACCTTGGCGGGACCTTGTGGCGCCTTCCCTGAAGCTCTGCGAATCGGGATACTATATGACAAAACATCAGGAGAGTAGTCTGCGCAAGGCGTGGTCTTCAATCAAGGATAATCCTCAATATATGTGAGTAAGACAGTGTGAAGACTGTAATCCGAATACGTCTCCTTGTTGCAATCTCCCCTTGAGCCGGCCTATATTCTTGATTTTTTGAAATCTTTGAAATCTTTTAAAAAAATGCAACAATTTACTTTCAATATTTATTTCATCTATGCACTGAGAGAAACATTAGTTTCGAGAACCTAGATTCTGAAAATAAGAGAAAAAGTATTGATTTAGAGATTTAAAAAAAAAGAAATTTTAAAAAAATATTCTTGATTTTAAAAACTATTTTATTTTTCAGTGTAGCTAGGAAAAATTTGCTTCGAAATCGTTTAAAAAAAATGCAATAATTTACTTTCAATATTTATTTCATCTATGCACTGAGAAATATTATGTTTGTTTTCGACTCATTTTTTGGACACAAATTCTTGGTTTTGTGAGAGAAACATTAGTTTCGAGAACCTAGATTCTGAAAATAAGAAAAAAAGTATTGAATTAGAGATTTTAAAAAAAGAAATTTTAAAACCATATTCTTGATTTTAAAAACTATTTTATTTTTCAGTGTAGCTAGGAAAAATTTGCTTTGAAATCGTTTAAAAAAAAATGCAATAATTTACTTTTAATATTTATTTCATCTATGCACTGAGAAATGTTATGTTTGTTTTCGACTCATTTTTTGGACACAAATTCTTGGTTTTGTGAGAGAAACATTAGTTTCGAGAACCTAGATTCTGAATATAAGAAAAAATATTGAATTGGAGATTTACACAAAAAAATAAGCTTAAAACAATATTCTTGATTTTAGAAACTAGTTGTTTTTCAGTATAGCTAGGAAAAATTGGCTTTGAAATCGTTAAAAAAAATGCAAAAATATATTTTCAATGTTTATTTCATACATGCATTGAGAAAAAATCTTTGTTTTTGACCCATTAGGCAAAAATTCTTAGTTTTGCGAGAGAAATATTAGTTTCGAGAACTTTATACTTTAAATAAGAATAAAACATATTGTATTTAAGATGCATTTAATAAACATAAGTTTAAGACAATATTCTATATTTTGGAAACTAGTTTTTTTTCGGTGTAGCTGTGTCAGTTGTAATGGCAGGTGGAAAAATTTGATGTAAATTAAAATTCGTAAAAGTAATACAAAATTTCAATAGAATAGAATATTAAATTAATTGTTATTCCTATCAAATGGGAACAGATGCCAAATTCCTATTTGTTAATAACAATATAGAGATGTTAACACAATACATTTCGATTATGTTAATTAATTTAAAATAATTAAAGCAGACCACAGAAAATATTTTCATAGCCCCGATTCGCTCAGTGTAATTCACAGCAATGTATTCACAAAGGGACTGATTGAAAGGGAGACCAATTCCATAAGTTACGAACTTAATCGTCTAATAAACATATATATATTTTTAAAATCTCAGGACTGTCTTTTTGAACGCTGAAACCGGAGAGCATCGCGTGGAGGGAGATTTATTGAAATCTCCGAAAGAATTGTGCAACACATATCAATTGCTGGCTGACAATGGTCCGATGGACTTTTACAATGGGACAGTGGCCAAAATGCTGGCGGAGGATCTGAAGGAGCTGGGCAGCATCATAACCCAAGATGACTTGGATGCATACACGGCCGAAATGCGATTGTCGGTAACAATGCCCCTTGGCAAGGACACCCTGTATGCCGTACCTCCCGTGAGCAGCGGTTCTGTCGTATCCCATATTTTGAGTATTCTCGAGGGATTCAATCTGACACGTGCCGATTTGGCTGACGATGAATCCTATGCCCTGACCATTCATCGTATTACTGAGGCCCTGAAATTCGGATTCGCTCGTCGGTCCGAACTTGGTGATCCGCGATTCAATGAGGTTCGTGAATTGGTTAGCCAGCTGAACAATCCGGAGTATGCTGCTCAACAGCGTGCCAAGATCAATGACAGCCATGTGCTGGATGGTCCTCACGAGTATGGAGCTCAGTTCGAGGCCCAAGAAGATGCCTATGGTACCTCCCACCTCGCTGTGTTGGCACCCAATGGCGATGCCGTATCCGTAACCAGCTCCATCAATTATTTGTGAGTGTGAATTGCTCGCTTTGTTGTTTGTTGTTTGTTGACTTGAATTCTTGATCCTTTTGCAGCTTTGGCTCTGGGTTGATTGGACCACGAACTGGGATCATATTGAACAATGGCATGAATGATTTCTCAATGCAGAACAATCAGTTTGAGTTGCCACCATCGATGTCAAATGCAATTGATGTACACAAGCGTCCAATGTCGTCGCAGTCACCAATGTTGCTGGTGGATAACGACGGCAACATACGGCTGGTGATTGGAGCCGCCGGCGGTTCCAAGATAATACCAGCTATTGTCGAGGTCGCAGCACGTTATCTGTGGCTCGGAGACGATCTGAAGTCGGCTGTGGATGCGCCACGTTTTTACCATCAACTTTCGCCGGATGTTCTCAAATACGAGGATGGTAAATTTTCAGAAACCGTGCTGCAGTTGCTCACCAAACGGGGGCACCATTTGAAGCCCATCACCATTCCAACTGTCTCCGTGGTCTGTGCCATCGGACGCAATGCAACCGCAGTTTATGCCAATGCCGATTGGCGTAAACGTGGCAATGTTGCTGGCTTTTAAATCCATTCACACACACACACACACACACCCACACACACACACACACACACACACACAGAGAGACACTCAAGTGAGATTAGTTGGAAAGAAAGCGAACATCACAGAGACAGAGAGAGAGAGGAAAAGTGAGAAGCGCAGTCGAAACTGAAAGTGCAGTATCAGTAAAAGTATTTAAGCTAGCTATGTCTTTTTTACATATATGTATATGTACATATATACATATATCGTATGTTATATAAATTTATATGCTACCTACTACTACCTTATATAATATTAATAATAAAAACACCATTTTTTTTCCACACTTCATGTACGACTTTTCAATATTCCCTGATTAGACATTTAAATTAACAATTGCATTTATAACACTGTGGAAGTCGAAAAAAAGAAATGACCAAACTCAACGGTTTCCCCCTATTTCGGGTCCTAGGAATCGAACTGCATCATTACTTTTTTGAGTTACAACGATGGTATCATACAAAAATTTTTTTTTAAGTTTAAGGAAATTGTTTGGTTCCCATCTTCCATAATATCGGTTTAAGTTACGGTTTCGGTTATGCTCGAATTAAGGTTTTCGGTTATGGAAAATCTTGGAGTATTGGTTCCGTAACGTTTATCGGTTTTTTGTAAGTCTCGGTTCACAAAATAAAAAAAGGAGCGTTATTTATTGCTTCACACGAAAAAAACTTAATAATCTAATTAGCCTGGAAAATATTGTTATCTGGTTACTGAAATGGTCCATTGTAATGTCGATTTTATTATAATTTGACCTCACATAAATATGGTTTGAAAATTTCGATTATTTTGATTTTACTGATTTTTAATAACTTCGAACTGCCATAACTTTGTCAAAAATCAATCAATTTCCACGCGCAATGTAAATTTGAGCATGATTTTACCTATAAATTTGTTCTGCATTTGAATTTTGTTCATTTTTGAAAATTTTTGAAAATCGAATTTTTTTGAAAATTTACAGTGTTACCCCTTGTCTTTTTTAAATTTTTCGAAAAAATTCGAATTTTCAAAATGAACAAAATTCAAATGCAGAATGAATTTAGAGGTAAAATCATGCTCAAATTTACATTGCGCATGAAAATTAATTGATTTTTGACCAAGTTATGGCAGGTCAAAGTTATCAAAGTTGCTCAGTAGCTGCGACGGCCAGAACCGAAATTAACGCTTATAAATGAATCGGTTACTAATCGGTTATTTCGGTTTAAGGAGTTTCGGTGTATGGGTTTCGGTACAGCGGAAAAAAATTGTTTCGGTTACGGTTTCAGTAACGGTTACAAATTTCAATCGGTTTTTACCGATTACAGGTTACGGTTTCGGTTAAGGTTTTAATCCCTGATTTTAACACAATTCGTTTCCTGATTTTTCCTCAAACTTTCAAATAATACACCGTGTTTTAGAATGACAGAGTTCCATAATGAAATGTATATTTGAGTTTTATTTCTATATATTATATATTTTTCGTATGAAAGATTATAATGGCATTTAAAAATACGAAATATTTTCTGTTGACATATTTATCTACGTTCTCCCAATATAATTACAGTGTTAATTATAATTTTTTTTTTATAAATTTAATCATATAAATACATAAATACAGTTGGTGAAAAATTTAGATATAGATTTAAAAGTATATATTTTATATAATTTGTATCCCTAGGGAACTTGACAAATACGTTGAGAATTAAAGAAATGGTAAAGATAGAAATAAAAGTAATTTAGGCCATTCAAATTCACAAGATCGAAGAGGCCAAGAAGGAACTAGATAGATACAATTGAAGACAAATGGCATAGTATTCAGTTTGAAATTGTTAAATGCAAGACAGCAAACAGAAATAATAAAATAGTTCATTATAAAAATGAACATGAATGATTTCGGCCGTTATTCATAAGTACATGAATAAAAGTGAATAAGTAGAAAGGCTTGATAGTTGACAGTTATTAACTTAATTGCACTGACTTGGTCCATTGAATGTGAACTGAAAACTAAACTGAAATTCAAAATGCTGGGGAATTTTCTAACTAAATTATTGATGGATTCAAATCACGTTCGTATTGCACAAATGATGAACACCTTCTCATTTGCTTTATCACGATCGTTGTGGAAATTTATAGAATGTGAATACGCTCTCTTCTAGATCGGCCAATAAATGTTTAAACTCATATGCATATGTTACATATAAGTATGTAATTAAATAAACTCAAAATATCTACAATTTATCGCACTAAGATACTAATCGATATTGCCAATTATGCTACAAGCTACTCGTATTACAAAAATGCAAAATAATTATGATAGTTACACAAAAAAAAAAAAATAATAATAATAATAATAATAGTAAAACAAAACGATACGAATAAAATTAAATTAAACAAGGGCAGAATAAACTGGCAAGCGAAGTCAAAGTCAAAGTCGATGAACGAATAATCGTATGTTCACTTGATGATAATCTCCGCTGGCGGCAGGATATTATCGCCATGAAGACAATACCAGATGCTGGAATACCAGATGGTGCGATCGACCCATTCACTGCCCGCCAGCACATGTCCAATGTAGGGAGCATCCCGTGATCTGCAATTAAATCAAATTAGTGACATCAAACCGATTGTTATGATTTAATTATTTAATTATAGTTTACCTCATAATTTGTGCCTGAGTGCGCTCCACGAATGTGATGGCCCAGCTCCAGGGAAAGTCACGTTTCCGCTCACAGCCCAAATATGCCGTGGAGCTGTGCAGGAATATTTCCCGTACAATGGTCGTCTTATCGTTCTTATCCTTTTTGGATACAACAATTTTGCCATCACGCAGCTCACACTGCAGCGTCTTAAAGGACTTGGTGCGATAGTCAGCAAAGCGGAGCTCCTTTCCGGGCGTCACAGTCGCCAGATTCTTGACAGCGCGTTGCACCTCGCGCAGCATCTCAATTGGTCGCACCACCAGATAGTTGTGCTTGCGATCCTCTTCCGGCCAGTAGGACCAGTTCAATATAACATCGAACACCTTGGCATCGTGATGCAGCGGTCGCTCCAGGCTATCGTTCAATATGACCTCGTACAGCGTCAGTTGATGTGTCGGAAGTCGCATTTTCACCGAGTACTCGCGGCACAGTTCATAGGCGGTTTTTGTCGGCGAAATTGTGGCATTCACTTGCGTCTTCTCCTGCAAATTGTAAAAAAAAAGAAAGAAAGTTTCACTTTGGCACGCTGAAGATTTGCAACTCTTGAAGAGTCTTGTCAATTTATATGACAACCATATGTTATATTAGTTTGATTTTAGCCAAATTAACTTAGGATGTATAAGACAACAGAAATATAACCCATGAGATTTGTTACGATTAAGGCTACAATCCGGTTTTGAACCTTTGAAATTATTTACCCAGAGAATCCGAGCCTGAACCGAACACCTTTTTCTATTTAAGAGGTTCGGTTCGACAGGAATTAAAACCTTAACCGAAACCGTAACCTTTAACCAATGAAAACCGATTGAAATTTGTAACGGTAACCGAATACAATTTTTTCCGCTGTACCGAAACCCATTAACCGAAACTCCTCAAACCGAAATATCCGTTTAGTAACCGATTCATTTATAAGTGTTAATATCGGTTCTGGCCGTCAGGGCTACTGATCCACTTTGATAACTTTCAGCTGCCAAACTTTGTCAAAATCAATCAATTTCCATGCGCAATGTAAATTTGAGCATGATTTTATCTCTAAATTTATTCTACATTTAAATTTTGTTCATTTTGAAAATTCGAAAATTTCGATATTTTTCGAAAAATGATAAGGGGTAACACTGTAAATTTTCTAAAAATTTCGAAATTTTCGAATTTTTGAAAATGAATAAAATTTAAATGCAGAACGAATTTAAAGGTAAAATCATGCTCAAATTTACATTGCGCATGGAAATTGATTGAGTTTTGACAAAGTTATGGCAGTTCGAAGTTATTAAAAATCAGTAAAATTAAAATAATCTAAATTTTCTAACCAAATGAACCAAATTTATTTGAGGTCACATTATAATAAAATCGACATTACACTGAACCATTTCAGTAACCAGATAACATTATTTTCCAGGCTAAAAAGAGCATTAAGTCTTATTTCATGTAAAAAAATGAATAACGCTTCTTATTTTCGTCAACCGAAAAACTTAATTTTTATTTTTTTTGTGAACCGAAAGCATACTTGTATTTTTAAGCCGAAACTTATAAAAAAAACCGATTACCGTTACGAAACCGAAACTCCAAGATTTAAGATAACCGATAACCGAAAACCCTAATTCGAGCATAACCGAACCCGTAACTTAAACCGATATTCGTTTCGGTTTTAATCCCTGCTTTTATTGATTTTCTAATATTGCGCAACTATTTGAGACTTCGAAAAAAATCATAAAATAATAAGTCATGTTTAAATTTTTAAATTAATTTAGATTATTTACAAAATGCGATAATTCTTATAATAAAAAATTTGAATTCGTTTTAAAAAATTCTGGAAAAATTAAAACAATAATAATAATATTTTTGTGTATTGAATTGAACCAAGGTTTGAACTTAAACCTTGGACTCTGGAGGTACATAAACCGGTTCTTGCCCTATGGTTCAAGCCACAGAACCGAATCTTTAAGAAAATGTTGATGGTTTGCAGCCTCGGTTACGATGTCTTAAAAAATAAAATAGTTTTTCATATTCAAGGTTTTTTTTTCGACTGATCGTTCTTATGGTAAATATTCGATATAATCATCCGATCCGGACTGGTAGCAAGTTTTAAAAAGGTGGCATAAAAACAGACGGACATTGATATATTAAGAATCGTGATTAAGAAAATATATACTTTGTGGGATCTGCCACGCCTTAGTTAATGAGGTACAAAATTCATGATTAAGTTATAATTTAGTGAATTCACCTCTGTTGTATTATCGGGATTGGGATTGAGACTGATCCAGATTTTAATGTCCCCAGACTGCTTCACTGCATCCTTGAGTGTCTCTGCGGCTGCATAGTACTTTTGTAGGCACATCAGCATCGCTTGCTCCTTTTTCTAAACAATAAATGAGATAGAGATAAAAGTTTTAGAGAGCAATACTAGATATATTTACACCCTAAGTAATATAGAAATGATTTTGATCTAAGAACATTTGATTTGGATATCAATTAAGGTGCAGCACATTTTTATGGTCATGTTAAGCAATATTTTAATATTTGGAAATATTTCAAAAATAATTATTTGTGGTCTGCATAAAAAAATAAAATAGTTATATGATTCAGAGTGAATTTTTGCGATAAAGTTAAGATTTAAATTGCGAGGTGAAAGAATGAGAGAAATTCTAGATATATAACGTAAATTATATTAAATTCCGCTACAGCTCCTAAACATGGTATTATTCTTTTTAATGGTCACGCTTATTTTAGTTATTATTTTAGTATTTGGAAATATTTAAAAAATAAATAATTGTAGTCAGCATAATAAAATAAAATAGTAATGTGATTCAGAGTGAATTTTTGCGATAAAGTCGAGATTTAAATTGCGAGGTGAAAGAATGAGAGAAATTCTAGATATATAACGTAAATTATATTAAATTCCGCTACAGCTCCTAAACATGGTATTATTCTTTTTAATGGTCACGCTTATTTTAGTTATTATTTTAGTATTTGGAAATATTTAAAAAATAAATAATTGTAGTCAGCATAATAAAATAAAATAGTAATGTGATTCAGAGTGAATTTTTGCTATAAAGTTGAGGTTTAAATTGTGAGTTGGCTTCGTAAACCGAATCCGTTGCTCAATATGAGTGAGATAGCATTGTCGGGAGTATTATCGGGTATTACCATTTCATCGGCGCTGCAGGGGAATAGATTCTTATAGAGCACAATGAGATCGCTCAGAACATCGGCCTCCTTTTGTGAGTATATGAGTTCGTCGCACTGTAAGAGAAAACAAAAGAAGTGAGAAATGTGAAATGAATTGTGATGATCAACACTGACCTTCTTGGCGAGCAGAGTGGGACCCCAGATCATGGTTAGATTCTGTATGCTCATCTTGTTCTTTGACTGCTGTGAGCTGATGAACACCAAGTGTCCAACAATGCGACGCAGTGTCTCATGTTCAATGGTGCTGAGACGGCCAAGGAGTTCCCTATAAATTGGTATCTTCTCGGAGGCAACGGCCAGCTCCGTGACAAAGACAAAGCTGTCCGTGAGCTTGCCAAGCAATCGCTCTGGCAGATCCCGCATGAAACGCTTCAGCACATTGGCCACATCGTGCTCATTGTATTCATTGCGTGTGATCTCCACGTTAAAGGCGTCGGCACGGAAGGCGCTCATCAGCTTGTGCATGGAATTCTCCGAGCCGGATTTCCGATAAATACCCTCCGACATGGAGCCGTGTATGTAGACAAAGTTGATGCACTTGTCCACAATGACGGGGACATCGTAGCGCGTCAACTGTTGATCCCCCAGCGAGAATCCGTTGTTGTGTGCCACCTCCCGAATGATGTGGCGCCAGATCTTCGTTTCCCGTGCCGAGCTCATGATCATGTACACCGAATACGGCGGACAGTCGATCATCAACAGTGGACCACTCTCCACGTGCAGATTATCAATGGATTCGTCGCTCTCCTTCAGAACTGTCACACGACAACGACCAAGAAAGAGACAGATCATAATCAGAGTGAGACAGGTAAACAATTGAAGAAGAAGAAATAAATATAATAATTTCGTAAATATAATAAATAGATAAGAATTAAACAGCTGTATAAATGAATAAATTCTGTTGCATTTTCAAATATTACAAAATGGCGAACGGATTGGCTTTTAGTTAAGTTGGTAACGCCATGCTTGGTGTTGCCATTTGCACAATTTGCCAGGTGGCAAACTCACAATTTCAATTATAATAACCACGATATCAAACCGTAACGAATATCGGTTTTAGTTAGGTATTTGGATACTTTTTAATTTTGGTTTTCGCTTATCAGTTACGCAAAATATTTATATATCGGTTACGTAACGGTTACCGGTTTCGAATTCCAAATACCGGTATGATTTAATATATAAGCAAAAAGTATACGATTTCAAAAAATATCTATTTAATAAGATCAATATTCAAATTAAAAATCCAAATAGTTTAGAAAAACAATGATAAGACCTTAACATAAATTAATATAATGATTGATTGAATCGAAACTAGCCGTTATGCATGAATCGGTTATTTCGGTTTGAATTTATAAACAAAAATTATTTGATTTAAAACAAAAAATATCTATTTAATATTTAATAAATACTCTAATTTAAAATCAAAATATGTTTGAAAAACAATGATTTCACCATAATATAATTGAATTTAATGCATGATTAAACCGAAATCAACTGTTATACATGAATCGGTTACTAATCTATTATTTCGGTTTGAATTTTAAGACAAATATTCTTAGATTTTAGAAAAATATCCATTTAATATTTAATATTCAAATTAGAAATCAAAATAATTTCGAAAAACAATGACAACACCTTCACATAATTGAATTTAATGCTTGAATGAGCCGAAACTAACTGTTATACATGAATCGGTTATTTCGGTTTGAATTTTAAAACAAATATTCTTTGATTTTAGAAAAATATTCAAATTAAAAATCAAAATAAGTTAAAAAAAACCATGATTTCACCATAATATAATTGAATTTAATTCATGATGGAAACTAAACTATCTGTTATACATGAATCGGTTAATATTCGGTAATTTCTATTTAAATTTATAAACAAAAATTTAAAGATTTCAAAGAATATCAATTTAATAAGATTAATATTCAAATTAAAAATCAAGCTAAGTTAAAAAATAAACATGATTGGATTAAAACTAACCGTAACACATGAATCGGTTATTTTGGTTTAAATAAATTGGGTTTTTCGATTTCGGTATAAGGAAAATGTTGTGTTTCGGTAAGGGTTTCAGTTACGGTTACCAGTGTCAATCGGTTAATACCGGTTTCGATTTAATTTCGATTACGGTTGTAATTTCTGAATATTAACATATCGGCGATAACCGAAAATCGATACTCGCTTCGCTATATACATATATATATATAGATAGATTCAACTCACCGATGCAACGTGCTTTTCTCAGATCCATTTTCTCGACATTGCCGTTGGCCTCGCTGACAAAGATGAGACGACGCTGACTCTTGCGGAGCACAAGCCAAGTGCCGCTCCACTCGGAGGTGATGGAATTCTGCAAGGCAACAAGAGGAGAGGAGATCAGTTACGAGATGATGATGATGAGGAGGATTATGATGAGGGGTTTACCTTTAGATAACACCAACCGGCGCGATAATAGTGGCAGGTGTATTTGACGGGGACACTGTTGGTGAGGCTCTCGAGGATCTTTTGCATCCAGACGCCACGCTCGGACTCCTTGTTGACGCCATAGAGATGGGCGACTCGCTGTTGCTTGACATTGCCACAGGCATTGCTGGTCATCATCAGATTGGGATTGGAGGACATGTTGTCAGAGGTGGAGGATGACGATGAGGAGGAGGAGTTGCCATTCTTTGGCTGCGACGTCGTCAACTCGAAGCAGTAGAAATGTGTGGCGCTGTCCGTGACGCGACTGTTGCTGACGCACTGCAGCGTCGTGATGGCCTCCAAGGGTATCAGCTCCCTGGGCGTTTTCATTTCCTGATCGAGGTACGTCTGGAACTGACGATCCCGTAAAATGGCCTTGCGGTTCTGCATCTCCTTCAATATATCCTCAACGACGCCCGAGGGGAAACGCACCAATGGCCCCTCGTAGCGCACCAGCATCGGGGACAGACTTGGACGGGGCACCATCTGGAGTACCACCTTCACATCCGATTGACGTTGCCCGGCGCTCTTGAAGCTCACCCGCCGCATCGCATCCATGCGCAGCTTGACATTGGAGAATGCGTTCATTGTCTGCCGGAAGCGTGATCCCAGTGTCGATCTCGATTCGGAGCTGCTGCCGGCTGTTGGGCTGGCTGCTGTTGACGCTCCAACCGGCTGTCCATCCCCGCCAATGGCCTCCAAGTACGTCGGAGGACTGTCGCCCTCAATGTGGGTCTTGTCGCCGACAAACCAATTGGTCCGATTACGCGATGGCGCCGCCAGATCAACAACTCCTCCTGCTCCTGCTCCGCTTGATGTCGTTGGCTTCTCTTCGAGCCGACTTAGATAGGGTTTGGTGCGCTTCTCAAACGACTCCTCATCATCCAGCATGTGCTCCATGCTGTCACTCAGCAACTGCGCATTCTGATGCACAATCTGCGGCTGTGCCCGTCCAGCAGTTGCTCCTCCCAATCCCAATCCCGTTCCCACTGCCGTGGAAGTAGAAGTTGTTGGTATGACCTCGTTGCGACCATCCTCCTCGGAGGTGCACATGCTGACATCGTCCTGCTCCCGCTTGATGGTGCCATAGGTGTCCTCCTCGAGCAGATGCTCCAGCAGCAGCAGCTCGTTGCTCTTGTTGGAGCGGGCAAGTGTCGAGCACTTGCTATCAGCGGATCAAACTCCTCGATGAGCTCGGCAGGAGCTGGCGCTGTCATCGACCAACCACCGACGGCACCATCGTTGCTGTCCAGCTCCCCATCCTCACTGATGCAGGCGAGCTCCAGTTGCGGTGTCAGCAACTTGCCCCGACTGGTGCTGCTGGTGGCCATCTCGAATAGTTTGCCATAGGTGGCCTCCTGGTTCGCATACAGCGGTTCTGGAGAGGAGCATGACTCGCATTCCGCCTCTGCCTCCACTTCCGTCTCCGCCTTCTGTTCGGGTTCCGCTTCGTCAGCGTAGAACTGCCAGGAGTCGCTGCGCTCGGGCTTCGGGGCACGTGCCTCCTCGTCGGCAATGCTGGCGGAGATTAGCAGCGATTCCTCGCGCTCCGCAGCGGCGGCCACACGATTCAGTTCCTGCAGCTCAGCGGAATCCACATTGGGTCGACGCAGCTGAATGTTCTCGTAGTTCTTGTGCCGACGCTTGTGCCGCGCAGGCGGCTGCAGTGCGTCCAACTGCTGGGAGAGACGCGGGGCCGGAAAGGCGGGCATGGGCAGCTCCTCGCCGGTGGACTCGCCGCTGCTGGACTGACGCTGCTGCTGATGACTGCGCAGCTGGACCATTTGGGCTGCCTCCAGTGCCAGATTCTTGGCCAGCGGCACTGGAGGAGCTGGACGTGCACGGAGTGCTTCATCGTAGCTGGGAGGCTTTGCCTTCGCTTTGGGATTGGCATTGGGATTGGGATTGGGCTTGGGCTTGGGTTTCGGCACCACCTTGGGCACCTCGTAGGCCAGCTCCACTTGCTCCGCGAGCTCCACTTGCTCCTCGCTGAGATCCGTGTGCCCGCCGCCGGCTGCATTGCGATGCAGTGGACTGCTAAACTGTATGGTATTGAAGACATCTGTGTTGGGCATCGTGCGACGTCGATCCAGCTCCATTTGTTTCTCCAGTTCGCTCACGGATTCGTTGGCCGTCGTCTTGTCCCGCCTGCCCAGTGAAAAGTTGGAGCCAAAACGTTTCCCGGCGTGCCTCAAGCGACTGCCAGCATCTGCTCCCAGGCTGCTTATCGCCTCCGTGGAACTCTTTAGATTCTTATCGATGCGCTTCTTGGCGCCCTTGGCCTTGAAGGCGACACGCTCTCCAATCGCCTCGCCAAGTAGCTTCGATGTGTTGCCGAGCGATCGCAATAGGTTCCTATGTGAGATTCAGAGATTCAAAGATCCAGTTGGTATTAAGTGGATGCTATCGAGGCAATTCCCAGTTCTAGGTTAGTACAAAGACGCCTACAACAAATTTGTTAATTCCCACACAAATATAAAGAACGTTCGTCTCCAAGATTCGAGCGCCAACTGATCGCGAGGATCCTGCGCCAGTTCCCACAATAAAACTAAACGGAACTCTTGCCATTGATCTTGAAAGGCGACCAACTATATTTGGACCGAGTCGACTGGGAAGTGATTAATGCGTCGGCGGAAGTTGAGGTCCCCAAGTCACCGGGGAAGTCTATAAATAGAGCGAGCATTGCGTGAAATTGAAACGGATCAGTGAGAAGGCGCCTGCCATCTATAGATAGCTATAGATCGTGCCACATTTCGGTAATTCCTCGCTTAAGCAGTTCCAGCTGTCGCTTCGATTCATCCCTCTCCAATTAAATGAGAGCAGATCCCTCACAAATGAAGCATCTGTTTACTGATTGCACCGCAGATCAATGTCCAATGTATGTTACATGGCAATACATGGCAAGAGTCAAGGATCATTGATCACTGATCACTGATCAAGTAAACAACAATGCATTCAAGGCATTATTCAAGGCTACATCAAGATTCATCTCTTTATCAAATAAATAATTATTGAAATCTTGAAATAAACAAGTCTTGAAATATTTTAGTGTCACGACAATTAATTGCCAGAATTAACTAGATAAAAATATTTAGAAATAGTAAGATCTATGCCAAGTCAATTCTTAAGTTGAGTTTTTAATGAATAAGAAAATTTCCTCTTCAGTTCTATAAAGCATAGAAAATTCAAATTTAGACCGTCAGCAGAAGTTAATATATTAAAATTGTATGATCGATAAATCTTGATCAAGATCAAAATCGTCCAAATCTGACCAATTTTTACAAAATAAACAAATTCCTAAATACTAAGTAAGAAATACTTTCAAATATACAAATTTTTAAACATGAACAGCGATTAAACTACACCAAATATAATAAACATAAGGTTTATAAAGATAAATCCGGAATCAAATTCAATTTCAAGACTTATTTATAGGCAAAAAGAAACTAATTACAAAGATTTAAGGTGACAAATTTCGCTATTCAATATAAAGTTAGAATTGATGTAAAGTAATAAAATATTAAATATCTTTCTAATGAAATAAATATTTAAAAACTAAATTTAAACGTTACAAAGTTTCTAAATATGGAAAAATCTGTGAGAAACTTGTAGCGCTAAGAAGTAACGAATAAATAAAATAGATAAATAAAGAGAAAAAAGTAATACTATATCTTCGTCATTAATTTCTTATTAGATAAATAACTGATCATCCCTAATAATATTTAAGAACCTGATATAGTAAAGATTTGTATTATTTCTAATATGATAATTAATCCAAAAAAATATGTTTACAAGCTCTAAGAATTGCAAGTGATCAAAAATTTATTTAAAATATAAGAAATAATTAAATTAAATACTCAAATTTGATTAAAAATAATTGAATATTTAGCGATAAAATGAAAACTGAGCTGCCCATTCGGTTGTAGAGATTTGGGACTTTGGATTTATAACTTTATAACTTTGGCAACCATTTCAAAAACCGTAAAAATATGAGATGACTTTAAAATTTCAAGTTTAAATGTTTGTCACCAGGTCAAAGTATGTTTTTTATCAATATAAGTATGTACTGTGTATGTAACCATGACCATGGAGATCTATGTATGTGTGTTTTTGTTTTTTATGTGTCCTTTGTGCATTCCAACAACTACGATAATTAGGTGCTAAGTAAAATATTAAAAAATTCTATTGGTTTCTACTGAGTTATTTACCGAATTTGACCCATTTGGATTAGTTTTGGGGGGAGGAGGATGTGTGTATACTAAATAGTAGTTGAAAAACCATTAGGGGAAACGAAAGGTAATTAAGAAGACACCAGAGAGTCGTTAAGTAGTGAGAAACAAAATGAGAAATTGTTGGAGAATTTTACTTGTCATCGTCACAGGTCGCGAAAAGCTCCGACGGATCGGACGAGGCTTCCGCTTCCGCCTCTGTTTCAGTATCGGTTTCGGTATCGGTATCGGTTTCGGTATCGGTTTCGGACTCGCCCATTAGATCATGCCCATGATCGTGATCATCATCCTCTACGTACCCGGGTGACGGCGACTTGAACTTGCCGCTCTGCGAGCTCTCGCTGCAGTCCAGAGACCCATTGGATGTGTACCGCAAATCATCCTCCAGTTGCCCATTGGCGCCGATGCTCGTTGTCGAGAATTCGCTGGAGATGGAACAGCGATCTGGTCGACGTCGCTCCTGCTCAATATTCAATGGCTTCGATGGCACCTGTGGCGCAGCACGTAGCGTTCGATTTGATGCAGTCGCCTGCTGATCCTGTTGATCCTGCTGATCCTGTTGATCCTCCTCAACCTCCTCCTCCTCCTCCTGCTGCTCCTTCTCCAGCAGAAGCTCAGCGCGTGCTCGTTGTCTGGGCGCAGGTTTGGGTGTGGAATACAATGGCTCGAGGGGAACATTCTCATTGGCATCCGGTCCATAAATCGGCTGCTCTACATTAACTTCCTGTAGGATCAGTTTGTTGTGGCTGCTCGATGGCAGCTTCTTCTCCACACAACTTCCATGTAAATTCTCAGCATTGATGTTCAACTTTTTGCAGGCACTGTTATTGTTATTGTGTTTATGATTATGATTGTTGTTGTTGATGTTGTTGCTGCTGCTGCTGCTGCTCCTCACATTGATCTCGATATTCTCATAGTTGGCGGTCCGCATCTCTGGATAGAGACGACGCGGAGCCGGCACTGGACGTGCCTGCGTTCCCGCCTTTTCCATGTCCGGGCACTGAAATCAGACCAGAGACCAGAAAGAAGAGTTTGGCATAAGCAAGAAATTCATATATACAAAAGAGAGGCTTAAGCTAAGAATCAGATATAGTATTATCAATAAAAGATATCAGTTTATGTATAAAATAAAGTATCTGTAAAATATGGTAAATATATTTTAGTTAAAGCATTGTGTCATTAATGAAATTACTATTTTATTAATCACTACGGACGACAGTCCGCGCTAGTGACGAAAGCAGCACGTAGTGTGCAAAAGGCGACTAGCAATATATACACGAAGAATAGAAAGTTTGCTACGACTGTCCGATCAAGTCGAGTTATATACCGATCGAAAGGTATGACAGTAACTAACTACTATAACGTGGGAGGGGAGGAATGGTACCTCGATCATTGAAATCCGACATTTGGTTAATTTATTATATATTAATTTGAAATTTTTAATGCCCTTCTCAAAATGATATGAAAAATCAGTTTGTCTGTTTGTTTGCTAAAAAAAGCTTAGATTTGATGATGAGGAATTATTTCTTATTAAAAATCTAGAAACTTTTGTTCTACGACTTACGCGGGAAATAGCTAAAATTCGATAAATTTGAAAAACCTATAGTTTTCAATCCGAAGAAGGTACAGATAATTAAAAAAAATTGTTTGGCATTCGGCACATTGCGCAAAAATGTTCACGATTCTTTATACCTAAAAATAACTTTAATGCGCAGTGCCGAATGCCAAACAATATTTTTTTTTATTTTAGAATAATTCATATATTAAATGTAAAAAATTTCGTCACAAAATTAGATATCAAAAATTTTGGGGCTAGAAAACGCTTTCGTCACTAGACTTTTACCTCGTGTAGAGGTTTTTTTTATGTTATTTTTACTTTACTGATATTCGTATTTATTTGTTGTTTAGCGTACTGTGACTTTACTATAAATAAGCCAAATGGTCTAAACAAATATGTACATAATTTCACAAAATGTCACATATAATAAAATATGTTACATATTTTCTATAGCAAAATGTGTTATACATTTAAATATGTTGCCTCAATTATTTCATCCGTTAAAGAAAAACAAGGAATAATACTAGCTTTATTTTTTTAATGATATCACATAATACGGAGTTTAATAATCACCATAAACTTATTGATATTAAAAAGGGAAAAAGGAAATATTAAAATTATACACATTTTTTCGATTTTTCTCTGACTTTTGAACGGAACTAACATTATATATAAATATAAATATGTACAGGTATTTATCATATAACACTTTCAGTTTAAAAAGTATATTTCATCTATTAATTTAAATATATATAGTTAAAAGAACCTTCAACTAACAATTTAAATTTCCCCAAAAATTATTGTAATACTTTTCATCAAAATCTTTAATCAAGTACGATATTTATATTGTTATAGAACAATTTGTTAATTTCTTTTACAATTGAGATAATTAATAATAAATTTTTACAAATCTATAATTAAATATAAATGTGCTAATATTTTTAAGGGTATTTCATAGATAGAAAATAGTATTTTTCAAACTACGACTAAGACTAAAATTAATTTAAAAGGGAATCATTTTGAAGGTAATTTGTAAATTTGGTAAATATGCAAACACGGGTAAATTTTAGGTTCTTGACAATTTAAATCTTTTTGGGTATTTCTACCTATGCCAGGGAGAACCCGAACCTGATCCATCCGAACCTGAGCCATATGGTCGAAGGGTTCAATTGCCTGAGGTTAAAATAAGAGCAAGGCCAGGTCAGAATGTGATTTGATTCTGTTACCTGATTGCATATAAAAGTGGTAACTGATTTGAGGCAGTGTCACAGTTAACCAGATCCGTTGAACGACATAACATGCAACAGGTCCAAAGAGGGAACATCTATCAGATACAACGCAATCTATTGGAACTCTTGGTGTTCCTGCTGACGCAGTTACTCAATAAGATCTTCAGCGGCACATCGCCAGTGGCAGCAATCAAAGAGATGAACCTCGAGCAAGTGGAGCAACAACAACCACAACAACAGAGACGACAGGTCACAGAATATGATAAAGTGGAGTTGTTGCATCGAATGCTTGTGGCACAACAGTTGCAACAGTTGGAGCAACGTCGTCTCGTGCAACTTGCTCTGGAACGACAACAACAACGACGACAGCAACAACGACAACAACAACAACAACAACGTCGACCTGACTTCGAGTTGAGTAATTAAAGGCCGTTTATAATTTATAATTTAAGTATTTTTTTGCTTAGCATATTTAAGTGGAAATTATCATAGAAAGAAATCAGACAAAAGTGACCAATAAAACTTTATAAATACTGCAAAAAAAACACACGAAAGCGAACTAAATTTGCCAAGACAACAAAGCTGGGCGAAAATGACAGACACGTGTTTCCTTTTCCTATAGCCGTGTTTCCTCTGGCCAATTACTCAAGCAACAACAATCGATATGCTATAGACATCATTAATTGCCCATTTGGCTTTCACTTTCTTCTTTTGATCGCTTACGATCTTTGCCCCTTTGTCTTCCTCTCTCTCTCTATCTGTCTGTCTGTCTCTGTTTTCTCAGTTCTCCCTCCTCAGTTGAAAGTACTGCATAAAGAAGAGACTTCAATAATGGCACTTTAACTTGGCCAATGCAACAAGAAAGTCATTACAGATACAAATCAACATTTATATAAATTTATGCATATGAATGAATATGTACTGATAATTACAAGTGTATATAATATGTATATACATCTATATTATTATTATTATTATTATTATATCAGTGTGATTCTTCTGTATACTTAAACTTATTAAATACCTAGTTTCAGCTAAGTTTAATAATATAATGTAATAATATTAAGCTGTAATATAGGAACAATCTGCAAGGTTATTTAATATTCAGCATGCCAAATATAGATTTGAGATATCTCAAATAAAATAACTGGGTTCGATTTCCACACTGCCAAATCCTAATATGACACTGAAAATGCTTTAGGGAACGTGTACAAAAATAAATATTGTATCGAAATAAACAAAAAAAATACAAAAAATATCTCAAATAAAATGATATCAATAATATTAAGCTGTAATATAGGAACAATCTGCAAGGTTATTTAATATTCAGCATGCCAAATATAGATTTGAGATATCTCAAATAAAATAACTGGGTTCGATTTCCACACTGCCACTTAAAAATCTGTTATATACCTGTCTTGAAAAAATCCTAAAATCCACTGAAAATGCTTTAGGAAACGTGTACAATAATAAATATTGTATCGAAATAAATTAAAAAAAAAATACAATAAATATCTCAAATAAAATGATATCAATAATATTAAGCTGTAATATAGGAACAATCTGCAAGGTTATTTAATATTCAGCATGCCAAATATAGATTTGAGATATCTCAAATAAAATAACTGGGTTCGATTTCCACACTGCCAAATCCTAATATGACACTGAAAATGCTTTAAGGAACATTAACAATAATAAATATTGTATCGAAATAAACAAAAAAAAAAATACAAAAAATATCTGAAATAAAATGCAATCTGCTTATCAAGCAAATTCAAGATACTCCTTTATTTTATATTTGTTTGGTTTTCCGGTTGGAATGCAATTAGTTCCTTTGGAATATCAAATGTGAAGCTAAATATTTACGTTTATAAAGAACAAATTTAATAATACACTAATATTAAAAAAATCAATCAACGTACATACAATTATACAATTATCATTATATTACCAAAAATTCTTGAAGCTATTGTCAGGAATTATCCAATTGTGATCGATAATTTGATATCAGTATCAATTGCTTGGGAATTAAGTTGATTAATACAAATTCCCAGAGTATTGTTTTAAGTTTCTGGTATGTACATATATAATTTCCAGATATCTCCAGCTTCGTCTGCAATTTGATGGGAAACACTATCATAAAGTCGGGATTGGACACCGACTGTCCAATCCGTGGGAGGGATGTGTTGGATATCATGTTATTGTTGTTATTATTGTTGTCGTCGTTGCTTAAGTGGCCAGCACTTCAAATGGAAGTTGTTCTGCTAAGATGTTCAGATGGCTCAATGATTTTGTTTACAATATTAAATGAACTTGTTTGTTGTTGCTGCAAGTTGAATGAATGAACTTGCAACACGGCGCATCTGTTGCGCCTCTGTCTCAATCATGCAACACAAAGGGATTGACATTCTCAGATCGTGACATCGACATCGACATCGGCTATCAAATCAGTCCAAATGAATGCGTATAGATACGATAATATATATAGATGTTATTCAGATAGTGCCACAGCATGAGGGGCAGGTTTTATTTTCTAGGAATCAGAGAATTCATCCGCCGACTACTCGACCAAATCAAGTCGAATTGATGATTAATAGGAAAGCTGCTTCAGGCAATTGTTCTACGCTCTCACACTCAAAGGTCCCAGTGAATCAATGCTATACGTATGCACATATATAAACATACGAGTATAAATATATCTACTCATATTATATGCACATATGTATGTATGTATATATAGCGATATGTGGTATACACATACACATATACATATATAAAGTGTCGGCATTGCGATAACAACAACGACGTCGACGATTGCGACAATTATAAATCACGTATAAGGCATGAATGGGCAGCTCATCAAATTCATTAACCATCCAAAGTTGCGCCAAATAATATTATGATATATCATACAATTCAAAATATAATAATACAACAGCTTTTTATTACTTTAATTGACATTTGGACGCATAGAATATCTAATTACGTATAAATTCGACGTTTACACTCAAATGCTTATTTAAAGAAATTAAATATTTAGCACAAGGTGACAAGTCCGAGCAGCTACAGTTCCACTAAAAAGTAGATCAAGTTCACAATGCAAATGTTCCTCGATAGAAAGTTTTTTTCCTTCGTTGATTTTATGAAGAAATCATGATTTTTTATCATCTTAATAAACATATTTAATACAGAAATATGAATGATTTCAAATTGAATAATAAAATGATATAATTAATTAATTGGGTCATCAAACTGAGAAACAAATACCCTAGAGACATTATATCATTATCATTATTGTCTATACAAGAGAGAATTTAAAGGTGCTCCCTTTTGTAATCAAAATATATATTCCAATACGAATTCTATAACGATAAGAACTGCCCTTGTTATACAGTATTTATATACTTATATATTTATATACTTCAACATCTGAAACCGAGTTGGGTTAAATATTATGAGTTGAGCTCACAGCTTCAATCAAAAGCCATAAGTCACTAAGAGTAAATACTGTGGAATCATTCATTCTGCTATTATCAGAACGACATGAGAAGTACCAGGAGCTCAGACCTCACAGCTGAGTAGCTGCTCTTATCAGTTGATTATTATAAAAATAACAGTATAATAGTGCACTGTTCAAAATAAATCTGGGAATTTCAATTATGGACACGAAATGCCCAAGTGTCCAATGGCATTATAAAGATCTTGTTCTCTTTATTCGATTATTTTTGTAACACCCTTGATTTTCGACTTATCGTTTATTTGATACATATTTGTTAGGACGAAGAAAACTGTATCAAAAACGCAATTTATAATATATGTCAAGATACAACAAAGTTTTTCATAATATTTCTACTCAGCTAATTTACTGTTATAACTCAAAAAAACGACTTAAAAACTCTTAAATCGTATCAACTTGCTGAAACATTAAAAAATCTTTCGAACCTCACATAAAGACATAAAAAAGATATAAATATGGAATTTTTACACAATATAGAACAGGATATAACAAAAATTTATGCATCATTAACTCAAAAATCGGGTTTTTGGATATCAATTACAAATGCTTTGTATTTTAAATACTGTCGAGTACTTTTCATTCGATGTCATCGGTCAATCGAGTATTTAGTATTTGTTTATTGTTCGCTTAACTAAACGAATGTCTTATTGACAAAACTCGAATATAAATATGTACATAGATATATGTACATGGAGCAGTTCCATAATTTCGCATTTTATTGCGAACTTTAGTCATGTTTTGTTCAAATTTGCACAGACTTTAATACACATGCATTATTATTGCCATTATTATTATTATTTTTATTATTATGGAGACTAATTGAGCATAGTTCCGTCACTGGAAATGTTTGCTAAATGAACAGCTTTTTCGATGTTGAACATTTTTCAAATAAATCTACTTTTATTTTGAAAGGGCCCCCCTCATATGGCAGATGGCAAAAGAAATCTTTCGCTTTGATTGGGGAATCGAAATGGAAATGGGAATGGAAATGGGCATGGAAATAGGGAAGTGAATCACTTGCCCTTCTATTTGACGGCCCTTGTTTACGTAATTATTGTTATTGCTGCGTTTTGCATACTATAGCACTTTCCATAAATTCATTGTTTCAATTGTGAATCATACACAACACATACATATGTACATATGTACATAAGTAATTATAAGTAAGTATTTATAATTTTCTGTTTATCTGCCGGCAAAAGACGCTGATGTGATGGAGTTCAAGTTGCATTCCAAGCAACTCGATAAGGATGCCAATTTGAATTTAAATCGGAGCACAGAAAAAGAAATGAGAGAGAGAACAATTTGTATTTATGCTGATACAGTTGCAGTCTCAAATGTCATTTGCATTGATTCCAAAAATATGTGATTTGTAATTTAAAACTCAAATATTTGGCAGTTAATTGTGAATTGCTGAGGACAGCTAACTTCTACGCTGTTTATTTTTATTGTATGGCAACGCTGTGTGACTCTCATTGTAAAAGGGATTTCCAGATTTGTAAAATGAGAAAGTGAGAAATCTTCACATTTTTAAATCAAAATGAATGACAATTTCGAATTGACAATCTATAACTTATTTGATAGTTTGGCTGATCTTTGACCGAAATGCAAGTATATTCACTTCTTATCGATTTATTCTCACTGTGTCCAAGCATCGATTTCCAACTTGTTCGACGGCATTTTTTGTCGTAGTCTCCAACGTTTTTGATTTGATTTATACACGCAGACAACATTTAAATGCAGTCAGCAACGTGAAGAGAGAGAGAGAGAGAGCTTGAGACAGAGAGCGAGAGAGAGAGCTAGAGACCGAGAGATAAAGATAGAGAGAGGAGAGTACATGCGTTACTTGATTAGTTGACAAAGAATTACAAAGCTCAAATATAACTACATTTACATATGTACATATAACATATGTATGTCTGCATGTATTTATGAGTCTATATACATACATATGTACATATATTACATATGTACATATATGATACTACTATATGCTGTTGAGTTGGAGGCAACGTGTCGCAAATGGTGACCCATCTGGTTTTTGGGCTTGTCAGCCAACTGCCTTTGTTGTTGTTGTTATTGTTATGATTGTTTTTTGCTTTTGCTGTTATTCTTGTTGTCTGCAATTGTGCTTTGTTTGCACAACAAGTTGAAAAGTTGAGTGAATCGAACTCTGGGGTCGCATCCAAGTGACAAACTCTAACGATATGCTATCCGTTTTATACCCTATAAAAATGACTGAAAAGTGTAAATTTATGACTCTGTTCGAAAGGCGTTGATCTCAGAGATTTGAGGAGATCAAACGACGCACACAGAGATTGTTAAAACCGAATTATCATTTAATTAGAAACAAATATTTAGCAACGTTATCTAATCATTTTGAAAGTTTCATTGTGTATAAATTTAGGTATATGTACATCTATAATGAGTACTAACATGTTAACTAACTACACGAGTGTTATTAACAGGGTATCTTGTAGTCGAGACGACTTTTTCCATTGCGAAATTGTCAAGGGGTCACAATTACTACTGTTGACAAATAAGCTTTGATTAGTTTTTAATAGTTTGCATGAATTATTGATTGAGCTTATATTAACTCTACAAATCTCAATTGGAAATATGTTTGTATGATGAAATCTAACGTTGTAAACAACAACTTGTTCAGATTTACTTGACATAGAAATATTTGAATCTTAGGTGCCGTTAAGTTTCCGATATCAATAATCGATTATCGAAATGCGTGCGGAATCTCGATGATATTTGTAGAAGGGAGATTCTGAGGCAGCGTTCGTATGTGGGAAATGTGTGTCAGCCGTCAACAGCAGCATCAAACTTAATATGTTTATAATTGTTTTAATTGGCAAACAATTAAAAGCGTTCAAGAACCGCGTAGACAACAACAAAATGTCCGTCAACAAGAACAATAATAATGCGAAATGTGCCCCATGGCCAAAGCGTGTCACTAGCGGCTTCAGTTGTGTCCCATTTTGTGGCAACAGGTGACAGAGACAACAGACAGACAGAGAGAGAGAGCGAGAGAGCGCGCTTACGGTTGACACCGTTGAGTTTTGACTTTTTGTCCAGACTCTCGCTCTCACTCTCCCTGTGTACGTACTATATTTTTTGTACTACTGCAAATTGGAGCGATAAGCAGTTAAAACAAAGTTACAAGGTGCAAAAATTACATTTGAGCCAAAATGATAAAGTTACAGCAACAATGGAATGTGTGTTTGCATATGTGTGTGTGTGTGTGTGGGCAGTCACTGTGTGTGAAGAGAGCAGGTTAAATAGCGCTCTCTGTGAAAGCGTAGACAAATGTTTGCTGGAATGCAAAACAACAAAAACAACAAAAGAAAATGTTAACATGTTAGATAATGGATTATCAGGCAAAATATACACAAATACACACACACACACACACACACACACACATACATACATGTACACAATGCACTTTTAAGGCGTGTATTGTTTGTCGAAGATGCGGGCGCAGGCGTAAAGGTTAATAAAAGAGCGGGAGAGCAAGAATTCAAGAGAGCGAGCGTAAACTCTCTGAGAGAGCGAAAAATGCAGGTTTTGTGTTGTTGCTTTTGATTTGTTATTGTTATTGTTTTTGTTTTCGACACGCATCTCTCAATGTTTTTGAAAATGTTAACAATTTATGCAAATTAAACAAACAGCAAAAAGAGATGCTTAAAGAAGAGTCGTTAAATACAAAATAAACTTTTACCTTTCGCTTTTGTCGCTGGACAGCTGTAAATTTCTATGCAATTATGCGAAATTGTTGTCGTCGTTTGTCGTTGTTGGCCCACATTTAACACCAAATTGTTCACTCACACACACACACACACACACACACTGACACTCACAGCAACAAAAAGAAGAAAATAACGCGTAAAACAATACGAATTGGGTTGAAGTGCACTCGTTGGTCACATTTGTTGCAAGTTGCAGCCTACGCGCAACTACTTGAAGTCATTTGTATACAACGTATTTAATTGACGACACGACGCGACGCGAGCACATACATAATGAATGTGTTGAATGTTCCTGCTCCGTTTCGTTTCGTTTCGTTTAACTTTTGCTGGCTGGACAGTTTATTTATTTATGATTCGCGCTCACTCCTCACACTCGTAGTACGGGAACGGGAATGATTCATATCCAACACTAGTGCTCTTGCTTTTGCTTTTATCACCAGCAGCAGTTCGCCGCTCCCGTTCCGCACCCGCTTCGCTCTTTACAACGACTGCTTGCTAAATGAGACGCGATCGTGAACGCAATGAGTACACACAGTTGGTCAAGTAATTGTTTTCACAAATTAAAAATATAACATACTTTATATTGAAAATAAAAAAAAACCGTTTCTTTGTTTGCTTTTTTTATGTATTTTTATTAGTAAAAATCAAATATCACTTATTTTTTCTTTGTTAAAACAATTACCTTACATACTGTATATGGAAATGGAATACGTATGCATGTGCATATGTACATATGTATGTGTGCTGTGACGCTGACCGGCGGGCGACAACAACAACAACAACAAAAACAAAAAACTATACAATAATAACCACGAACACTTGACACAGTCTCATAACAATAAGCAATGAACGAGCAGATACGAATTTGTCGGTCAGTTCGAAATCACGGCAAGAGAATAACATCAAACAACTTGTTGGTTCATAATACCGATCGTTGTTGTTGCTGCGTATTTCTTGTTACTGTTAAAGATATTTTAGATAACATTGTGTATTATGTTCACTTATGCTGGGTCTACATTGGGGCACACTGCGGCACATATTCTGTGGCAGTTTCTGTCAGCTTCGGATACCATTCAATTTGGCGTCACATAAATTGAGTTTCACAGCGCTGTGGCAAGCCAAAATGACTGCCTTCAATGTAAACACTACTTGTCATTTTCACAGAGCGTCACAGCATCATATTGTTCACAAATTTTCTCACAGCATTCGTGTTCACATTGCTATGTGCCACACTGTAACTGTTAAATATGATGCCCCAATGTAAGCCCACCATTACTGTTATTGCTCAAATGAGCTGTCAGCTCAATGTACATGCTCAAATGAATTGCTAAAATATAGGCCGCCCAAAGCAAAACCCAACGGTGTGGCAGCCTTGGTTCCCGGAAATGGCTCCATTCTCATATTTCGCTCAGTTTTCAAAATGGATACTTTTTTTGGAATTTCTATAATATTCAAGTAAGAATTTTGAAAACTTTGCAGAGTTTTTGTGTAATTTTGTCGAATTTTAGAATTGAATTAGATTAAACAAATTTAATCAGCTTCTCCCCCCAAGGCACCACAAACTTCTAACATTCATAAAAATGATCACCTTTTTTTTATATAATTTCTAAATAAAAACTTTTATTGATTTCTTAATTTTATGCTAAATAACTAGAAATATTTGAATAAGCGCCAAAAGCCATTTTTCGATCGAGCCAACGAGGCCAGCTTTTTTTTTTTAACGTGTGGCAGCCTTGTTTGACCGATAAGTGTGGCCGTCGCCTATTACTTTTAACGAACGATGATAGGTGGCGCTATTATGTTGCGCAAAACAGACAATGGGCAGCGCACCAGTTATGAAACGTGAAACATCCTTGTTTCCCAGAAAATGGACCAAATTAATTTTACGTCTTTTTTTCTTGGCATTTGAATTTGTTATTATTTTTGTTAATTATAATTAATTTATACAACTTCATCCCCCGAGGTGTAAAAAACACCCAACCGCTGTTTAAATGAACTAAAGCTATTTAGTTTTGATTCCGAATTAAAATTTTGCAATTATTAATAATAATTTTATTGCAAATCTAAACAATACTTAATTAATTTAATTTCTATTTAAATTGCGCGCCATGCCTATCTTAAGTACACTGATAGTTGGCAACGCGGTTGGCGCGCAAATATTGAGGTCGCGTGAAGTTGGCTGCGTACCAGTTCTGTACTCACATGAAGTTGGCCGCGTCGTAAATCAACCCACTATTTTTTGATTGTTACCAGTTTTTTTTGGTCGTGCTACGCATGTGTGGAACGCATTCCACGCGATGTATGTGAGGGGGCGTATGCTAACAGCATCCACAACTGTCATTGGCTGCCACAAATGCAATGCTGCGCACAAGCTCCACAAATGACAAATACAATTTGGCAACGCCTCCCGTTATGTGCGTTGACGTTGGCGTTAGCGTCGCCGTTCGCAGCGACGCGTCGCTGATGTTTCCCCCATTTTGTATGTGCGTATGTGTGTATGCGTGTGTGTGTGTGTGTGTGTGCTGGTTTGTTTGCTTATTTGTTTGTGCTTCGTTTGTCGTATAAGTGATGAGTCAATTAACCCAACATTCCTCGAGGCCACATATTGCTTTAATTAAACAGACAAACAAAATTGCAACAACAACAACATTGACAACAACAACAACAAAAACAACAACAACAAGAGGTGCAACTACAACTGCAACAACAGTATCGACAATGCACTACATTTGATAGTTTTTGTTGTTGTTTGTTGTTGATGTTTTTCTTGTTGTTGTTGCTTCTTCTATTTGTGACTTCTGTCGTCCTCGTCGCCATTGTTGTTGTTGTTGTTGTTGTTGCTGTTGTTGTTGCTGTTGCTGCTTTTGTGAGCATTAAATGAAAAACACAACCGCATCGACAAGTTAAATGGCAAACAAATATTTGCATTTATTTTCAATACACACACACACACACACACACACACACACACACACACACACACACACACATGCGCAACCTTGAAAGAGCCAACAACAACAATAAAAACAATGCATTTTGCAATGGACTTGTGTGTTAATTAAACTTTAATTACTTGTAATTAATAAAGTTGATTGATTCTGCACAACTTTTTTTGTGTTCAGTCTGCGCTTACTCAAACACACACACACACACACACACACAGACAACAATGGCAATTGAATTTTATATTTCACTGCCTACTTTAAGGCGCTCAGGTTGAAATTTCACAATAATAATTATAATTATAATATAATCACTGTACGATTTGCCCCACTTGAATTTCGAATTTTCGCTTCATTTTTGTAATCTTGAATTGCTGAATTTAAAAAATATGTTTACTTATTTGTAAATATGAACCGAATTCTACAGCTATTTAAAGAGAGAAGTAAAAAAATTGGCATTGGCAGAAAAATTATATTAAAACCAATTCAGAATCGGAAAATTGCAAATTGTATAACATATTTAAAATATTTACATATATGTGTTTCTCACTATTATCAAGATTATAATCACTATTAAAAAAAAAAAGTATATTGAATACGGATTTTTCCACACGTTTTTATTAATATTCAATTAATAATGGCAACTTTTTAAATCATTCTCCTTCATTAAAATAAGTTTATTAAGATTTGTAAGAATGTGTTAATATACACTTTAAAACTATGGTATATGAAATAAACTTTAAATAATATTAAGATATGCTATGTAGAGATAATTATATTGCCGAACTTTTTCCAGAAAAATTTTAAAACATAAAACATTCCTATGCTTCGAATTTTAGTCTGTAAATGGATAACAATTAAAAAAAATATTTATTTTTTTTTTAAATTTGAAAGTAAATAACTATATTTATGTTTTTAATTTAATTTTACAATTTGAATTTTTATATACATACATATACACAATATTTTGATGCATTTTCCAAAATTTGTGAGATGCCCATTGATTTGTATAGATATTTATCTATCAATTATAATTGAAGCTCCAAGAATTTATTTATTCCATTTCAATTGAAAAGATTTTTTAAGAATTGTAAACTGCGAGAGATTTTTTTGGAATTGAATTTATGAAATTTATGTTAATAACTCAATAAAACATTGTAATGTGTAAAAAAAAAAAACAAAATGATTTCAAATCAATATTTCTTGTTAGGACTTGAATAGAATACGCCGGAGTTCAGTTGAAAGCATTTGCAGTACAAAATACTATAGGGACTTGATGGGGAGTTCATTATCAAGGGATCAAGGGAAAAACACAAATACAAACAGTGGCCAGACAATTTGCTTGATGATTGTCGGACAATGGAAATTGTGGAAAATGCCTGGCATAAAGGCCTCAATAGTTGTTGCGATTGAAAATATGGGAAAAATGTGAGGAAAACTACCGCATGCAAATTGCAGCAATTGAAAGAAAGACAAATATGAAACAAAGCAAAAAAAAAAAAAAAGAAACAGAAATAGAAATAGAAATAAGAAATAACAAAAGCAGAAATCGAACTAAAAACCGAAACACATTCAGTTCGGTAGGAGTTGAGTTCAGTTCGAAGTTGAGTTGAGTTGAGTTGAGTTGAAGGACGAATCGCAGGACGAAGAGTTTGACAATGAACAAAAGGCGAACAATGACAGGAAACTGCAAACAAATTTTGCATGCCAAACGCAACAAACAAATGAATTGCAGAGATACATAGAGAGAAGGACAGAGATGGAGTTAAAGAGAGAGAGAGGGAGAGGGAGCAGACTGTGCGAGCGAGACAGCAGCTGCAGTGTTGTGGGCGCATTACCAAAGGCAAATCACTCAAAGGACTTCCACTTGAATGTTTTCGAAAACAATAGAAACAAAAAAATACGCACAACAAACAAACGAACGAGCGAGAGAGAGGGAGAGAGAGGGATGGAGAGGGAGATGGAGAAGAGATCTAAAATGCAGAAATAAAAAGTAGAAGAAAACTACAGAGTCTTCAAGAGTCTGATTATGTTCCGTCTTGCCAGTTGTTGCTCCTTAAGCCCTCAAACAAACATCAATGGGAGAGAGAGTAGAGAATGCCATGCATCCATCCATCCATCCATCCATCCATCCATGCATCCATCCATTCAACTAGTGCATCCATTCATCCAGTGCATCCATTGCATCCTCCTCTAGACTCCACACTTGATCGACTTCTGACTTCTGCCGGCAACTCCTCAGGCGTCCCGAGTGCAATTTAGCGAACCTCGCAAATCTCTTTCTCTCTCTCTGACTCTCTCTCTTTGTCTCTCTCTTTGTCTATCTCACTACCTGAACAATTGGGTCGGATTTAAATGATTCTCTCCTCTTCTTCTACAATGTAAATACACAACAGTATTCAAACTATTCCAGATAGTCGATTATTGTTATTCATTTCATTCATTCTCATTTCGAATAGATGATATTTGATACAAATTGAAAGCGATGAGCTGGAAACGTCGAGTTGCTGCCAAGGATCTTTTATTCATCAGACTCCCTTCGTAATTGCAAATTGCCGGAAACATCGACAAAATTAAGATAATGCTCAGTTTAAAGCCAAGAAATCAATTGCCTAGATCAAAGCTGATGATTCTACGTATATAAAGTGGGACTTATCGATAATACGAGTCAGAGAAAGATTTAAAACAATTTCAAAACTAGAGAATATATCCAATTATTAGATAATTTATGCTGTACATAAAAGTATAGTTGAATTCGATTAATTAAATAAAAGAAATAGTCTAGATTTGGTCTTTGATATTTGCTTAGTTTTACTATTGTTGAATAACTAGTTAATTAAATAATAACGATATATTATCGATGATTCGCTGATTACACGAATATCTTAGGTAATTCAATCACATAATTAATTAGTTTAGTTTGTTAGTAAACTTAAACTTAAACTAGTAAACATTCTGATTTTCAATAAATAAAGCAAATTCAATTCATAATATACGATTAAAGGTTGTAAAATACAAATTGTTTGTTTATTTTTATAATACAATATTATTATTGACTTTATTTTTGACTTTCCTAATAAATATTAAAAATATTAATAATTACATTTCATTTTTTATTTTAAAATCATAAAATAAATGTAATTTCTATTATACAAATCAACAACTAACTATTATTATTATTACTATTTCTCTTGTATAGAATTAAATGCAATCTTGTTAAATGTTTGAAATATGAAATTAATTATTAAATTATTTGTACAATTAAATTTCATTTTTTATTTAAAAATCATCAAATTAATTTTATTTTCTATTACACAAATCAAAAACAAAATAATGTTATTATTACTATTTTTCTTGTATAGAAATAAATGCAATCTCGTTTAATTTTAGAAAAATTAAATTAATCATTACATTATTGGCTTTTTTTTGCCAACTGATTGCTGATTAATTAGAGTGTTAATTATGGTTTGTAAAATAAAAATTGTTTGTTTATTTTTATAATGCAATTTATTTCCGCTCTTACTTTTTACATTTCTAATAAATATGTTAATAAGTAAATTTTATTTTTTATTTAAAAATCATCAAATAAATGTGACTTCTATTATACTTAATAAAAAACTAACTAATGTTATTAATACTATTTTTCTGGTATTGAAATAACTGCAACCTAGTTTAATTTTTGGAAAATTAAATTAATCATTAAGTTCAATTATTAAATAATTTTAATAATGCAATTTATTTCCCCTCTTATTTTTTATATTTCTAATAAATATTAAAAATGTTAATAATTAAATTTAATTTTTTATTTATAAATCATAAAATAAATGTAACTTTTATTATACTTAATAAAAAACTAACTAATGTTATTATTACTATTTTTCTTGTATAGAAATAAATTAAATTTAGTTAATTTTTGAAAAATGATATTAATCGTTAAATGAATCGGGTTTTTTTGCCAACTGATTGCTGATTAATTAGAGTTTTAATTACAGTTTGTAAAATAAAAATTGTTTGTTTATTTTTATAATGCAATTTATTTCCGCTCTTATTTTTTACATTTCTAATAGATATTAAGAATGTTAATAAATAAATTTTATTTTTTATTTATAAATCATCAAATAAATGTAATTTCTATTATACTTAATATAAAACTAACTAATGTTATTATTACTATTTTTCTGGTATAGAAATAAATGCAATTTCGCTAAATTTTAGAAAAATTAAATTAATCATTAAATTATTTGGTTTTTTGCCAACTGATTGCTGATTAATTAGAGTTTTAATCAAGGGTCACAGTGTGCTCATAAATAGACGGCAACTTTCAATTGTGACTTCCTGACCAAAAAATAAAAAACATATATGTACATAGATAATGGAAGGAGGAAAACACATTTCTCATTTCCGCAGAGATGAAACGAGATTTGGGACTCCTGGCCAATTGCTGGCGAAATCATTGGGCACGCATGTGCGGACCCGGAACTCAATTTCTATGGGTTGACTCACACTCTGGGCCGAAAAGCATCCAGGCATCATCTGGATATCGGGACACTCAATTGGGCCCTCACACAATGTTGTTGTTTTTTGCACGTTCTGCGCCGCCCGCGACGAATCGAGATTCGGAATGCGGCATCAAAATTGGAATTGGGAATTGGGAATGGGACATCGCAACTATTTTTTATGCCTGAGCAACTTCCTCTCTGCACACGCCGCTACCCCCCGCCAGCAATTTCATTCTTTCATTCTGTATATTTTTTTTTTCCTTTCGTTTCGTTTCTTTCTCTTCTTTTTTTATGAGCAACTATAATTGTTTTGGCTAAGGACGTGGACGCGAACGGCGACTTGGACGAGACGACGACGACGACGACAGTCAGTCTGGCAGGGCGGCCATCATTTGGGATTAGTGTGTGTGTGCGTGTGTGTGTGTTGACCTTGCATCTGCCAGAGGTCGAAACGGTGGCCAGGCCATCACTAGTCAAGGGATGGCAGGGTCAGGGCAGGGGTAGGGGCAGGGGCAGGGTAGGGGCATGCCCAGGAAGCCGTGCTCGTTATGGAGTCACGCTCATTGCTGCTCATATATAAATTAAGATCCCTAAATGCTGACAAAGGGCACTAATTCAAAGGCAATAAAACGGATATTAAACACACATCGAACTTGCTACCGACTCTGACTATCCAATGGGGGCACAACATCATCATGATCCCTACAGCCGATCAACATCATCATCAACATCATCATCATCACGAAGCTGCTCTGCATTAATGAAACGCAGGCATATGGAAAAATGCATTTTATGAAAATGTTTTTATGAAAGAAACAAAAAATCATAATAAAAAATAAAGTAAGAGAGAGAGAGAGAGAGAGAGAGAGGGAGGGAGGGAGAAAAATGTTGAAAGAAATCATAGAGAAAGAGCGAAAGTTCGTCGTTGTCTCTTCGCGTCTTTCCCTCTGCATCACTAATTCATTTTTCTAATTTCCACATTTCTCAGATAACAACGGTCCATGTCCAGACCGAGAAATGGGGCAACTGAGGAGTGTGAGGGGAGGTGGAGGAGAAGGAGGAGGAGGAGGAGGAGGAGAAGAGACAACATCCAATTCATTTTGTGATATAATTTATGTGCTGCTGTCAAGTTGAACAATTGCGCGACTGCAACTGGTCTTCAAAATGCCCAAAAGCGACTCAACAGTTGCCCAAGAGCAACTCGCATGTCAAAGGTCACTCACACCGGGGTCACTCGCTCAGGTGCAGCTCAGTTCGATCTCCGACTCCGACTCCGACTCAGTTTCGGTCGCATCATAAATTAACAATTACCAACCAATTATGGGACACACAACACAATGCAACAGGAAATCGTCGCATTTTAACAACATTCCCTCTACGGAATTGAAAAATAACATCCGCACTTTGAACCAAATCAAATTCGTTCAACTCTCAGTTCCCTGGCCACTGTGCGGTTTTCTGCATTTCGATGACTTTCCTCCTCCTGCCTCCTTATTCCCCCCATCCTCTTCTCCCTGTCTGACCGGATATTCGAACTTTGGAGGTGGTCCGAATTTGCAGTCGAATTGTCCAAATTGAGTTCCTGTTTCCTATCCTCCCATTGTCCAGTTGTCATCCTTTTGTATTTCCTCACATAATTCTCGACAAGTGTGCGATAATTGTTGATAATATATCACTTATTATCAGTTGTGGTAACAGGTCTATCCTATTTATATCCAATCATTACCTTAAACTTAATTTATAAAATTTTATTATGTTGTGCTTTGTAAGCATAAATTTTGAAAAATCGAAAGATGTGTTATAAAATTAAACATTTCGTTGATTATTCACTATAATAAGTTACTTTTAATAAATTTTGAAATGAAATTTACTGTTCAAAAACACAATAACAATTTTTATGTTACGTGAAAATACATTATTAATTTACAGTCCAAGCTAATCTGATGCATTTATGCAAAAAACCCTTTTTCCTTAATAAATCCAAACTTATTAGAAAAAGAAGTTTATTTTTTATTTTCAATTTCCTGGTTAAATGAAAAAATCGCCTAAAATCGGAGTTGGTGCCATACAAAGGGTACAAAACATCTTCCTCCTTTGTCCACCAGTCGATTACAAATTTATAGATAACCCGACGTGTTAATTAAGAGTTATTTCTTAAGATTCAACTCTATACAGTGAATTCGAAGTATCCTATGCGAACTCTATATACCTTCAGTATTTAGAATCCGAGCCTGTATCCAACTTAATAAGTATTCTTTAGTAAGAACTATATATATATATGTATAAATATATTTGTATGTTACATTTAATTTTACAAGGACAGATAAAATTGAAAAGAATTTAGATTTTTATCATAAAACTAAAAACTCTTAAAAATAATAAAAACATCTCGATTGTAAGACTATTCATTATTGCATTTTCTTTATTTTTGTCTTAAAGTTGGTTTATTTTAAATATATAAGTTAAGCTTATTTACGAATTAAAGATCTCTGATAATAATAAAAATATGTGAGAAAGAATTTGTTTCTGCTTAATTTAATTCAATAATTTCAAACCTTGGTGTATAACTTCTATTAGGAGTCTAGATTTTAAATAGAATATTTATAAGTAAGTTCGCGGAATTAAAACTTGTAAATATTTTTTCTACACTTATAAATATATTTATAGTATGTAACATATAATTATTAACAAAGCTTAAATATATTGTATAAATTTGCTTTTGATCTATTTTTTATTTTCATATTGATCTGTTTGGGTTTTTCTGGGTTTTCCCCATTCCTTGCAACAAATGTTGGATCAATTATTAATTTTGTATTCCCCAGACTTAATCATTTTTTCGTTTCAGCTTTTAATTTATATTTATTATTAATTTAATTATTAATTTTTAATTTAATTTTTATTTACACTTAATTTTTCCTTTTGCCGACTGCTTTTAGTCGTGAATAAATAAATAAATAAATAAATAATTTGGCATAGAAAACTTGATCTGCCTATCCTAATGAAAATCAAAATACTTTTACAGCCTGCACTTTTTAAAGGACTTCAAAGGACTAAGAAATTCCCAAATCAAGGCAACGTACTGGAATTGATTTAAGAAATATAATCCGAAAAAGAAAACTAAGGAAGTGAATTTAAAATTATTTTAATATATATTTCAATGCTTAATTATTTATTTAGAAAATAAAACAATGTTTTCTTAAATATATTTAAGATATTTTAAAATATATCGAGTCTTTTGCTGACATCTAAAATTGTTATTGACTCCATCAATAACTCGATTGGCGACAAGAGCTTACAGGATACAAGGTGTCCTCGATAAAATGGTTACAGGCTCTGCGCTGTTGAGCAAATCTTCTGGCAATTGTTGGATGAGTTCTGTAAACTTGGTGAGGGAAGGGGATGGGATGGGGATGGGGAGGGGACCCAGTAGGATGCTTGGGAAAGTTCCATGTCGATTGCTGTGAGCCCTTTGTAATCCCCACGCTGCGATGCAACATTAGATATTAGGCAAATCATTAAACAAACCATTTGACATTGGACAGCACGGGGAAAATGTGTATTTACTCGGCAAATCAATCAAACGATAAAAAGCGCGATTGGAAAAGCGTCCCCAAAAATCAAAAAAAAAACCAAACAAGAAAACGGAGACGGAGACGGAGAAGAACAACGACCACCCTGGGTGCACCCAGTGCCCGGCTAGAATTGGGCTTGTGGTTAGTTGCCTCGGCAGTTTTAGAGGGTAGACGATAAACGGAGAGGGAGACGGGGAGGGAGAGGGAGAAGGAGAGGGAGATGGAGCAGCTCTGCAACCGGTCACTGGTACCGGGCAGTCTACAACTTGCAGTCAACAACTGCAACGTCTCGAATCGGAGGTTGGGGGCTGCCCGTTGTGGATGCCACGCTGTGCCGCTTATTAATGACACACAATTTTTGTATCATTTACGGGTCACAATAATGTTCGGGCTCCGATCTGCCTCAGTCGTTGCCTCTACCCCCCCTTTTGGGATACTTTGGGGCATTTGTTGAAACTTTCGTGGCGTTGCACAGAAGCGCATTCTTAAGCTGCCTCTGCCTCTGTGGCTGCTTCTGCTGGACAGTGGCCAGCTTCGATAATTTATTATGCGAGAAATCTTATTCACGTGACTTATTTGCTTCTGAATGCGATGCACCACAACGCACCACAAAGCAACACAGCTCGTCGATCCGTTGAGCCACACAAGAATCAGAACAACATGGAGGCAACTTGAGACTTGAGGTTGTTGTGGCTCGGACATCGAATCTGTTGCTGGTTTTAAGCCCTGCCAGTTGGCCAGTTGAACTGTTGACCAGTTGGGAACTTGCCATGACTCATCACCGAAAGAGAGAGTGCAAAAGCAATAGACTGAGACAGAAACAGAAACAGAGACTGAGGGACTGAGAGAGTGAGAGGGAGAGTAGCATTTTGTTGTGGCGGTGCCTTGATGTGGACCCAACTCCAGGCAATACAAATACACAACTGAAAACACACCTAGCGAATTCAACTCACAATTCATATGCCATTTTAGATACCCTAACTAATTTGAGTAACTAAATCACTATGCATCTTAACATTGGTTGGATTTTAAACTAATATCTGCAATTGTTTAAAAGATAAGATACAAAGTCTTAATGTTCATTTTGTGCAGACTTTAAAAATATTTAAATAGTCATTAAATTAATTGAATTAAATTAAAATTAAAACTGTATCATTATTTTTTTACTGGAAGAACTCTGATTTTTAACCATATAAGCATCATAAAATATATATTTTACTACTATCTGCAATTGTTTAAAAGATAAGATACAAAGTCTTAATGTTCATTTTGTGCAGACTTTAAAAATATTTACAAAAATTTAAACAAAAATTAAAACTGTATTATTAATTATTTTACTGGATAAATCTTTATTTTTAACCATATGACTTTTTTTTTTTTTTTGATTTGAATAAGTGTTGAATCCATACAAAACAAAAATAGTAACATAGCAACCCTGGTATAGTAAAACCATATGACTATCATAAAATATCTATTATACTACTATCTGCAATTATTAATAAGATAAGATACAAAATCTCAATGCTCATTTTGTGCGAACTTTGAAAATATTTAAATAGTCATTAAATTAATTCATTATTTCTACAAAATATTAAACAAAAATTAGAATTTAATTAAAATTGTATCATTTTTATTTTTACTGAAAGAATTCTGATTTTTTCCATACAACTATCATAAAACATCTATTATACAACTATCTCCAATTGATAATAAGATAAGAAACAAATATATATCAATATTCATTATATCTACAAAATATTAAATGAAAATGAAAATTTAATTAAAATTCTATTATTATTAATTTTACTGGATGAATGTTTATTTTTAACCATATAACTATCGTAAAAAATGATCTTCCTTTTTTCTTGATATTTAATTTTATTAACTAAACGACGAAATATTTTACTATGAGCTTTCTATTATTTTTTTCTTCATAAGAATTTTTTGATTCTTTAGTCTTTTAAATTAATACCTGTATATCCACATAAAAATGATGTTATATTTTAATAACGACTGGTTAAAGACACCATATTTTCAAATCGAATATAATTTTTGTAATTTAGAAATTAAAAATAATATTTCCTTACATTTTGTATTTTTTGTTACTATAAATGAACAAGAGATTTCCACATTAAATTTATGAATTTTGTATTCACTAAAAATTTATGAAATATTATTATAACTTAAATTTCAGAAATCGTTTTTGTACAAATTTCAAAAAATTGTAATTTATGTTAATAAAAAATGTAGTTTTATATATTATTATTATTGATACAGCTCTTTTTCATTGTTCAATTTTATCAATCAAATATTGTATTTTGACTAAATAATTCTAGAAATGAAGTATGACTTTAAATAATTTCCAACGATTTAATGCAATATTATAATCTTTATAATGGTAGAGTAGAGTATGCGACAGTTGGTTAATAACTGTTCTGGTTTATGCCATTTTAGTTAACGCTTTTGCTTTGCATTGCTTTAATTTATTTTCATTTGGGCCGCGTGCGATTTTTATGCTCATTTTTGTCGAAGACATTTAATGATCGCATATAATTTGAGAATGCGAATGCGTGTCCGTGTCCCTGGACACCCGGCCAGCATCCCCCCCCCCCCCTTGATATCCCTCCCCCTCTATCTGCTGCAGTTGCTCATAATTTTATGGGAGCTGCTTTGGAGACCCTCTCCAAATACAACACTGGCTAAATTTATGCACATTCCTGTCGCCTGCTGCCTGCTGCCTGCCTTTTTTTGAGCTACTTTCAGTTGCTGTTGTTGTTCGGTGTTAGTGTTGGTGTTGCCGACTGACAACAACAAAGACAATTTGCATACCAAAAGGTGCAAGGACGGCATCAGGGATCAGCAGGCACACTAAAAAGGAGCCGCTCGCGCTGTTGGAGCTCTTAACAAATTTGTTCAGGCAACACGCCCAAAACCGATCCAAGTTCAACTCCAACTCCAACTCCAAGTCCATGTCAAAGTCCCATTCTCAGTTCCAGTTCCAGTTTCAGTTTCTCCCTCCTCCACCTCCCCCCCATCTAATTACGGGCGCGTGCAAGGGTCGAGGTTGCTTCACTTTGGTTTCGGTTTTTTTTTTATTTTTAGGTTTTCGATATGAGTTTTGGGTTTTGAGTCTTGGGTCTTGAGTCTTGGGTCTTGAGTCTTGGATTGTCTGTCGCGTTTCTTCGATCTGTTTCGTTACGCTTCTGGTTTTTGGTTTCTTTTCACTCTGCTGCGGTGACAACATGAAAGGCGCAACATCTGAAAGCCAATGCCGCAAAACAGCCAACAACTGTCCACCACTCGCAACAACAACAACAACAACAACAACAACAACAATAATAATAACAACAATAACAATAATAACAATAACAATACCAATAACAGCAACGCCTCGACTAAGCCGGGTCAATCAGCCAGACCGGGTTAAATGCCAACACTCGTCTCAACTCGTCTCGTCTCGTCTCAACTCGTCTCTAGGTGTGGCACACTGCTCTCCCTTGCCACAAGATTGTGCCACAGTGCTCCATTTGCCATCTATCTAAGTATCACAAACTCCTTTCCATCAATCTCCAAAGATCGAGCTCCATTGCCGGCATTACAATTCAAATGCACGGTAGCAACTGGGCGTGGCAACTGGGCGTGGCAAGCACTTGACAATGGATGGGGCAGGTGGCAAACAGGGAGGAACACTGTTCATCTATTTTACGCATATTTTTTAATTTAGTTGGAGCATAGATTGAGATACTATATTTATTTACTAAATACAATTTAAATGTATATGGACATTTTCACAGAAGTCTCAACCGCAGCAAAAATCAAAAAAACGATCATAAACTCACATCTTTGATAACTTTGAACTGCCATAACTTTGTCTAAATTCAATCAATTTTCATGAGCAATGTAATTTTGATCATAATTTTACCTCTAAATTCGTTCTGCATTTAAATTTTGTTCATTTTAATAATTCGAATTTTTTCGAAAAAATTAAAAAAGATAAAGGGGTAACACTGTAAAATTTCGAAAAATTCGATTTTCAAAAGTTTTCTAAAATTAAAAAAATTTAAATGCAAAACTAATTAAGAAGTAAAATCATGCTCAGACTTACATTCCGCATAAAAATTGATTGACTTTTGGCAAAATTACGGCAGTTTAAAGTTATCAAATGTCAGTAAAATTAAATAATTGAAATTTTCAAACCAAACGAACCAAATTTATATGAGATCAATAACCAGATAACATTATTTTTCAGGATAATAAAAGCATTAAGTCTTTTTTTTATTTAAAACAATGAATAAAGCTACTTATTTTGGTCAACCGAAATCCTTAATTTCTTGTTTTTTTGTGAACCGTAACCATATCGGTATTTTTAAGCCGAAACTTACAAAAAAGCGATAACCGTTACGAAACCGATACCTCAAGATTTTGCATAACCGATAACCGAAAACCTTTATTCGAGCATAACCGAAACCGTAACTGAAACCGATATTGGTTTCGGTTTTAATCCCTGATTATTATACAAAATTGTAATGACGCTTTTATTAAAATTAAGATCATTAACTAGCACAAATATTTAAAACATTATCTCATTAAAAGGTAAGTGAAACCTTTTCTAGTAACATTTAAAATTAATAGAACTTAAGAAAGGGTTATTTTTATTAAATAAAAGACATAATTACTTTATCATTCCAATTGATATATTGCATTATCAACTGAATTACACTAGACGAAATCGTACTTATCTGTGATCTATTCGCCTGATCTTTGACCTTTTGAGGTGCCTCAATTATGCAAAGGCGTTGCTCGAACATAAATCCATCAAGAGTCTCAGTCTCAGTCTGAGTCTGAGTCTGATTGCTATCGCATTAAGGTAGAGAGACTGCTCTACATTTTTCTCCCTTTCTTTTTATTTTGGAAATCCGATACGTGACACTTTAGTGAGGTGGAATCTGCGCCCAAAAGAGAGCTACAAATTGGCAGTGTAGAAATTGGCAATTGGCAATTGACAATTGGCAGCTGGGCAGATACAATTGAAGCATTAAACAATTGAATAAATCGACAGCAAATCAGCTATGAATTTGTTGAAATATGAAACATTTCAGCTATGTGTGTGTATCAAAAGGGCCAATATACAATTCATCTCAATATGCCAATGTTGCCTTTCAACGGACGCATTGTTTGGACATCAAACCCAGAGCCGGGTGCTCTAAGTAGCCTGAGAGAACCAGACAGAGAACCAACCATAATAATCAAAGCCAGGGCCAAAAGCAGAGCGCAGAGCCAGTGCCAAAGAATGAGGTAGACTGTCGGTCGCCGGTTCCTAAGCTGAGACAGCGACAGCGACTGAGAATGAGAAAGAGAATGGGAATGAGAATGAGAAAGAGAATGGGAATGGGAATGAGATGGTGGACGAGACTGAGACTAAGACTGCGACCGAGACCCAATTTCAATTCCAAGTTGTTGCAGCTAAAAAGAAGGATTATCCCGGCAATGATCAATATTGAAAGAATGAAGACATATCAATATGGGCATGCTGTCTATGCATGTGCATACAGTAGGCCAATTCACACACACCAACACACACACACCAACACACACCAACACACTCTGTTGGCGTTGGCGGCTTCGGCATCGGCTCAGACTAAAAACAACTTGTAGTAGACGAAAAACGGAGCTCAAGAAATTGAAAGGTTAAACAAAACAAAGCCAGGAACGAACAGACGACTACGGATTGAGTAAGAAACAACAAAAAATCAAATAAAAACTCAGAATAGATGAAGGAAAGTGGAAAGTGGAAAGGGAAAGGGATGGGTATAAGGAATAGGAATAGGAATAGGAATAGGAATAGGAATAGGGATAGGAACAGAGATGGGGGCAGATGAGGGACCGTGTGAGTGCAAGTCGACCATAAAGGAAAGTAAAAATCAATTTGAACTCGAGCAAAACAATTACTTTCTCATATAAAATAGTACAATAAATACATATGTGTATGCGTGGGCAACTCTCAAATCTCAACTTGAGTTCGGAAAATTTGGTTGTCTTCAATCCGCACGTAAATAGTGTCAATCAAAAAAGGTTGCACAACAACGTCGACGAAGATAACCGCATCAAATCTTTGAAATAAATAACCGTTGCACCATCTCTCTCTCTCTCTCTCTCTCTATCTATCACTCTCTCTCTCTCTTTGTGCTGCATTCCTAGAAGTTGAGATTCTCTTGCATTGTTACAACTCGTTTCATACAAACATTTTCCCTACAATTCGATTGAACTTTTCTCTCTCTCTCTCTCTCTATTTCCATCTGAATTCCCTCAATGTGGGCTTAAAATTTACAGTACGCCTCGTCGGATCGTCGGATCGGATCCTCCATTGTTGATCTTGTCAATGTTTTGTCAGCAGTCGCCCAATAAGCCCAAATCAAAGACCAACCAAATTTTGATTGACGCCGCGCATTGTTGTTGATAAGTTTCATTCAAATACATGCACACACAAATACATACATACATACATACATATATTTACACACACACACACCTGCCTCTGTTATTTGCATATCGCACAACACTTCAAGTGCCACTTTTGTATTTTGCTGCCACAAGAAGTTGCCACTGCTTAACGTAACTTAATTACATTTAAGTTGCACAATGTACAGTGGTCAGGATCACACTTTTTTAGCATTATAAAACAGAGCTTGCAAATAACAGTCGACAGTTTTTCCCCTTGCGGTTGGGTTGCGATTATAACCGAAAAAAACGCCATAACTTTGTCCAAAGTCAATCAATTTTTATGCGGAATGCAAATTTGAGCATGATTTTACCTTCAAATTCGTTCTGCATTTAAATTTTGTTCATTTTGAAAATTCGAATTTTTTCGAAAAAATTAAAAAAGATAAAGGGGTAACACTGTAAAATTTCCAAAAAATTCGATTTTCAAAAGTTTTCTAAAATGAAAAAATTTAAATGCAGAACGAATTAAGAGGTAAAATCATGCTCAGATTTACATTCCGCATACAAATTGATTGAGTTTCGACAAAGTTACGGCAGTTTAAAGTTATCAGTACTTGTGACGGCCAGAACCGAAATTAACCCTTATAAATCAATCGGTTACTAAACGGTTATTTTGGTTTAAAGAGTTTCGGTTTATGGGTTTCGGTACAGCGGAAAAATATTTTTTCGGTTACGGTTTCAGTTACGGTTACAAATTTCAATCGGTTATTACGGTTAAAGGTTACGGTTACGGTTAAGGTTTTAATCCCTGATTCGTACCAATACTGCAGCTTTTGAATAATTTTATTTGTCACAAGAAAATTCAAATCAAAACAACACAGAAGCTTCTTTAATTTATTTAAAACTATTGAACTGAAATATTGGATATTTAACAAAATATTCACTCAATATGAAAAATGTGGCTCTTAAAATAGAAGAGTTTTACCAAAAAAGATTTATTTACTACCCAATAGAAAAATTATCAAATCATTAATAGAATTACAGCATTTTTGAGAATTTATGCCAAAGAAAATAACTATTTTGATTAGTGTGCAATGGAAAGTTGCTCCAAAAATTAGCAGAAATATTAAGAAGTATTAGAGTATTCGTCAGAGCTTTTGCTAATTTAACAATAGATTTTATTAATGTATTTAGATGAAAGTAATCAATTTATTTAACGAAATACTCTTTGTATTTTTCCCATTCGTGAGTAAAATAAAAAAATAAAAATATAAACTGTCAATTTATCATAAATGTTGTTTTTAAATTCATAAGAATAATAAGCAAATTAACCTTCCCCGTTAAACAGAAAGAAAACAAATGATTGATTTAAGAGTTTCCATGAACTATCTTCAATTGGTCTACTATACTATACTTAAATACATTGAGTTACTCGTATTCGAAGGAAATGCAAAGTAATTTCATATAAAAGCTTTCCATGAATTTTTCCCAATAAGAGGGGATTGTCTAGAACAATTATCCGTTAGCACTTGGTGAACTTGAGTTTCTGATGTAATTTAATTTTATAATATTTCACCCACAAGTAGAAAAATTAAATTGTATTCTTAATTTTTTTCTTTCTTTAAGTAATTTTTACAAATGTATTCGATGCATGAGGAGAGCACTTGATTATTTTTTTTGCAATGTTCCTAAATTTTTGCGATCCCCATAATCACGTTTCTTTTTTGGTTTTTAAAACTATTAATATTAATGAGAGATCAATTTATTGTTGCAAAAAACTTACGCCACTTAAATTAGTTTTAATGACAATTTAAGTACACTAAAAAGAGAATAAAATAGATATGTTCTTGAGATTAATCCTGCTGCCTAATGTTGCTCTATAGAATTTCACTATAATTTTTTCTGCCTTCGAAAGGTTAGAAGTTTAAATGAAGCTGCCATCGATTGTATGTTAGTTAAATTTGTAGTAATATTTTTGTATTTTAGCCCTTAATTAATTATGGAAATATTTTTGATAAATATGTGATTATTATTATTAGACAAGTATTTTCTCGTTTCCTCGAAATCTACGTCAATCGTAATACAGAAAGCTACTTACGTTCTTTGTTTTACCTTCATTATATTGGTCATTAAAGTGAGAGAGGCGGGAGAAGGAGGGCGAGTCAAGGAGCTAGGGACTAGGAACTACACTGATAAAAAAAATGTTCTAAAATCAACAGTTTGGTCTCAGAACTAAGAATTTTGGTCTAAAAAAATGCGTCGAGAACATAAAATTCTTAAATTTAGAAAACATATCTTGATTTTAAGAACATTTCAAATAAGGATAAGTTTTTAATATAAGACCAAGTTCTTAAGTTCTTAAATTCTCAAACCAAAAATAAGGCAGGTGCTTTAAACCTATTTTTTTTTTTTTGATATTTATAATTTTTGGATTAATTTTTTTTTTTAAATATTCCGAGATTATATGTTTTTTTCTTGGCTAGAGCGGGTATCGATCCCTTGAATTGTTTATCTAACTGAAGCGGCGACTCTAACCAGAGCACCACGGTGTCATTATTGTATTCATATTAAATATGACATATTTTCTTATCAATTTAAGATTTTTAATTCTTATATTAAGAACTGCGAATTTTTAGATTAATATTCTTAGTTTTATTAATTTGGTCTTTAAATGGTCTTATTTTAAGAATAAAATATTTAAGATGAATGTACTTGATTTTAGAAGTTGGTCTTTTTTTCAGTGTATGGCCAACTGCTCTAAGTAGTTTAATAACAATTGAATTGCAGGCACTATTTAAAGAAGGCCCTCAGATCTGTAAAGGGCGTAAGCATTTTGGCATTTAAAACAACTACGATTATAATATATATTTATACATAATGATGTGCAATATAAGATAATTTTTAATTGGAATGAGCTGAAGGTAAAAATTAAACTTAAGTTTAGCTTAATGCTTAAGCCAAGTATTTCTATTATCCTACACAACAACAAACCAAAAACAAAAACGACAACAATGTGCATAATATGTATGTGAGTTAAGTAAGAAACTAGCCTACACACTGCCACGCCCCCTCGCCACTGTAACGCCCCTTACTGACAGGCTGTGCTGCATTTAATTAATGCAATTAAACGAAGGCAAAACCAAACAAATCTCGAAGGGATCCATAGTGCGCCGCCGTAAACTTTTGCCAGCCATAACAACAGCAGCAGCAACAGCAGCAACAGCAGCAACATTCACAGCAGCAACATATACAGCAGCAACAACAAAGTGTGGCACACGGTGGCAATGGCTGCGCAGCTGGCGTTGGCGTTGGCGTTGGGACTCGCCTCCAATGCCTCCATGGGCCTCACCCTCTTTAATCACCGCCATAAGATTGTCCATAAAACGCGCCCAAAAAACGACAAGAAAAAACGCAGCAGCAACAGCAGCAACATCGGCAACAGCAGCAACCGTTGCAGGTTCCCAAATGCTCAGACAATAAACGAAGCAAGACGAGGCGAGAGAGAGAGAGAGAGAGAGGGAGAGAGTGAAAGACAGAGAGAGAGAGAGAGAGAGCTGCAAGAAGCTGCTCGATGGTCGATGGTCGATGGTCAGCAGCTCGTCCAGCGCACGAATCGGTAGCCTAATCCCCTGTTGTACGACTAATAACATTGTTACGATTAATGCTTCTTTTTTTCTTGTTGTTATTGTTGTTGTTGCTGTTGTTGTTGCTGTTGTTGCTGCTGTTGCTGCTGTTGTATATGGTTCTTTTTTCTTTCGATTTTTGTGCTGTGGCTTTTATTTATTTATGCTCTCGCATGCTGCCTTCTGCCTTGGCTTTTCTTATAAGAATTGGTCAGCATTGCCTGCACTGAAAAAAAGATCAACTTCTAAAATCAAGAACATTCATCTTAAATATTTTGTTCTTAAAATAAGACCATTTTAAGACTAAATTACTAATACTAAGAAAATTAATCTAAAAATTCGCAATTCTTAATATAAGAATTAAAAATCTTAAATTAATAAGAAAATATAAATATGTCATATTTAATATGAATACAATAATGGCATCTGGTTAGAGTCGCCGCTTCAATTTGGTTAACAAAAGTCGAGGAATCGAAACCCGCTCTAGCCAAGGAAAAAAACATATAATCGGAATATTTATAAAAAAAAAATAAATAAAAAAAAACATGTACAAAAAAGGTTCAAAGTTTAAAAAACACCTGCCTTATTTTTTTATTTTTGGCTTGAGAATTTAAGACTGTTTGGTCTAAAAATAAGAACTTATTCTTAGTTAAAATGTTCTTAAAATCAAGATGTGTTTTCTAAATTTAAGAATTTTATGCTCGCCACGCATTTTTTAGACCAAAATTCTTAGTGCTGAGAATTGATTTTCGAACATTATTTTTATCAGTGTGCCCTTCCCCTTCCCCTTCTCCGCTCCCCTTCCTTCACTCCCATTTCCCTAACAACTCTCTCTCTCTCCCCCCTGTGTTATTCCCTTCCCGCAATGCAGCTACCGTCGTTGCCTCCAAATCAAGTTTCATAAAGATGCTTCTCGCTGAGACTTTGAGTCGCAGTTGTTGTGCGTGTGTGTGTGTGTATTGTTGTTGGTGTTGTTATTGTTGTTGTTGTTTTTTATCTTGAAAAGAATTCGTTTGATATTAGCGCTTGCGCTGCTTCATATATCAAAAATTATTATGACGATTTTATGCGTTCGAAATGTCGTCTCATTATTAAACAAAAAGCCAAAAGCAAAGCAAACTACAGAAAGAAGACAACAAAAAAAAAGATGGTAAAGAAAAATACAAAAAATACAAAAAATCTACATGCATATAAAACTGAAACTGAAACTGAACGGCAGCAAAAGCATCTGAGAGTTTTGTAGTCGCATCAGTCGAAGATCTTTTTGGACTCTTAAAGATCTTTTGTATTATTGATTTTTGTTGCCGTTTGCTGAGCCACTGAGCCACCGAACGAACGAACGAACGAACCACAATGCTGAACCACACTGCATAGCTCACAAAACCCTATATACAAAAAAAATTAATTATGAGGCGTCGACCATGGGTAATATATGCATCGTCTCTCGGCCCGGCCCGGCCAAGACAAGCAAGCCAATTTGTAGGCCCATTGCCAAAAAGAAATAACACAACACAACACAAACTAATAATAATATAAATAATAATAATAAAAAAAGAAGAAGACGGCAGAAATATCAACTCAACTCTAAATAGCAAGTGTTGTCACCCCTCTAGCAAAAATAAAACCAAAGTCAAAGGGCCCTCGATCAGTTGAGAAAGCGTTCAGATTTTTATTTTTTTTGAAGCTCTTGGGTTATTTTATTATTCTTATTATTATTTGATTTTTTATTGGTTTCCATGCGAAACAAAGCAAGAAAAACCCACCGAGAAGTTGAAACTTCTTTTCGGGAAGCTACCTGATGGCATTGTTGTTGTTCTTCATCTCGTTGTTGTTGTTGTTGTTGTTCTGTTGTTGTTGTTGTTCTGTTGTTAGCTGCGTTCCCCTTTCTTGTTGACGTCATAAAAATTTCCTTTAGCGGCCACCGGAAATGCCCCACAATGGACATATTTAGATATACACACTCAAACACACACACACACACTCACTCACACACACATACACATAAGTAGCTACTTGGCTGGCATTTTATATTATTTACAGTTGCTTGACGTTCGCATACGCGGCGTATACGCAATTTGATGTTGACTTTTATTTGATTGCTTTGAAGTCATCAGCTGCAATGCGGGGGATTGCTTCTTTATCTACTTTTCTCTCCCTCTCCCTCTCTCTCTCTTCCTCTCTCTCTCTCTCTTTCTCTGAGTCCATCTCATCAGTGCAACTATAAATATTAATAGTTATTGGAAATGTTCAGAAATAAACCTTTTGTGAAAATTTCTACTGAAATCTATTTTCATTTCTATATACGAATAAGATGCTCAGAATTTGTTGCAGAGTTGTAGCTATTTTATAAAAGTTGAGTGATGTTTACCAGACTTCAAGGGAATAAAGCTTATTGTAAACATATGTCTATATACATATAATTTTTTGTATTAATGATCAAACTCAAGCGTCATAAATAATGCAATTTTCTATTTTTATAGTTATTTTTTTCTCTTTTCCCATTAGTAAATTTGTCGAAGTCTCTATTTAATCTGTTGTGTTAATTATTTTCAATTAAGTACCTCTAAATATTTTATTTACTGTTTAATTTGACAGAGTATAATATTAAATTATAAATTAAAAAAGTGATATTTAAAAGAAACAAATTGTATTGACACAAATTGCTCTTCCTTAAATGATCTTTAAACTTGTTTTCATTTCTATATACGAGTAAGATGCTCAGAATATGTATGTTGCAGCTAGCTATTTTATAAAAGTTTACCAGACTTCAAGGGAATAAAGCTTATTGTGAACATATGTATATATACATATAATTTTTAGTATTAATGATCAAACGTAAGCGTCATAAATAATACAATTTTCGATTTTTATAGTTATTTTTTTCTCTTTTCCCATTAGTAAATTTATCGAAGTTTCTATTTAATCTGTTGTGTTAATTATTTACGATTAAGTACCTCTAAATATTTTATTTACTGGTTAATTTGACAGAGTATAATATTAAATTATAAATTAAAAAAGTGATATTTAAAAGAAACCAATTGTATTGACACAAATTGCTCTTCCTTAAATGATTTTTTAACTTGTTTTTACAGCTGCCAAAAGTTAATCAACATAATGGTATTGAAAAATTAATTAAAAAGCTAAATTAGCGACATTTTCCTTTTAGCTATTTGTTTATTATTTTTAGTTAATTTCTTTATGTTAAATATAAATTTAGTATCATAACTTTGCTTCACAATGAACATAAGTTAAACCTACACTAATTCTTAACTCATTTCTTAAACCAGAGTTTTCCTATTTAGGACTGAAATATTTAATTAAAAACAACTTATATTTTAATTATTGAGTTTATTGTATTTTATTTCTTCTTAAAATTGTCTCGTAAAAAAATTAATTATTAAAAAGTAATATTCTTGATATTTACGAATAACACTTGTTCTATCAATTTTGGAGAATAAGGAAAAAAGGTGCTTTAATACTTAAAGATTGCAATTTTCAGATATTTCACAGAAATCGCGACCAACTGAAAATCTCACAAAAATATATGGAGTCTTGGGAGATTTTCCCTGTATAAGTTTTTCCTGTATCGAAAAACTTATCGTTAAGAATTTACATATGTACATAAAAGTTAAACTATAATTATTTGGCCTTGACTTTGGCGTATTTATTCCTCTTATGTGGAAAATTATTGTCAAGATCATCTACTTGAATAATAATATAACTGGAGGAGAGCATTTGAGGAAATTGGTTCCATGGAATTCCTTAAGCTTTGACGGATAACTGACAAAGTGTGAACGAAGCGTCATTTTTGATTACAGACAGATTGGCAGAAGCTTCTCTCCCTCCTCTATCCTCATCCTCATCCTCATCCACAACCCATTTCCATTAACATTACTGCTTATTATGAGCCAAGAAAGTGTGTATTTAAAAAGTACAACAACGAGGAGATTGTGGAGAATAATAAGATATAATAAGTAATAACACAAACTGATGAAATATGTATAAGCAAATTGAAGGTAGAAACGGCAGCAGTAAAAGCGACAACAACAACAACAACTGCAAAGTTTAGCGACAACAACAACAACATGTGTGTGTGTGTGTGTGTGTGTGAATGTGGTGTGTGCTTAAAACCGGAAAAATGGAAATTGGTAAGCAAACGAAGCAAACTGAGGCTAGAAAACGAGCAGAAGAAATGTATACAAAAAGGGGAGATGGAAGCGAAGCAAGGAGAGAGTTGGAGAGTTGGAGAGATAGAGAAAGAGGGGGCGGGGTGGGACGGGGGGCAGAGAATCAAGTTGCGTGTTGGATTGGCCAGTTTTCCTGTTATACCATGTCCAGAAATACTCTAAACGGAAAGCACGTCAAAATCAAAAAGAAAACTTACTAGAAAAATGTTTAATTAATATTTTAGAGAAAAATTTGAGATTATTATTTTATTTGACAAATAAAGATAAAACTGAAAACAAGGTTGCAAATCGGTTCTGAATCAAACCTCGTAGAACCGGTTTGGTTTTGGATTTTAAGCAATCCGAACCGGTTCATGACCGAACCTTTAAAACTATTTACCTCGCGACCTCAAACCGAACCACTTTCTTAAAGAAATTTTCAGTTTGGAAAAAAATAATTACCTAAATTTTATACTTTTTTAATATTGCGCAACTATTTGAGACTTTGATTAAAAATCATTAAATAAAAAGTCATATTTAAATCTTAATTAATTTAGATAATTTACAAAATTAGAATTTTTTTCAATGAAAAACTTAATTTGTTTAATGAATTAGGAAAAAATTTAATACAATACAAATATTTATGTGTAAATTATAGAAAATCTAATCGATAAGAGATCAATTTCACAAATATAATAACAGAATCTATACAAAAAATATGCTTTAAGTTTTGTTGGTAAGAAAAGTAAGGGTATTTGTGGTGCGGTTATGTGTCTAATAATTTGGTGTCTTACTTGTGTTTTGTTGCTTCTCCTTAGACTAAGGAGGTAAAAGTATTTTCACCTTTTACGCTGAAATGCATTCAATTAAAAACTCGGCAAGGCACCGCGTTGTCTGTTACGGTTGTCGGTTGTCGGTTGTTGTTGTTCGTGTTGTTGTTCGTGTTCGTGTTTGGTGTCTGCCTTTGCCAAAGGGGTCCTCTCACCGAATTACCCCAAACACAAGCCCAAACTCGCACTCTAACTCAAACCTAAGCCCATTCTCATTTCCATTCCCAGTCCCATTCCCATTCCCATTTCCATTAACCAGGCAACTACTTCTCAACTTGAACTCGTGTTAATTGCGCATGCTTGCACACACTCACACACACTCATCTGAGATCTATGTGTGTGTGTGTGTGTGCTTATCGCTAGGCTCTATCTGTGGGCTGTGGGTCTGATGGTAACCCGATGTGCAAATAGCCTGCAGCGAACACCGCAAGCAGCAACAACGCAAAAAAAGGAGCAGCAAACGCTTCAGGCAAGGATCGATAAGAGTTTTTCCTTTGTGAGTGTGACTGTGTGTGTGTGTGTAAGTGTGTGTGAGTGTGTGCCATATGATATGCAATTATTTGGCAATTACTTTAAGGGCTGCCCTTGTTGCTGCTCATTTTCAGAGCTGCCCAATCGATCTGCAATCCATCGATCATTGCGGTTCCCTCTCTCTCTCTCTATCCCTTGCTTCCTTCGCTTTCTTTTTGCACTGTTTGCCAGAGGCGTTGACACCATACACATCTTAGTTCCCAGTTCACAGTTCTCAGTTCCTTAGTCCCTGCCCATTTGCCATTGTTCCTGTTCCTCGTTGATCTCAAGTGGTTCTGTTTCTGCATTTTTCTTTCTCTTTTCTTGTTGTGATTGTTTTCAAGGGGCGTTTGTTGTGTGCATGTCCTCAATATGGCATTGTTGGGACACCCAGAGAGACTCCTGGCATGTTTTCTGTGTGGTCAGGCTGTCAAATAAATGCATTGCCATCAATTTAGGCGCCTTTGATTCAATGATTTCATTTCTTATATACTTTAGAAATACTACATTGAATAATATTTAATGAATATTAAGTAATAATTTCCGAAATTTTTAGATATTTCGATGACAAACATTCCCAGCACCATCATTCCACTTTTAATCATCTTAACTTTAATTTGATTTGATTAATCGAAAAGTTTTAAGCTAAATGTTGATTCAGCAATTTTATTTAAAGTGTTTTGTGAAAGTAAAAAAAGTTTGTTTTAAATATTCCCCTCTAAATTTATGGTATTAAGTAATAACATTTAAGAATGGCTTCTCCTTAACTTTTCATTCTGAAGAATTTCTGTATTTGCATTCTGGCGCATAATTAAAATTAAGACAATATCTGGGTGCTAATTTTAAAAAACTTTGCACTTCGGACTTACAATTCATACACTGATAAAAAAGGCCGTTTTTAAAATAAAAACAAAAAATACAAAACACACAAACTTGTAATCAAAATGTTTTCTATGAATGTTGATTTTTTTTATATCTTCCTATTAATAAATAAATTTATTTTAAATTTTTAACATACATATGTACTAATATATTTCTCACAAAACAGAGAGTTTTTGTCACAAAAAGTTGATCAGCTTAGAAAATTTTTTTTAAGAAACTTGCTAAAAAAGATGGAAGTATTTCTTTGAGGAAATCACAGAATTATTAGAAATATATCTGCAATTCGCATGCAAGTCAATTATAATAGTCAATCATTTTATTATTGTATTAACTATATTTTATTGATAAAATTACATTATTAAAGCTTAGCAAAATATACAGGACTGTTCCGGTTTTCCCTTTTCATTTTACAGCATTTAATAAAATGTATTTTATTCACGATACTTTTTGGTTAATTATTTAAAATTCTCGCTTTTTACTTAATTGAACTTAAATTGACCAACTAAAGGAATATTCAATCCGGAAAGTATTTCTGATTAAATTGGAACTGGTTAAAGATATTCAATGTTGATATAAAATAAATTTAGATTGACTTGATCATTTCAGTTGATATCAAAATTTTAATTATTTTATTTAGTATATAAATATAAGATAAAAAATTAAAAATATTTCAGTTGAAGAGCAAGTTACTTTATAGCTGGTCTGCAGATCCTCTACAATAAAATCCCCCCGATTTTCTTAAGTTTTCTTTGTTGCTACTGTAACCATAAGTTTCCCCTCTCTTTTTATTTTATTTCCGTTGTCTCTGCTTTTAATTTGGCACTCGCACTTTCACTCGATAACCCTCTGTTTCTGCTCCTCCTATCCCCCTATCCTCTATCTCCTGTCCCCTTTCGTCTTCCCCCTTTCCACGGTCATAGAATACCTTTACATGTTTGTGCACCTGCTGCTCATTTAATGGCATTAAGCAGTAATTCTCTGCTTTAGTTTTTCATATTTATTGTTTTGCTTTCTAACTAATTTTTGTTGGTTGTTTCGTTGTCGTTGTCATTGTCATTGTTGTTGTTGTTGTTGTTGTCTCCAGTTGTTTGGATGGATCGATTGGAAAGCGGCCACCAAAAAGATATTGCTTATGGATATTTCAGATATCTTCTTCTCGAATTTTTGGCTACTCATCGCAGAGACGAGCATCCCGGCCATAAACAGCTTATCTCTCTGTCTCTCCCTCTCTCTCTCTCTCTCTCTTTTGAGAGTCGCTGCTCCAACAAGTCCAACAAATTGACAACTCAGGAAATGAAGCATGACATTGCACTGTCTCTCTGTCGCTGTCGCTGTTGCAGCGTTGCGGCATCAACATCGGCAACGGCAACGGCAACAGCAACTTCAGATCAGATCGGATCGGATCGTTGCATACACTCAGAAAAATAAACAGGGGATATTCAAGTACAAACGATCTCAAAAGTCACCTGTTCAAATCCAAAAATCGAATTGCAAGTTTGGTTTTCACAATTCCGAATATCTTAAAAAGAGATTTTTCAGGAGTACTTTAAATACGTTTTGGGATTAATTCAAGCAATGTTAAAGATAGAAACATAATAGTTCAAGTACACAAAAATCTTGATCTAAACCTAAAATTTACTTGTTTTTACAACATTTTAGTAAAAACATTTTCTCATATTTAAGTTCATTTCAATCTTGAAAAAAACTGCAAGGTACAAAAAAATCGAAAAACAGTTTAGTGTAAATAACTCTGTTGTTTCTGTTGTATCTTAACGAGACTCACAGATTTTATAAAAATTTGAGTATTATAGTTAAGAAAATTTAAGATTTATTTATTTATTTAAAAAATTTGAATTAATTAAATTTTAAATACAATTATAAAATAAAAATGTAAATTTTAAAATTAAATAATATTATAATAAATTTAAATTCTTAACTGATAGAATAAAAAAATTAAGATTAAGTTGAAGTTGGGGGTAATAAAATCGATTCATACTTAATTCAAGATTTTGAATATATAGCAATCTTCAAATTTTAAGAACAAATTCAGCTACGGACGTACTTGAATTTAGGATGTAATATTTTTCTGAGTGTACATATAGTATTTTTGTATTTAATGATTGACAGGGCCGGGCAGAATCGCGGAGGCAGGCAAACGCAACGGCAAAGGCAACAACGTCGTCATCGTCATCGTCGAGCAACCAACGGCAGCTAACCAAACTAATTTGTGGCAAGATCATGCCAGAGATATAGTCATACATATCACAGCAAGCGATCTTGGGACCGAAACGTTGGCTACACTTCAATTGGCCGCGTGTGAGTTCAAGCAGAAGCTGACGGAGTCGGAGTCGGAGATTGAGACTGAGACTGAGACGGAGACTGAGACTGGACTCTTCGACTGTCTGTCAGTCAGTCAGTCAGTTTTTCTCTTATATAGTATACAGATATTTAAATATATATATGCATATAGACGGCATACTTTGTCTAAGCGTTGGTCGCCAGCAGCGCACGCTGAAATAAATCAACTGGCACTGTGGAGGCCGTGAGGCACATGAAAAAAATTAGTTTCATCAAGGCAGGATTAGTGTCAGAAACGTGTTAAATGGACTGAAGGGTATATGATGAACGGCCGTGCAACAACTCACTGCCCCAAGATGGTGAGACAGACAGACGGAGAGACGGAGAGACCGACCACAAATCTCAAAGCACTCCAAATGATTCCAAGACTGAGACTTGAACTGAGACAGTGGCTGTCGATCAAGCGAGCGGGACTTTGTTGTTGTTGTTGTTGTTGTTATTATTTGTTGTTGTTGCTGTTGGTTGTTGGTTGTTTGATCTACAACTTGGCAGGTTTCTTCCTCTTCAATGGACTTTTTATTGCTCGCTTTGCTCTCTGCGTGCGATCGCTCTTGTTGTTGTTGTTGTTGTTGTTGCTGTTCCCGTTTACTACTCTCTTTAACTGATTTATTTGTTTTTGTAATTTAAGTCAGTTTTATTAATGAAAATCTCTTCGCTGCGTTTTATTTTGTTTTTTTTTTGCATTGCCCTGGGAAACTGATCTGGGAAATTATACGATTTTTGAACTAAAAACAGCGCATGGAAATGAGTTAAGGAAGAAGGAAATGAAACTTAAGATTCGTTTAAATTGATAAATTGACTGAGTAGAAGAGGTGACTGAAATGTGCATATAATTATGAATAGACAAAGGTATAAAATAAGTGTGGAAAGAGTTTTGAGCAACGTTTCAAATACTTCATTGAAATAATGAAATAAGAAATATAAAATTAAATATATAACATGCACATTTATATTTACAATTAATTGTTAGAATTTTATTTTGTTTATAAAAAGAAAGAAACTAAAGGTATATAGTAAAAAGAGTGTGAAAAGAGTTTTGAGCAACGTTTTAAATACATGAAGTATAATTAAATATAAAATTAAACACATAATATACAAATTTATATTTACAATTAATTGTTGATAATTTTTATTTTTTATTAATGTTATTTTTAAAAATTAAAAATAACTGTTATTTTTTGTATTTACTGAAAAAATCCAAAGTGTTATTTCATAACTTATAAATAAAAATATAAATTTAGTTATTATTTTGTACTTTTTAAATAAAACAAAAATAAGAGTTATTTTAAAAATAATAAAATAACTCTTTTTTTATTAATGTTATTTTTAGAAATCCATAAATTATTATTTTATTATTATTTTTTATATTTATTGAAAAAATCCAAAGTAAGTGTTATTTCGTAACTTATAAATAAAAATAGAAATTCAATTATTGTTTTGCATTTTTTAAATAAAAATTAAAATTAGATGTGATTTCGTAACTCTTAAATACAAATTTGAAAATAAATTGTAGACTACAAATTTTATTTTAAAACTAATATAAGTTACGATCCCTATAAATAACGATTCAAATTTGAACAGTTCAAGTAACTTTTAATTGACGTATTTCTGTAAGTATTACGTATTTGGAAATCAAGAGTCTTTTGTAATGCACGGATACTTAATTATAAATGGAAATATCAACAGATTTTAAAATCTAGATTAATTATAAATTCAGCAACATCTTTTTGAACATTACACATAAAAATTTAAAATTTATTGAATTTTATTAAATTTAAATTAATTTATGAAATATTTCCAACACAGAATAACTTGAATAACTCTTGAGGCCACAGATGAATAGTGTTACCTAATTAATGTAATTAATTGAATTATTTAATGAAATTAAATTCGACTTCTTAGATTATCTAAATCTTCAATTATTTCACCACCACAATGATTTAAGTTGCTTGAAGTAGAATTACAACAAAATATACTTAATTCCATCAAGCACATACATGTTTATAGTTCTGATATCAAACAATCCTAACTACATCACAATAAGCCTTTCGATTGATTTCCCATAATCAGTTCGAGTTGTAACCTTGACTTTTAAGTGTGTTTTGGGGGGGGGATGGAGTTATCACTGCATAGTTGAAGGCACGCTAATGAATCCTTAAGAGCGTCTCATTGGAGGGGTAATCGCTTATAGTCCAAATGCGGTCCAACCACCCAAAAAGCAAACAACGTCTAACTTACAAGGCAAATCTCAGTACTTGATTTCCTCCCATCTCAACCCCCCCCCCCTTTGTGCTTTGTACTCGTCGTCTCCCCTCTCGATGGTTAGATCTCGGAGTCGTGCTGCCATATGGCAAGTGGATTGACATAACTTAATTGCCAGCACAGTGCGGAACGCTGTGGAACCGCCCTTAAACTGCGAATCACTCGACAAACAACAAAACGAAGGAAAAAAAAAAAGAAGTCAGGATGAGGAGGAGGCAAGTGTGGAGTGTAGAGTGTTGTGTGTTTGGTGCAAGGGGTAAAAACGCTGGCGAAATCATAAAACGAAATCTCATTATCGAAAACGTGATAATCGCTGATAATCGTCAATGTTGTTGCATGCTGATATCGAGCCCTGCATCTGTATCTGTATCTGTGTAACTCGGGAACTGAGTCTGAGATTCCTTTCGGGGTTTCAATTACCAAAAACCCATAAATCCGTGAGCTCAAGTAGCTGCTACGTTTTTGGGGGCAGCTTTATTAAGTCAGCATGGATTTGGCAAAGGCGTAAAGCCGTCGATGATGCCGTCGATGTAGCCGATATGTTGCTTCTGTTTCCAGTTAAATTTCTCAACCAAAGAAACTACCTGGCACTCACTCACACACTCTTTCCCCTCATCGTGTCTCTTGAGAAGATCATAAACTCATAATCACCTCGGTATTCAGGTAATTATTAGGGCTCGCAATTGGAGACCGACTGCTTCGACTACTCCCGAGATTAATGCGCTCGCATTTTTATTGTTTCCGCATGCTTTGGCCTGCCCTGAAACAATGAACGCGATTAAGGCGTTTATCCTGCTAACCGCAGTCGAGGACGCCCGAATCTCGAATCTCGAATCCCGATGCTCGATGCTCAACTCTTACAGGTCGCAAGTCCGGGTCCACGGCCAAGCCAAACCGCCCGGAATGCGGTTAATCCTTTTGCTATTTTCTATGTCGCGCGCTCTGTCCGCCTGTCTGTCCGTCTGTCTCTCAGTCTGTCTGTCTGTCAGTCTCTCAGTCTGTCGCGATGTCAGGTAGTTGCCCTGCTGTTGCTTCTGTCCTATCCAGGCATTACCGAAACTTGTGCAGCTTACGCGACTCTTTCGAGTGCTGCTCCGCTCCTCAACCTCAACCTCATCCTCAACCTCGTCCTCATCCTCAACCTCAACCTTATTCGCATGCAGTGCATCTTTGTCGTTGCGCAGGTCGCGCGCGCCGGCCACTTTGCGGTTTGAGCGCTTAACCGCATCATAAAACCATCACAAAATATAAAAGTAAACCATTATCATCATCAGGAACGCACGACGGTGGTCCAACCCTGAGCCAGGCTTTTACCTCTGTCCATTGTCCATTGCACCCGCTGCGACCAACCGACCGACCGACCGTCTGAACGTCCGACTGACCGCCTTACCGCCTACACCAGCTGCATTGATCCTTTGTAGCATTTGTCCGAGCTGCAACCTTTTAATGAACGAACTCAAAAACCCTCGACTAAATTTCCACTTGCCGTTTAACAAGAGACATTTCTTGGGTTTCCACATTTTTAGTCTCGACTTGCAGCCATTTCCATTCAAGAATCTACTCAATACATCTGTAAGATTACATCACAACATCCTTACGAGTAGCTGGAAAACTTATAGAAAGCAGGAAAATTGCAGCCTTCAATTCTAAAATAAAATATTTAAGTAATAAAAGCAATTTAATTTCTTTAAATATCAAATAAGCATTTAATTAAAGTGTAAGATTTATTATATCTGCCTTACAAGTAGCTGGAAAACTTAAAAAAGAGCAGGAAAATTGCAGCCTTCAATTCTAAAATAGAATATTTCAGTAATAAAAGCAATTTAATTTCTTTAAATATCAAATAAGCATTTAATTAAAGTTTAAGATATACTTATTATATCTTCCTTACGAGTAGCTGGAAAACTTATAGAAAGCAGGAAAATTGCAGCCTTCAATTCTAAAATAGAATATTTAAGTAATAAAAGCAATTTAATTTCTTTAAATATCAAATAAGCATTTAATTAAAGTGTAAGATATATTAAATCTTCCTTACGAAGCAGGAAAATTGCAGCCTTCAATTCTGAAATTCCAGTAATAAATGCAATTTAATTTCTTTAAATATCAAATAAGCATTTAATTAAAGTGTAAGATATATTATATCTTCAAAAAAACTTCTTTACAAAGTAAAAGTCTTGTGACGAAGCAAATTTTCCATTCTTCCTGTATAATATTGTTAGTCACTTTTGCACACTTCGCGCTGCTTTCGTCACTAACGCGGACTGTCGTCCGCAGTGATTAATAATATTAAATTTATTTATTAAAATATCATAATTAATTAATAAAATCATATACATACATATATCATAGCATCATTATGATTATAATAATCATTAAAGTTCAGTTCATTATATATATTATACGCTTAAAGTATTACTTCAATTGCAAGCTTAAAAAATTAATTTTAAATCGGCACCTGCATTTAAAGTTTTAATTATAAGAATTTTAAAATTATTTATTTCAATTCGATTGATTTTAAAAATATGTTTTTCGTATTTTTCTCAACATACAATACATTGAAATATTAATTTTGTATTCTTTTTGTTTATTAAATTTTAATTTAGTTTACTAAATACAGTCAATACAATTAAATTATTGCTAAAAATAAAATACTTACGAAAAACCAATTTAATGGTAAACATACCTAATTAAAATTAACTTAATTAAAATAAAATAAATTGCTCTGAATTTTATGTGCTTAAACTATTTTACAACAACATTTTCGCATAGTCATGACTACTAAAAATAGTAAACTTAATTAAATTTACACAGCAAGTATAAACAGAATTTCACACTCAACTCAACAATCGCCTTCGAGTTGAAAATCACATAAACATAAAATTAATTGACACATAGCCTTTCCTTTCAATCAATTGTAGACAATTTTCAATCATCCGAGCATTTGTAAAATCTGTGTTAATTGAAATCAAATATTGCTCATACGCCATGTATTTTTTTTTTTTTTTTTTTTTTTTGCAACATTTACAGCTGTCACACATTTCACACTTTCTGCTGCTGCAACTTAATCATGATATTTATGCCACGCCCCTTTGGAGTAGCCAAGTTGCCCCGCCTCCGCCCCCGCTACAGACAATAAAAGACAACGGCTCAGTCGCTAATGAAATTTACTGGCCCACGAGACTTGCAACTGGAGTCTGGACACGCGCCTACGACAGCGCCTAATGAATGTGCAACAGTTGCATGCAACATATCTGTATGTCTGTGTGTTGCACACTTGGTAATAAAAAATCAGGCAAACGAATTGTCGTTAATCAGCGCTCAGGCGAATGACGAAGTTAAAGTCCAAGTCCAACACGAAGTTGAAGTTGACTGCGGCGAGTAAAAGTTGTGAACTGTTGTTGTTGTTGTTATTATTATTGTGCAGTAGCTAAACACCCACACACACACACACACAGATACATAGTGTAAATCTCCACCTTGCCCATATTCTCAACATTCTCAGTCTGGCGTTCTTTTCGCGCCTGCAATCAAAACTGTCGCCTATGAAAAATGTGCAGGGCAATGGCGTCGAACCCTGCACAAATCCAACAACAACAACAACAGCAACAACAACTACTACAATTACACACACAAAAACCACACGTAACACCCACACATACACACACACACTCACATGTTGCTTCAGTCTTTTATTTTTTATTTTTTGCCGTTTTCCTCTTTCCATTTTTTATGCGCATTTTTTCTATCAGGCGTAAATAAAAAAATTTTTCTTTTTGTTGTTTATTTTTTAAACGCTGTTGCCAAAGTGTAGTTAAAGTATCGCACACATAAATATAGATACAAATATACGAGTTTGCACAGGTAGCTCCCTCTCTCTCCCTTCTCTCCCATCTGTCTCTTTCTATCTGTGGGTTTATTCAATTCTCTCTCTGTCGAACTGTCAATTCTTTTGTTGGACTTCATTTTCTGTCCTTTTCTATATATCCTGTAAACAAAAGCTAACTAAAATAAGGTGTAATTAAGTTGATTTCAATTAACTTCTTCGATTATCTTCAAAAGTTAAACTAATTTTGACTTTTTTGACGAGAGATGAAAACAAGAATCTCTTCAAAGGATCTCTAAGAATATTCCAAAATATATTCTCTTTCAGCTTCTACTTTGACTTAAGTTCGTTTAACAGATCTATTCCTTCCTTTAAATGTTTGATCTCCTTCCCAAAGCAACTATTCGACTTTAAAAACAAAAGATCTCTCACCAAAAAATCGATTCTCATTGATAAGAGAAAACGATCATAAATATAAACAAATTATAGACAAACAAATGGAATATTTTATACGTATATTTTAATTTAAAACACATTTACAGCGCATCTGTTAAGTCTCCTATTCCCTTCCCTAAGCCAGCACTCACATTTTAGTTGGGCATATGCATAGTTAAATCCTCTGTCTAAGGGCTATTAGCTAAACACGGATTCAAGTTTATTTAGTGTACATTTTGAAATAAAATAAAAATTGACTGAGCAAATTTAAAAAACTGTGTCAAACTAGAATTGAAAAATGTAATAATACATCAAGTAAATAGTTTTATTTTCAAATAAAATAATAAACCTTGAATATACTCGTAAATCCTTTTCAAGTTTCCTTAACTCTCTCATCTTCCCATGTCCTTAATCGTATGCACTCTCTTTACTCTCTTTGATGCACTCTCACTTCAATTCTGGGGAAAACGCGAACAGGGGATTCCCCCCTTTTTAAAGTTGCAACCAAAGTGAATGTAAACTTCCTTTCCTTTTCCTTTTCCTTTTCCTCTCCTGTTTCCTTTATAATTTGCTGGACGCCCCAAATTGTATGCTAAGCTGTCGTAACGGTAATTGTGTCTGTATTTGTGCGCATTTCAATTGTGGGCGGAAGGTCTGGGGGCATTTTTGATATATATGTATATCAATTAGCCGCAACAATTTAATTTTCAGCCCACTCAAATCAGAAAATTTACAAGAAAAATCCATAAAAAAATTGTTGTGCAACTTTCATTTGTGTGTGTGCGTGTGTGTGTGTGTGAAATTACAAAAAAAAGCTGTCGTCAGCTATTTCAAATTGTCATAAAAATTTGATAATGTTTTTTTTTGTACTTGGTTTTTCCACTGCGTCAGCCACAATAAAATACTGAAAATGAAGCAAAAAAAAAATAAAATAAAAAAGGAAATAAATAAATAAAAAAAAGTCAAGTCGATGGAGGGACCATGTCAACCATTTTGTTGTTGTTGCTGTGGTGGGTGAGCTAACTATCATGCACAGTGGAGCCGAAACAATATTTTAACACGCGAATGAAGATGCGGAAGGAAATGCGTTTTATTCAGGGGTTAAAGCCGAAACGAATATGGTTATCGGTTTTTTATAAGTTTCGGTTTAAAAATACTGGTATGGTTTCGGTTCACAAAAAAAATAAAAATTAAGGTTTTCGGTTGATCAAAATACGAAGCTTTCTTTATTCATTGTTTTACATAAAAAAAGACTTAATGTAAATTTTGAAAATTTTTGAAAATCGAATTTTTTCGAAAATTTACAGTGTTACCCCTTTGTCTTTTTTGATTTTTCGAAAAAATTCTAATTTTCAACATTAAAAAAACTTAAATGCAGAACGAATTTAGAGGTAAAATTATGCTCAAATTTACATTGCGCATGGAAATTGATTGACTTTTGACAAAGTTATGGCAATTCAAAGTTATTAAAGATTTACAAGGCAACTCAGTCAATAATACACTTGTGCAGTTCTTAGTTAACTGAAACATATTTTGACATAAAATGTATGGAATAAACTTAAATTCAATAATATCTCCAAGTTACAATTAAATTGGCCTAAGCTATTAATTCTGTCTGGTTTATATTATACTTCATTATGCCAAAATTTAAGCAGTGATTGTTAAATTGGGCTCAAACATATGGAAATTGTATACTATATTATTTATGCCTAAACTATAAACTCGTTTTTATTACTTTTTGCAAATTTAATCTGGTTATTAGCTTGTTAAATAAGAATAAATAATCTGCAATCAACAGTATTAATATGTAAATACTTTTATCCATAATTAAGAAATATATTTTGTTACATTTCTAGATCAGTTGTAATATTATCTATGTATGTAGCTATTACCACTGTTTACAATTTGCATATAAGTAGGAGTTTAAAATCCTTTTACTAACTAGTCAAAAATGTGAATGATCCTTCAGCTGCAGGATGTCCCTTTTTTTGTGGGGCGGGAGAGGCGTGTCTTCTGTTTCTGTCTCTGTGTCTTAGTCCAACTCCATCTCCCTTTCGTTGTTGTAGTTGCTGTTGCTGCTGGCTGTGCATAACAATTTTCGTACCGACAACAACGTTGATTGTGTTAGTACACCGAAAAAAAAACCAATCTAAAATGTTAGTTTAAAATTCTTGGTTTTAGCATGCAATTTTTAATATGAGAATAAAATGCCAACAACTCAACATTAAAAAGTCAAAGAGTCCTACAATTTTTGATTTAATTAAAAAAATTGTACAGAACCTAGAAAATCAAAATATTGCTGAGAAAAAATCGTGCTTGAATCAAGTATTTTGTACTTGGCTTAAGAAAATCCGGGATTACCGTACTTCAGACACCGGAATCAATTGGATTGATTTTATTCCGGAATTCCGGATCTGTTTTTTTTTCTGTGTATTGTCGTCCTGACCAGAGAGTCCTTTTACCTCGATCAACCCCTCACAGTCTGCAAGTTGGCTTTTTTTCTTATTTTCTGTGTGTTATTTGTTTTTTTTTATTATTTATTTTAATACTTGCTAACTAACAATTTCTACGTTGCTTTAGTTGAGTTTTGCGTGTGTTTGGACTGCTGTCATTTTCATTAAAATTTCATTGCGCGCGCAAAACACAGCAGCAACAGCAACAGCAACAACAACAGCAGCAACAGCAACAGCAAAAAAAGGGAATCAAACAATTTGCGCAAAAACAACAAGAAGAAAAATAAGTAAAAAAAAGGAGAAAAAAGAATAAAAGCAAAGTTGGCGCTCTGCTTGGTTGTTGAACCGAGTGCGAAGAAGCGACACGCAACAACAGCAACAGCAGCAACAACAGCAACAACAGGAATAGCAACAGCAACATTCAATGTTTTTTGGGGGTGTGGTTCGATAAAACACACAGAAACAGCAACAACACATAGGTAAATACAGCTGCCAAGTGCAGCGCACTCTCTCGCACAGTTACCGTTGTGCTGTGCTTGAGAGCGAGATGGAAGAGTGTGGTCGCTGCCAACGCTTACGTTTATAAAATACACACTGTCAACCAGCCAGACATTCGCTGCTGCTGCACACTATTGCCATCCCGCTTACACACACACTGAGCGCGTCTGTCGCAGATCGTCAGCCATTGCTAAAGCATTGCGCTCTCGCTCTCGCTCTCGTTGAGTGTGAGTTAGTGAGTGAGTGTATGTGTGTGTTTGCGTGTGTGTGTGTGTGAGTTGAAAAAGGAAGTTGCTTGACTTGTTGTTGCTGCTGTTGCTGCTGCCGATTCACGATATACGAAACGAAACGAAACGCAACGAAACGAAGGCAGAGAGGCAAGCAACAACAACAATTCGGACTGGTCGAACGACTTCTGCTGCTGCTGCCGCTGTCGCTGTCGCTGCTGTCGTTACCGTCGCTGCCGCTGCTGCTCGCATTGAAGGTGTCACGACGAAAATCAGTTCCAAAGTAACATTCGTGCCGCTCGGGTTGTGCGTTCGTCGCTCCGCTCGCTCGTTTTTGTTGTTGGTTCACAGCGTTTACCGTTTACCGTTCACCGTTCACCGTTTAACCGTTTAAGCGTTTGCCCGTTAGATTTCGCCGCGTTTCTTGATCGCCGTGTCACACATACTCCACACACATACACATAACAAAACAACAAAAATTATAAACAAATCACGAAATCGCAAAAGTTAGATGCAATATTTCAAACACATATTACACACCATAAACAAAAAACAACAATAAACATTTGTTTACGTGCGTGTGCAACAACCGCAACAAGCTTAACCGCAACAACAAAAGTTCTCAAGAGAAACTACGTTCACCAAATATCGAGAGAGAGAGAGATCGAGAGAGAGAGAGAGAATAAGAGTGGAGAGTGCATTGTTTTTTTTCGTGTCTTGCCGCAAAGTGTTTAGCAATATCCTTAAACTGGCAATCAACTGAATAACTCACCACCAATAACTCAATATATCCGAATCAATCAGATATATATTTATATATATCTTCACAGCCAACAATTGGATCTATCTTAATCAAATAATACCATCATATCCAATATCTGTTAACGTTTTTTTTCTCGTTTGGAATATCTGTACAACGACAACGACAACAACAGCGACAACGACAACGACAACAACGTTGACAGTGACTGCATTAAGAATTAATCAAGTTGTTCGTTCGTTAATGGTTTTTTTTTCGGTGAGTGCTTTTACCAGATGAGTTTGTGACAAACCATTCATACATACATACATATATAATCTATCTAACAAACATCATATAATATTTATAAAACTAACCAAACCAAACGACGCCGAAGACGCGACAAGCAAGGATTACATATATCATCTAGATGTTACAACTGATTCTTCGTCTTTGGAATCTATAGATACTACTATAAACTATTTCTTAAATATAACATAACATGTACTGAATTGAAAGAAAAAGAATAATCTGCAAAAGATTTTGATAATAGGTCAAAATATTAGGTTCAGTTTTCAGAATAATATGATATGAATGAATATCTTAAATATTGGTAAAGATCGAGTTTTAGTTGGGTTCTGCATTTTTGCCGTCGGCTCTGTAAACTTTTTTTAAAGCTAACTACTAACTATGTAACAATCGAACCTTAATATTTTGTTTATGTGCATAAATATAGAATTCTTTTTTATATGGACACATTTGGAGAAAAGTACTGTCTTAAGTTTTAAACTTAAAAGTAGGCATATAAAGATAAAAAACTAAGGAAATGCTCATTCTTAAGTTAGAAAACAGAGATAAAACCAATCTCGACATTAAAATAATGAGTTTAGTTATATTTTCTTTTTAAATTTAACGTATTTATAAATACGTTTCTGGTAGTTAATTTATTGTAGTTCAGCTCTTGCATACCAAACAGTTAGACGGGGTTACAAAAAAGCTAAAAAATGAAACCCTTGGAGAAAAGCGCAGTCTTAAATTGTTTACTTAAAAGTTGACAGAAGCTTAGAAAGCTTAGAAAACATGGATAAATATATAGAAATCTATAAATATCAAACTGATCTAGCAATTATCCAGTAATAAAATGAGTCTAGCTCTATTTTATTTCAAATTTGTATAAATACATATTTTTTTGTAGTTCAGCTCTGGCATACCAAGTAGTTAGACTAAACAGTTAGACGGGGTTACGCTAACCACATAAAGAAACCCAGATGCAAGTCAACACACACAGGAAATTCCAGATGAGTAACCGTCTAGTATTTTTTGTTGTTCTTGTTGTTATTGTGGGGCTGCACAATGTGAGAAACGATGATAAAAAAAAGAAGAAGAAAAAAGCTGAAAACGCAACGAATTAATAAATAGATTTTCATAATTTTAATGGGCATATTAAAGCCGCCCCTTTTGGACTGCTAATTAGGCAAAGGCGAACTATCGATAAAGCAAAACATAAGCAACTAACTAACTATACATAGAGCATACATATATCTATCTAAATATCTATCTGGCTATCTATCTGGCTATCTGAATATAATCATATGTATGGGCTACCTGACCCAAACTACTGTGCAGAGCGAGCTCGAATCAAACGGAGTTGAACCGTCGGACTCGTTCAGGTCACATTATTCACACATTTTGATAAGTTTTTTTATTTTTTATTGTTATTGTTGTCGTTTGTGTTTTTGTTGTTGTTGTTGTTGTTGCCGACGCGCTTTATTAGCTAATTTCAAAGCGGCTGGGCTATAAATTAAAACATCGAGCGATCTTTCTGTCTGTCTGTTTCGTTGCGAGTATTTTAATATTTGTGTGCCTCATCTTTCGGTTTTTTATTTTTTTTTATTTTTTTCTCTTCTTTTTGTATTATTATTAATTTGCATAGATATGTATATGAATGTTTTTCTATATGTTTTCATGTTCAAATTAATATGCAAGGCAATTTGTTTTGGCCGGCTGGCAACCAACTCCAAACAGACTCCAGATTCTTAGACTCGATCTGCGATCCCGCCCGCTCAAAAGCTAGACTGTAACGCCCACGCCACAAATAGAAACATAGGGAAGAAGAGGAAAAAAAATTAAAGAGAGCTGGCAATTTCAATTCGATTTCAATTTCAATTTCAATTCCAATTCATGTTAGCAAAGGTACGAGTTCATTCATATCCAACCACATCCACATCCATATCCGTTACTTGGTCCGTTTCAATTCATGAATTGAATTCAAGTCAAGTCGAGTCAAGATCGAGTCGCGACACTCTGATAGCTTATCTAAAAAAAATGAAAATAAAAATAAGACCAGCAAGAGTTTTATTGTTTAGCATAGATACATCGACGCACGCCCAATGTATCTGTGCCTACACACATCACAACTGGAGGGAGGGGCGGATCTACAAGGGGATTCGGATTCGGATTCAGATTCGGATATGAATTGGGATTCAAAGTCTTTGTCAATTTGTGACGCCTTGGCGTCGCCTCGCCTTGCCTTAAGTGAGGTTTCATTTCATTTCGATTGACTTCTTTTTTTTTCCTATTTTTTTTTTCCTATTTTTCCTACTTCTTCTTATTTTCAATTATTTGTATTATTAATTTTTATCTCTCTTCACTCTTTGCTCATTACGCGGCTGTACCCAGCTTTTTAGTTGTTTTTGCTTCTCGAATTTCGTTGACAAAGCCATTTAAATAGAAATCACTCACAGACCCAACCATATACCATACCATATACCATACCATACCATACCGAGCCAAGTTATCAAGATCACATTGACAATGCGTCAAATAATAAGTTGTTGTTATTGTTATTATTGTTGTCTGTTGTCTGTGGGACCAGAGAGTCAGGGACTCGGACTCTTTACTCTATTACCGTACATATTATTGATTTCAGTGTTTGTGTGTTTGTGTTTGATTTATTTTTACTATGATGCAATCATTTGTACAAGACACAAGTTCGATTCGAAGGCAACACATTCATTCACAATAGTTCAATATATTTCTTGTTTATTTTTGTATTGCTATTGAATGGAAGACAATCCTCCTTCTAGACGGATCTTGACAAGAAATCAAAACATTTGGCAACTCTGGCTCGATTCATTCAAATAAGTCTATTGAGCATGCCAAATTGTTAATTGGCCATTTGAAACCTGCTCGGCAATTGCTCGGCAATTAAAACACAAATCGCAATTGTAATTTCCATATCCATTTCCATTTCAATTTCAATTTCCATTTAATAAACTTAATCGTAACTCTAACCCGTTGAGAGTTCAATATGCCAAAGCAAGATAAAAAGAAATAAAATGATGATACAGCTTTATCGAGTTGTGTCCAGTTTTGAGATACTTATTGAGAATGCAACTCGTTTGCGATTACGATTTAGATCTTTGACAAGTTTATCTTAACTGTGGCAACTGTTGGCCAATTGATCATTGGCCAATTACGACTAACTGTAGCTCGGCATGTGTTATTAATAACACAGACTCTCAATCGAATTAAATAAGTGTGTGTTGATTAACAAAATATGAATATAAAAAAAAAAAAAAAAAAAAAAAAACTAATTAAAGCCAAGTTGTCGCCCATATCAGAGTGTTGCTTAGCGGTTTCTAGGCCATATGTTTATGTGGCTACCATATGGTAATAAACTCGTACTCGAACTCGTAGTCGTACTCGTATTTAAATGCGTCTTAAACTTGTCAAATCTTCACACTTTTTCAATTATTTGGCACGTTTGTTAATTAAACTTCAGCAACGTCAACGTCACTTCAGCATGTCACTTCTCAGTGCACTCAGCTGCATTTCAGTTCAGCAGTCAGTAGCTGGAATCAACAACTACAACTTAATCATCATCATGATGATCATGATGATGATCATAATGATCATCTGTGGTTGCAAGGTTGCATTTTCACCAATGAGAAATAAATATAATTTTATGCGAAAATTGCAAATTTAAATGTCAAAATGCATTTGCGTAGAAATGGCACACGATCACAACGAAAACTGGCTACCAGGTTAAAAATTGCAACTTGTATATTAGTTGCAGCAGTTGCAGTTGCAGTTGCAACTTGTATATTAGTTGTTGCAGTTGCACTTCCAGTCAGTTCAGTCGCTTGCCGGGACGTGCCTCAAGTTCTTTGTTGCGTTTATTAAGTTGCATTATTTTCGACAGACAGCTTATTATGCTAGGCCAGCGGCCTCAGTCTCCAGTCTACAGTCTCCAGTCTACAGTCTCGGGTCCAACTTCAACTTCAACTTGGAGTCCGGTCTGTGGAGCTGTGAGTTGGCAGCAGATTCCAGTAGCTGTTGCTGCTCTATGCGCTATGTAAATGAGCCTGAGAAATGCTTCTTGTGTCTGCCATAACGCGTTATTCACACTTCTACACTGCACAACATAATACAACACAAATATACATAGGTGCAAACATCGAAAGTTTCTTCCTGACTTTTAACATTAGAAAAAATCATCTCGACAAGATTTCTTAGAAAGTTTCATATTTGAGAACTTGCCTTTTGTTGTGCACTGTAAATAAGCCTGGTCATATTAAGTTGTTATAGAGCTTGTTAAGGCAGCTAATAGTTACAACTGCAACAGCAACAACAACAGCAACAACCATGACAAGTGAGCACTTTTGACAGCTGGTTGCACTCGCTGCATAGCTTGAGTCTAAGTATCTCTGGCAATTTGCCGCTGGCTTTAACCAGTGTTGCACAATGAGCTTTGCTGTCATGTGTTATACGATACGGATACGATATAATGCGATACGATATACGTTATACGATATACACGTACATACAGTTAGACAATTAATTGCTTTTAGCCAAATTCAAAGTTCACGCATTTTATTTTCCAAAATACATAAATATCTTTTAAAATTTCTCTTATTTTATTAAAAAAATTAAGTTTTTATTGAGTTTACATATTTTATTTTCCAAAAACATATATATCTTTTATTGGAGTTTTATAATTGTCTTATTTATTTTAAAAAACAGTTAAAAACAAAATAATATTGAATTCGCATATTTTATTTGACAAAAAATATAAATATCATTTAGAATTTGTCTTATTTCAAAGAAATATTGAGTTTAGATATATTATTTTCCAAAAAAATAAATATCTTAAATTGGAGTTTTATAATTTGTTTTATACTATTTAAAACACAGTTAAAAACATAAGTAATATTGAATTCGCATATTTTATTTGGCAAAAAACATCAATATCATTTAGAATTTGTCTTATTTCAAAGAAATATTGAGTTTAGATATATTATTTTCCAAAAAAATAAATATCTTAAATTGGAGTTTTATAATTTGTTTTATACTATTTAAAACACAGTTAAAAACATAAGTAATATTGAATTCGCATATTTTATTTGGCAAAAAACATCAATATCATTTAGTATTTTTCCTTTTTCATTCTGTCAAAATAGTTAAAAACAAAAGAAATATTAAGTTTATATATTTTATTTTCCAAAAATATAAATATATTTCGTTGGAGTTTTATAACTTGACTTATTTTATTTTAAAAACAGTTAAAAACTAAATTAATATTGAGTTTAAGCATTTTATGTGGCAAAAAAAATCTTTTATCGGAGTTTTATAATTTTTCTTATTTTATTTTTAAAGAGAAATATTAAGTTCATTATATTTTATTTTTCAAAAAAAGAAAAGAGTTTTTTATTGCAATTTTATAATTTTTCTTACTTTATTTTAAGAAAATAATTAAAATAAGAGAAATATAAGAAAATGAGATTCTTTAATTTTAACTTTTATTTTTAGAAATATGAAACCATAAATATGATTTTGTTTTTAACAAAACAACAACTTGACATACTAAATGTGGCAATAGAATAATTTGCAACATAAATTTAACTGCTTTCCAAAATATCCATGTGACTATGGCAAAAAATAAAATAAAAAAAAAAACAAACAAATTGAAACACAAAACAATCATTTGACCACATTTGAATGCCAGACGAAGAGACAAAATCATTAATCACAGAAACTTTGCTAAAAATCGAAATAATAAAGAAAAACAAAACAAAACAATAAACAAATATTCCCATGGCACAAATTAACAGTAGCAAGAGAGTAGATGGAAGATCGAAGATCACATAATACGTGTATTTTTGGTTACACACTTTCCCAGGGTACCGTCAGAAATGAAAACACAGTCGGACTCGAGTATGACGATCTTTTAGGGCTACCGTTTCGGTAGTTGTTGAACAAACTTAAAGTGCGGGCGATGGTCACTCAGTCAGTCACTTCGTCAGTCACTTAGTCAGTCATTCTGTCAGTCAGTCAGTCAGTCAATCAGTTGTGTGTGGAACGTTCGGTAGCTCGGTTCAGTGCGGTTTTGTTTATTTTCCTAAGGCTGTTTACCTTCAGATCGCACTTATCAGAGTAGTTTGAAAATATTATTTTGACCGTAATTACGGGCAAGAGGCAGGCGGACTGAAGATCGACAATAAATGCCTGTATATAGATATACATTACAAGAATCATAAGCCAAACACACGACAACAATCAGCAGCATCAGGATAGATCCAACAATTCGAAAGGTAAACCAAAATAAAATTAAATAAAATAAAATCAAGAGAAGAGAAGCAGATAAAGAAGTGAGATGAAGTGAGAAGCAACAGCCATCGCCATTGGCCGGAAACTGAAAGTGAAAATCAGAATGCCGAATGAATTTTTAATGAAAGTGCGTGTACGTGATATATGACGATCCGAAATGATTTCGGGCACCGACGACATCGTCCCAATCTCAGTCACAGTCATAGTCACAGTCCCAGTTGAGGTCCCCGAGGCATAATCACAATATGCCACATATATATATGTATATAATAAAAAAAGAAGCCAGCGGGGCCTTTTTTTCTTCTTTTTTTTGCCATGATTTTTCATAATCAACAACGGCAACAAATGACAAGAAAATCACGTAGCCTCTCTCTATTTTGTTATTGTTTTTTATTATTATTGTAGTCTTTTTCTGCTTTTGGCAAAAAGAACAATTGAGTTAAAAATAAAAAAATATACAGCTGGGCAGGAGTTGAAATATGTAGCTCATTAGCATACAACATATAGAAAGCATATTCTCAATAATATTGGATTCGAAAAAATGAGATTCGCTTTTCATCGGCGCGCATCAATGGAACAACAATTTTCTTTGATATTTATGAGATATTGTTTGAAAATTCGAGAGAGTTTAAAAACGAAGAATTTGTTTTGTCTACAAAAATTTGGAAAAACTTTCATGTTAGGTTCTTGGGTACATATCTGAGACATCTTGGGATTGGGTTTAGTTTTGTAATGCAAGATTACCGCAAAGCGACGTAATAACGCCTTGGGTTCTGAAACTGGTACCGCCTAGACTAAGTAGCCTTAGTTTTTGGGCTGTCTTGCGGTTTAAAGATCTTTGATCTTAGCTTAGGCGCTGGATTAGCTCAGACACTTACTAAAAGGACGAGATGTAGGATGTAGGAACACACACACACACACACACACACGTACACACATGATGGGACAATGGGCTGGGTATTAAGATTAGGCCAGACAAGCTCAACCTTAACCTCAACATGAACCTGAACCTGAACCTGAACCTGGATTAATACTCATATGCCCGTCGTCGAGTTCAAAACTCTTTTGTATTTCTATTTCTATTTCTATTTTATTTTTTTGCTCGTTTCGTGCGAAAAAAATTAGCACTATAAATGTATGCTAGAATGGGATAGAGATAGGGATAGGGATAGGGATAGGAACAGGGACAGAAGTGAGAGGCAGAGCAATTGCGGGATTAGCACGGACACCTCGGCGGGCACTCATTGTTTTGAAATTGGAAAATGCATCCAGCTATTTGTCACATACAGATATCCATAAGCATATGCCAACCACACACACATAGAGATACAGATACAGAGATACAGATACTTGTATAGGGAGAGAGATCGGTTGCCTGCAACACAAAAACCAGCAAATTTGTTTTGTTTTGTCATGTCGTTTTCATGGCCCAATGCATCCAAATGCAGCGAGAAACGAGCGAAATGGAAACCGGCAAAGCCAAAAACCAAAACCCAAAACCAAAACCCAAAACCACAAATACTCGTAAATTGCCAGGCACTCGAGCTCGAGCAGAGTCCAGCCGAATGAATCCCTCTCTGAATATACAAATATTGTATAGTATATTTCCCGAAATGAAACTCAGTCTCTGTCGACGTCAGCGTCGCCGTCGCCGTCGCAGTCAGCGTCGCAGTCGCAAATTACATGCTCACGCGCACACGCAAATTAATAACACATCTGGCCCAAATTTAAGCAGCGGCGCATGCCAACAGTCTGGCAACGCTGCGGCTCAATAACAGCTCCTCAACTTGTTCACAATTGTAAAAATAAAAATAAAAATAAATACAAACCTAATAGTAATAGTTATTACTTTTTTAAAAACAGATTCCATCATTCCGATTTTTTGTCTCAAATCTACGAATTTTCAACATCTGCTTTTTATATATTTTTTTTTAATGTTGTCTTACTAAAACAAAGGATTATTTAAAAATAATATTCTTCATTTTAAAAATTCAATAAAAACCTTATAAATACAAACCTAATAATTATTACTTATTTTAAAAAACAGATTCCATCATTCCGAATTTTTGTCTCAAATCTACGAATTTTCAACATTTGCTTTTTATATATTTTTTTTATTGTTTTCTTAGTAAAAATAAGGATTATTTAAAAATAATATTCTTCATTTTAAAAATTAAACTATCATAAAAAAAAAAGATTTTAGAAAGCGTCAATTTTTAACAGCGTAGAATAATTTCAATTGAAAGATTGGAGACAACAAAGATTAAAATATTGCTAAATATTTTAAAAATTCTAAATAAATCTAATCTTTTATTTATTTATTATATTTTTTTCTTATTTCACGGGTAAAGTTAAATTGGATTTTTTTCTATATAAGTTTAAAAACACATTTAACTGTGTGTAAGTATTTATTTTATGACTGTTCTGATTAAGGCAAAAATATTTAAAACATGTCTCTTAATGTGAGAGAAAGCCAACTTTAATAATTTAAATTACTTGTAATATTAATAAATATATTTTCAAATATTATCTGATTTTTATATAATTATATATATTTGGCAACACTAATAATTATTATTTGATTTTTATATAATTGCAGAAAAAAACTTGTAAATTGTAAGTGCCAATTAAGAAGGCGCTGAGGTGACTGCCACGCCCACAGTCAGCAGTCAGGAGTCAGGAGTCAGGAGTTGGAGCAGAAGAGCAGCGAGATAGTGTGTGAGTGAAAAGCTGTGGATCAGTAAGTCAGTTGGAGAATTGAAGGATCACCGAGGACATAATAAACAGCATCAACGTGGCGCTGCATTCAACGGAAGCCTTAATGGCGGCGGGCTTTCTCAAATCTGGCGATTTGGGCCCACATCCGCACAGCTATGGCGGACCACATCCGCACCATTCGGTGCCACATGGTCCGCTGCCGCCGGGTATGCCGATGCCATCATTGGGTCCCTTCGGCCTGCCACACGGTCTGGAGGCCGTTGGGTTCTCCCAAGGTATGTGGGGTAAATATCGCAATAACAATTTTGGTAACCACACACAAACATAACGTAAGAAAAAGCTGAGTGAAAACAATGTGCTGAAAGTTGAGATTGAAAGCGTTCTCCACTCAACTCTCTTAAATGTGTACTATACACATATGATAAATGATAAATGATATATGATATATGATATATGGGACGCATGCACAGACGCCGCTTTGGCTGATAACTCAATTTGCATGCACAGAGTGGAAAACGGAAAGGGAATGGGAATGGGTTAAGGAATGGATGTGGATTGAGGTTCAGATTCAGATTCAGGGTTAGGGGTTCGGGGTTGTGGATGTGGATGTGCAACTCAGTTGTCGCACAAAATGCTTTTCAATGCCGTTTCGCATCGATTGCATCATTATCAGTTAAATTGTCAAAATGAATAATGAGCCAAAGCTGAAGCTGAAGCTGAAACTGTAGCTCAGCTCTGGGATCGCATGAGTCGAGTTTTGGGTTCCAGTTTTGTCTCATTTCGGTGACGCTGCAAATGACAAAAACCTGACAAAAATGCTACAAAATGCCAAAAGCAACCAACAAAACCAAAAAAAAAAAAAAGAAATATATATATATATATATATACATATATATATATGTACACAAACTTGTGAGCCAACAAAAGACTTACGAACCAAGAAAAAGAAATAAGTAAGTAAATAAAGAAAAATATATTAAACAAGCAGAAAGCTGAAAAAGACAGACAGACAGACAGACAGACAGACATAATACGAGCAATCGCATGTAATCAATTTATTTTTGGGCTTGTAATAAGCCCAAGTTATAGCAGAATATTGCGATTGATGATATTGTCATATTATCATTATATAAGGCAATTGTGAGCTGTCGAAATTACATAACACAAAAAACACAGCAGCAAAGAATAGTTAATAAAATTTCAAGTTATTTTTAATTGAGTTAATGAAATTTAGTCTTGAGTTTGAGAGAGTTTCAATATGAATTATGAAATCTTTAATGAATCTAAATATATTGTATTTGAGAAAACTGTCATTAAAATATTATATACAATTTTAATTGATATGCAAAAAAGTCAAAAGTATATTTTGTTATATTTTAGAATATTCAAATATTTATTTTAGAAGAGAATTCATCTCTAATTTCAAGTTATTTTTAATTGAGTTAATGAAATTTAGTCTTGAGTTTTAGAGAGTTTCAATATGAATTATAAATATATTGTATTTGAGAAAGTTGTCATTAAAATATTATATACAAATTTAATTGATAGGCAAAAAAGTCAAAAGTATATTTTGTTACATTTTAGAATATTCAAATATTTATTTTAGAAGAGAATTCATCTCTAATTTCAAATTATTTTTAATTGAGTTAATGAAATTTGGTCTTGAGTTTGAGAGAGTTTCAATGTGAAGTATGAACTATTTAATGAATCTAATAATATTGTTGTTTAGAAATATTATATACAAATTTAATTGATAGGCAAAAAAGTCAAAAGATATTTTAGAATATTCAAATAGTTTCAAATATTTATTTTAGAATAGAATTCATCTCTTTCCTTTATATTTTACAAGTATTTTGCATCACAAAAAATAATAATAAAAATCATACAATTGAGAACCTATTAAAAATATTTAAAACTTGAACGATCCCATCTAAGACCAGCCTTGGTCTAGTTGGTTGATCAAAGAGGGATTTAGGTGTTTGAAGACCGCTTTTAAGATTCTCAAAGGCACTTCCAGGAAAGCGAGAGACTTTTATGATAAAATAAAAAATAGCTATAAAAAGAAATAAAATAAATATGAAAATGAAAATAATAAAATCGTTGAATAGAGGTGCAGTTAATTAAATAGCCCTCATATCATTTGACTCCAAGGTTTTGGACACTAAAAATATTCGTAAATAAATAAAAAAAAACGTTTTTTGGTTTGTTTTGTTTTGTTGTGCGGGCAAAAAGGCAAACGAAACGTAGCAAACTACAAATTGCAATTAATTTTGTTTTAAAGCAACAAACGACAACAACAACAACAACAACTGTGGCACAACATGGCGACCATTTTGAAAGCAACAACAAAAAAATGAGATAAAAAAAAGAAACGAAAAGCGGCAGCTGCAAAGGCAAAAACGGCAAAAACGGCAAAGTGAAGTGAAGTTTTTATTCAATTTATAAATTCATGACCAAAATGACTAACTCATTAATTTTTGATAGAGCCAACAGTCGAACTGTGCGTTAGACAGAGACGGGCATAGCTATAGCTAGCAGGGGGAGGGGAGGGGTAGGGGTAGGGGTAGGGGTAGGGGAGGGGAGACAGGCAGGAGGCACGTTTGAAAATTGAAAAGGCATTCAAAAAGGGGTGCTCTCTCTGAATATTTGGGACACAGACACGCACCGACAACGGCTGCCCCGGCAAAAACAAACAATGCTGCGGCTTAGCACACACACACACACATACACACATACACACACGCACATACGACATTATATACATACCTATGTATAAATGTATGTTATATACACAGACTTATTCACATAGAACTTTTGGTTTTTATGCTGCGGGGTTGGTTCAACACTGAGCTTGCTTTTAGGGGTGGCATTTTTCAACGGGGGTTGCTAACGGTTTGCGCTGCCTGCCACGCGTAGTAGCATAATAATAAGGGGAAAAACACTGGGAAAAGCTGTACGTCTGTTACGCATGGTAATTAAAGTGATGCTTGCCCACGCGTCGTATGCGCAATATTTAATAAAAATATTCATATATATACATATGTGAGTCGACTTTCAGCACATTTCGTTTAGGCATTGAATCCTTCAAAATGGAATTTAACTAATTAAATTTTCTTTCTTTTTTTTTTTGAATTTCTTTTGATTTCATTGCACAATTTGCAGGCGTCAACACGAGAAAACAAAGACGCGAAAGAACAACATTCACACGCGCCCAGCTCGATGTTTTAGAGGCGCTTTTTGGGAAGACACGTTACCCGGACATCTTCATGCGTGAGGAGGTCGCCATGAAGATCAATCTGCCCGAGTCCAGAGTACAGGTAAGCAAATAACTCAATTTGTATTTAAATTCAACTAAATTCATGTTTAAAAATGTCACAGAGATCTCAGAGATCAATATACTATTTCAATGTTTACTTTCTAATCAAAGATTCCTTACAGCTTATCAATCATTGAATTGATATTCCTAATTTCATTAGTTTTAATTGGAAAGTTGGCATATGTATATTAATATATATTTTATAAAGATAAAGAGTTGTCTGACAAATTTCATTTGATTCACTAAATCAGTCAACTTTCAAGTTGAAATTAAATCAATTGATAGGAATTGATATTCCTAATTTCATTAGTTTTAATTGGAATGTTTGCATTGGAAAAAGATCGTACATATTTGTGTATTAATATCTAATATCTATGCTATAAAGATAGTTATCTGACACAATTCATTTGATTCACTAAATCAATCAACTTTCAAGTTGAAAGTCCGCAATGGAATTAAATCAAATTCAAACTAACAAAATTCTCAGAGTTGAATATTCTATTGTTTAGATTCAAAGCAATAAATATATAATCAATTTAAGCAAAAACTCGGTATATTTATGCAATTTATTAGCTGATTTCATAAATATTCATAAATTTAATCATTACATACTCACTTTATATGATAGTCATTTGTTCAATGCTTTACTTAGTATATCTTTAACTAGCATTAGATAAATGCTCGTAATTTGATGTCTCTATCTAAAGTTGACATATTCGAGTAATTTATAAATGCAGCAAATGATCGGCATTCGACACATTCGTTGAGAATGACAAATGACAAACGACATTCAAATCATTTGAAATATACTTGTTTAGCTTAAAAAAAAATATATGGAATAAAATTAATTCTATTAACAAACAATGAATAAAATTATTTCAACTAAATGATAAATGTAATACAAATGTTTTGAAAGAATTGTTCACTTAATTTCCAATATTTCCACATAGTCATTAATTAAACAAATATTATAAAATCAGCAACAATTTCCCAATCGACTCTATGTTCCTTAAATTTTATCATTGAGAATGCTTATTTTAAATTTAATGTTGATTGCAGCATTTGCTGATGAAATCAAGTTATTCAAGTTTGTCAATCATTTTTCATAACACTTTTTTGACGGTGTCATTCAGTCAACTTGGAAATTGCACTTGAAGGAATTCTTCAGCTCAGATTTCGATTTAAAAGTTGTTTTTTTACGGCTAAAAATTTCATTTAAACAAATTGAAGTTTAGGCTAGGAAAATCATATAAAGTCAATTACTTGACTTGACACCTGCTTGACTTCTATTAAGAATATCTCAACGCCTTTACACACACATGTGTGAGTGTGTGTGTGCTTATCTTTTTAAGTTGTGTTTGCACTGCGAAGATACAAATTCAGTGGCAATTGTTTAATTAAGCATATGTCGAGTCGAAAGACGCCCTCGGAAATCAAACTTGGCAAATCCATAAAACAAACAAATTACAAACACCCAACAGATTGTCTATCTATATGTGTGTGTGTGTGTGTTTAACTGGTGTGGGCGTGGCATATGTGGAAGCACTGAACTCATGACTTTTCCTAAGGAAAATCGCTATGCAAATAGAAAGTGCAGGCATTAGAGACCAGCTTGAAATGAGGCTAAAAGCAGGGAAACTGTTTGGCATATTTTTAATGGGAAATGCGCCCCAAAAAAACCAGGACAATAAAATAAGAACGATGAGTGTCGACTTTTTTTTTATATATGTATATATATATATATTTGCACAAGGCATTTGCTGTGAATCATTTACGAGGAGGGTTGGACAAATGGGACAGTATGAGGACAGGATGAGGATGAGGGGCAAGGACACGTTAACTGTTATTTGAGTTTACATTTCGCATTAGCTGCGCATAATTTGCGCTAATTTTTCGGTTCACAACTGCGACCAACAACGACAACAACGACAACTCAATTTGTGCTCGACTGCGAGGTGCAAGGATGCAGGAATCGCGTTGTTTACTTAGGTGCCAGGCATTTCGTATCCTGTCTCTCTGTCTGTCTGTCGGTCTGTCTGTCTGTCTGTCTGTGTGTGTTGACAGCCGAATGTTGCCTAAGCAAACAAGTTGCTAGCGCCGTCGGCAAACTGCCAAATGGCCAAGAAACTCCAAACAATAGGCCGAAAAATGAAAATGAAAATGAAAACGTAATTGAAAATGCGAATTTGAGTTTCCTTGAGGATCATTTAGCCGATTGTCACCTAATGTCTACAGCAATACAGCCGGATCTCTATATATATATACATATATCGATCAATTGTGATTTGTGTTTGCTTTTTGCTTTTTCAGTGCTTGTAATTTAAGGACGTGACATGACATTACAACTGTCCCAACTTTCCCAACTGTCCCATTTGTCTGCTCCTCAACTTTTCCGGTCGTTGGCCCATGTCGAAGCCCCTGCAGTGGTCGGGCCAAGTGAAAAACGACACGTAACACTGTCTACAGTCAGGACTGACTGCAAAGGACAACTTGCATATGGCTAAATGCCAAAATTTTCTATGGAATGGGAAAAAAAAACTGCATTTCGTATTCTCGTTTTCTGTCCCTGGTCAAGTTGCTCGTTACGTTTTTTAGACAATTGATTTTCGTAATGCACACGCTGCGTGTGACGTAGCAAAAGCAAGAGAGAGAGAGAGAGAGAATGGGAGAGAGAGGGAAAATGCGTGGGGGGAAAAAGAAAAAAGAGCATTGACAATTGTATAGATTTTCCTCACACACAAATGCGCGCGTGTCTCGACGTTTTTTGTTCTTCTCCTTCTCTTCTATTTTTCTACTTTTCTTTTTATAAGTCATCCTGTTACTGTTGCGGCTAGTTTTAGTTTCTATCATAGCACGCACAGTGGTGCGAGACTGTCCAAATCATGCTGTATTTCTATTAGGTGACGTACTCAAAATTAGTGAGCTTCTTAATTAAATTCACTCTTTTTCCATCTGTTCTCAATTGAGTTCTTACTCTACTTTGATTTTTTATGACGAAAAATATGAAACCAGACTGAAAACAGTTTCCGGGTTTCCGATCTAAATAGTTTGATAAATTTCATTTGACAAACTTATCATAGAATTAACTGCAATTTTTTAAGTGTGATAGTAAAAAATTGTATTTATCAATGAATACAAATTAAATTTGAAGAAATATTTACTTAATTAAATTCATTGACAGAATTATAGTGATAATAAAAATAAATTTTTTTTTATACATTACGCATAAATCTAAAAATTAATATCTTTCAAGTTTAAAAAACAAATTAAATAACTGAAAAATGTGATAAATCAAATTTATGATTATAAAATATATTGGAATTTTATTTATTTAAAGGAGGCTAACATAAAGTAACATGTAAAAGTAATATTAAATTTAAATTAAAATCTGAGATGAAGATAAGGAAAACTCAAAAAATCCCAATCAAATCAATATAAAAATATAAAATGATTACAAAAAATAATTCATTTTATATTTGTGGAAAAATCTCAATAGTTAACACAACAATTGTTAATGCTTAGCTTATTGCATTGTTTGCCCCACTGTGCTGGCTGAGGCAGTGAGGCAATATATGCATATGCGTCGTATACGTGTCGCATATTGAATTACAGCGGCAGCTAGAAAAGTGCCGTAAAAGCCCCCAAAACGGCGAATAGAAAACGCAAACGTACAAGAAATAAAAGTGGCAACAAGGCGACAAGAAAATCGAGTGTTGCATGCAACTGTCTGGAAGCCCGAGGAAGCCAAGCAACTCAATTAGCACTCAGTCGACTGAACTGGGGAATAGCAGGAGGAGGGAGGAGGACGGAGGAATGAGGAAGGCGAAACTAGTTGGTGCCGCCACGTTGGCAGCTTTGGGAGCTTTGTGGTGCCCCACCAAGGCTCCACCTACCACACGAGTCCGAAACGAAACGAATCGAAACGAAACGAGTCGCAAACAGAAGCGCCCACATCGCGTACTCTCGTAATCGTACACTGATAAAAAAACCGTTCTAATATCAAGATTTTGGTCTCAGAACTAAGAATTTCGGTCTAAAAAATGCGTCGAGAACATAAAATTCTTAAATTTAGAAAACACATCTTGATTTTAAGAACATTTCAAATAAGAATAAGTTCTTAATTTAATACCAAACAGTCTTAAATTCTCAAACCAAAAATAAAAAAATAAGGCAGGTGTTTTAAGCTTTAAACTTATTTTTTTTGTTGTGATATTTATTTTTTTTTTGATTTTTTTTTATAAATATTCTGATTATATGTTTTTCCTTGGCTATGGCTATAACGGGTTTCGATCCCTCGACCCTGTTTTACCAAACTGAAGCGGCGACTCTAACCAGAGCGCCACGGTGTCATTATTGTCCTCATATTAAATATGACATATTTATATTTTCTTAACAATTTAAGATTTTTAATTCTTGTATTAAGAACTGCGAATTCTTAGATTAATATTCTTAGAATTAGTAATTTAGTCTTGAAATGGTCTTATTTTAAAAACAAAATATTTAAGTTAAATGTTCTTGATTTTAGAAGTTGTATTTTTTTTCAGTGTACTCGTAAATAATCATTTTTCACAAATGGCAACAAAATTAACGACTGCAAAAATGTTGGCTTGGCCTGGCAAATATTAATTGAATGATAGGCATCTTTATGGCACCGCACGCACAGTGGTATCAAAACTCTCTCTCTCTCGCTCTCTCTCTCTCTCTCGCTCTCTCTGGTGGTTGAACTGTGTGTGTTGTGTGTGGGGTGGGCGTTGATTGCAACCAATACAAATAACGTAATAATTTTACGCAGCTTATCTGCACCAGAACAGAGCAAACATTTACGCCCTAATGTTTTCATTCGTTGTTCCCTTGTGCGCACTGAAGGGCAGCAAAGGGAATTGAAGGGAAGGGAAGGAACAGGAACAGGGAAGGGAAGGAGCTGAAGGAACAGGGGAACTCTGAATGCTGCCATCGCAATCATAAATCACAGAAGCAGGAGCTGGTCTAACTCCCCTATACATACAGACCGTACCCCTATCCTATCCTATCCTATACTACATATTCTATCCTATCCTATTCTATTCGATTCGATTCTATGCCTTTAACCATTGTCACCTCCGTTTCAGCTGTTCGATTTTTGAGGGTTGAGACGGGAGAGGAAGAGGGAGAAGAGGGAGAAGCGACAGCCGCTGAATTTCGCGGTTGCAACAACAACAGCAAATACCAAAGGCAGCCATTTTTAGTTTATCCAGGCACCTAGTCTATACAGAGAGAGAAGGAGGGAGAAAAAGGGAGAGAGACGTAACTCTTTGCTAGGCATTTTCCTATATTTTCCCCCTAACAACTTACACAGTTCCCCTTGCCGCTGTTGTTGTAAAAAGGATTTGTCTCGTTGTCACTCGTTGTTGCTGCCGCATGATAGCGCAATGCAGCGGGGCACACAGGATGTGGCACAGGATTTGACTGAAAAGTTTGTTGCCACTTTTCGATCTCATACAATCTCTATATACATATATGTATATAACACGCACAGCTGTTTTATAAAATTAATTTTCCCATTGCGGATTAACATTCGCTTTTCTCTCTCTCCACAAACAGAGCTCACCATCTCTCTCCCTCTCTCTATCTCTCTCTCTCTCTCTTTCTCTCTTAGATATGCATCTAAAGGCACAAAATAAAATTCAATGCGCATTGATTTATTATTTATTATGCAAAGTCGCGCATTATTTTCAATTGCTTAATGTAATTTTCACAACATTTTTTGCCCCTTTGCAGTTCGTTATAAATTTGGGATCAAGTTAAGGCCAAGTGCGAATAATTTTTGATAATAAAAACATAGTTTAAAAATGCATTAATTCAAGTTGAATTACATTCAATCTCTTAACTGCAAATATTATATTTTTTGATGTAGAACAGAAAGATTTTTCGAATAAGTCAAGTTTTCTAAAAGAATTTTTATGAAATTCCAAGTGTCATATATATTTATTTGTCATATTTTATTTCTTTATCTGTATCTCAATTATATACAATGCATATATCTCTAGTTTTCAACTTTAATGTAATCTTCCAACAAATTTGTATTTGTTTTGGCTTATTTAGATTAATGCTTATTTATTATAATAGCGATCATATTAAATAATCTTCTAATCAACTTTTTAACTTAAAGAAAGTTTAACTTTAAGTCTAAATCAGTAAAATAATACAATCGAATAGAAACTTTCTCAAGTTTTACTTAAAATCAATTATTTTTCAAGTACAAAGTCCTTTATAAAGTCTCGTATTATCCACTTGAACAAACCGCAATTGCGGCTATCTGTGAAATGCAAATTGTCATTAGATTTGTGGAAATCGACATCAATGGAAATCAAGCTATTGAAACGCTCTTCATTAACATTATAATTATGGGTATTCCGACGGAGTTACGACTGAGGGAATCACTTTGATGTCTGACAAAGTTCATTAGGGCTGCAATCGAATCTCGTCTCGTTTCGTATCTTTATCTTGTTCTTTTATTTTTTTTTGTTTCAAATGATTTTTCAGGTTTTCTGCTAAAACTTGCAAAATTTCCCAAGCTAAATGCATATTATGAAATTTGTGCAGCTCATTAAACGATTTCAAAAGTAAAAAACAAAAAACCAACAGGAAAAAAACGAAGAATGGGAAAAGATGAGAACAAGATGGAATTTGTGTATTCGTCAAAGTCAAATCACAAAGCAGATTTTCCAAAATGCAAAATTGAATTGGAAATTGAAATTGAATTTAGAGCAGCAGCAGCAGCAGCGGAGGCGGGGATGGGAAGGGGAAGGGAAGGGGACGGGGGTCGTTCTGTGTGGTGCTGACAAATAATGAAATTTGATACGCCTTGTTTAATGCTCTTTTTTTTCCTGTTGCTGCTTTTCGTCAAGTGCGTGTGGCACGGCACGCCCCCTTCAAGAGAAATCAGCGTTACCCCCCTTAAGTCCCCTTCTGATCCACGTCCATGGTATGGGCCTTGTTACGTTAGGACTGCAATGAAACGCTCGAGTGGCCACAGCCGCCGCGTGGCAAGTGTTAACTTTGGGAAATATGCCATCGAGTTCTTTATCGAGAGGGCGGTGAGGTGAGGAGCGGGATGGGGTAGAAGGGGAGGAGGGGAGTTGGTGGTACGGTAATAAATTCTGCTGTTTACCAAAGCACAAGCCATTAGCAAGCAACACCAACCCCAAATAACAAATCACTGAAACAACATTTGGCTGATTCTAGGGTTGAATAGGAATAGGAATAGGAATAGGAATTGGAATTGGAATTGAGATTGTAATGTGGAGATGGAGATGGAGATGAAGATGGGGGAGGAGACGGAAATAAAGTTGTGCTTTAAGTTGGGTACTTGGGTGCTACGTTGCCTGCACTTAGCGGATTGTTTGCAGCCCCTTAAGCATAACAAACAAGGCTAAGTGAATTCCTTGCGCTCGAATGTGCCGCTTTATGGCCTGTTTATTGTTGTCTTCAGTCAGCGGGATGTGGTCGCTTCCGAAAAGGGAGTACGACACACATAATCGAGTCAATTTTCGGACTTCTCTCTCCATCCATCCGTCCGTCCTTCCATCCATCCGTCCTTCCATCCGTCCGTCCATCCGTCGCCGTCGGCTGTTGATGTAACTTTATTTTGGGCCGACGGCGAAGCGCGTGACTTTTTGCACTTGTTGTGTTGAGTTGTGAATTGTGTGTTGTGAGCTGCCCCGCCCATTTCGCACCGCCCCCTTGTCAAACAGTTGATATAATTTATTCATTGCCAGCCCAGAAAACTAATTGATGTGGGAAAATTTTGCAGCCGTTGGCACAAACACACACACAGACACACACACACACACACACACACACACTTTGTGGCACACACACTTGACTAAGCAAATAATTGTCGCTTACACGTGACAATTTGATATTTGATACTTGAACTATCGATTTTTAACATAAACATGCATTTAAAAAAAATTACTAAAAATTACAAATTGATTTCGCACAAATATTTATGACATTTTACTTTTTTAATGCGAGTGCACTTAAAGAAATCTAAGTGATAGAATTCAAAAAGAAACACTTGAAATAATATACAACACTTTAAAATATTTACAGTTTGTCAACGAAGTGTTTTGACCAAATAAAATGCAATTAGTTGCTTCTTTTATTTCTAAATAATAGTTAAAGTCAATAAAAATTTTATTTTTTAACTTGTTCTAAGAACCATAGAAATAAGAAATAAAATAAAAATTAATTACAAATATTTTATTTCCATGAAAAAATAAGAACAAATTTTTGTCAAAACACTTTCTTGCCCAGCTGTATATTAAAAAAATTATTTAATTCAAATTGCATATTTTTATAATTTAAAAAATATTTCTGAAGCATTCTTATAATATTTAAAAGAAAACAAAATACAATACAAATACAAGAACAAATCAAATGCTGACACATTTGTATAGTTAAATTCAACATTTGTATAATACAAATTCTAGTAGAAATATGTGTAATTTTATTAAAAAAAATAAGTATTTTAGTACCAAAGTTAAGAGATTATAAATTAAAACGCGTTTCTTAAAAAACTTTCTGTCCTCACTTTGGAACTGAACAGTTTTGGTTTTATTGATTTTAGATCAAAGATCAGAAATCATAAAATTGTTGTCTAAATCGAACTTTATTTTATAGCATTGATTACTAAATTAGTTGATGCACATAATTGAATAGAATATTTATCTGCTGAATTTATGAATATTCTTTTATAATAAATATGTAAATAGAAAAGAAAATGAAGAAAATATTTGGATTTGAGTCTTGAGTCGTTTTCATTTTATTCGTATATTGTCTTAATTTAGCAATAATTTCCAAAATACATACTTTTAAACATGAATTTTAGAATGTTTTTTAACTTTTAAATTGTTATCAAATTCGAAGAATGAAAATTAATAACTAATTTGAGACTTAAATGAATTTGTAATGATGATAACATGTATTCAATGTGTTTTATCCGAGTGAAACTAATGCAATGAATTTGTGTATCCTTTGTGTTGCAGGTGTGGTTCAAGAATCGACGGGCCAAGTGTCGCCAACAGTTGCAGCAGCAGCAGCAATCGAACAGTTTGAGCAGCTCGAAGAATTCTAGCGGTGGCAGCGGCAGTTGCAGCACCTCCGCAAATGGTAATCGCAACAACAACAACAACAACAGCAGCAACAACAGCAGCAACAACAACAGCAACAACAACAACAACAGCAGCAACAACAGCAGCAACAACAACAACAACAGCGCCAACAAATCAAGCCAGAAACAAAGCGGATCCGGACAAAGCAGCTCGAGCAATGCGAGCGGTAATGGCAGCAGCTCTGCTGCCGCCGCTGCCAGCGCTGCTGCCGTTGCGGCGGCGCAGTCGATAAAGTCACATCACAGTTCCTTCCTCAATGCCGGTGCCGGTGGTGCCAACAACAACAACAACAACAACAATAATAATGGCAGTGGATCAACGCCCAGCAGCAGCAGCGGCAGCCACGGCGGCGGCGGTCCTGGAAATCCACACGCCCACATCTCAGCGGCAGCAGCGGCAGCCGCATTGAATGTAACCGCAGCGCATCAGAATTCATCGCCGCTGCTGCCGACGCCGGCGACATCCGTGAGTCCGGTGAGCATTGTCTGCAAGAAGGAGCATCTATCTGGGGGATATGGTGGTGTTGGCGGTGTTGTTGGCGGTGGTGTTGGCGGCAATGGCGGTGGCCTCGGTGTTGGCGTCGGCGTTGGCGTCGGCGTCGGCGTTGGCGTCTCTGGCGATGCTCTGCGCTCGCCATACGACACATTGAAGGATGCTGGCGGCGATATTGGGGCTGGTGCGCATCATCATCATAGCATCTATGGGACGGCAGCTGGCAGCAATCCTCGGCTGCTGCAGCCCGGCGGCAACATAACGCCCATGGACAGCAGCAGCAGCATTACGACACCCTCTCCGCCCATTACGCCCATGTCACCGCAGTCGGCAGCGGCAGCGGCCCATGCAGCCCAATCCGCGCAATCGGCATCGGCCCATCATTCGGCCCACTCGGCGTACATGTCGAATCATGACTCGTACAATTTCTGGCACAATCAGTACCAGCAATATCCCAATAATTATGCCCAGGCGCCCAGCTATTATTCCCAAATGGAATACTTTAGCAATCAGAATCAGGTCAACTATAATATGGGACATTCGGGCTATACGGCATCCAATTTCGGACTATCGCCATCGCCATCGTTCACCGGCACTGTCTCGGCGCAGGCATTCTCACAGAACAGCCTCGACTACATGTCGCCGCAGGATAAGTATGCGAATATGGTGTAGAATCTGCTGTTCCAGTACTGCAGCAGCTCCGGCGGCAGTGGCGGCAGCAGCGCCAGCAGCGGACGGTCGCCACAGCCGCAGTTGCAATTGCAGCCGCAGCCGCAGCCGTACACGCAGCAACAGCAGCAGCAACATCACGAACAGCAGCAACAGCAGCAGCAGCAACAACAGCAACAGCAGCCGCAGGATCTGACACAGGAGCATGAACATGGTCATGTCAGCTATGGCTAGTTGATTCTACACATACATATCTCTCCCAATCTCCCAATCTCCCTACTCCCTCTTCTCTCGGGCGCTGCATTCTCTCATAATTAACAACAAATTTAAAGGAATTTATATATAAATATATAATTTTTTTCTTTTTTTTTTTGCGCTAGTTAATAATATATATATTTTTTTTCATAATATATTAACTATACATATACATATATGCTATACAGATATATAGATATGTATATATATGTGTGTATATATCAGGATCAACGAAGAAAATGAGTGATAAAGCAACAACAAAACAAACAACAAAATATAACGAAATCAAGCAAATTTGTTACAACTCGTAAATGATAAATTTTAAGTGAGCAAAATTTCAACAAAATGAAAAAGCAAAAAAAAAAAATAATTAACAAAAGGATAAATGGAAAAAGAAAATTGCAATATGTAGACCATTTTATGGCGGAGTGGGCGAAAATATAATATATATAGTATATATATATATTTAGCTGATTAGCGCTGTGGGGACACAATTTTCATTACTTTATGTTAGTGTTGTAAAATATTTTGATTAATTATCCTTTTTAACGCAACTTGCCGAATGCCCCACAAAAGCCAGCGCGTCATATCATAAATAATAATAATAATAATAATAAAAAAAACGAAGAACCTTTTTAAAATATAAAACATAAAAAATTAATAAAAAAACTAATTCACAGTTCTAAAAGAAAAAAAATATAAAAAAAACCAAAACAAAAAACATTTCATAGCTAACAATAAAAAATTAATGAAAAAGAAAATATAAATTGAGATCCATTTCATTGTGACATCAAGTTAAAAAGTTCAAAGCATCATTTTGTCGTCTTTATATAACAAATATTTATATATATATATATATATACATATATACATATATATATATAGTAAATATTATTATTAAAAAAAACTAAGGAAAACTCGAACACCTAATAAATGAATTAACATTTCAGACTTTCAAAGCAAAGCAACAATTGCAACTTCGAAGCAAAAGTATTAGCACTTAAGCATCTAAAAAATCTGAATAAAGCATCGGTAACTATATAAAAATATACTTATATAGTGAATTTTATTGCAAATATATATATATATATATATATATACATAGATATTTATATACATCAAATATATATGTATATGACACATGCCACAATCCAAAACGAAAATAATATTTATAAAAAATAATTTTAAACTTGTACAAAAAACTAAAAGCAAATAACAAAAAGAATCTTTTGAAAAAACTAAAAAAAAAACGAAATATTAATTTTAAGACGTTTACATATTTATATATGTATATATATATGTATGTATATGTATATGTACATGTATATGTATATTTATTATATATATATATGTGTGTATATGTTCATCATAAAGTATGCTAATAAAAAGTTTATAAATATTAAATACACAAATATTTAAAGCAGTTTCTAATATTACAACTCTCACATACAAATATAGACAAACAAAAAAAACACACACACAAACACACATATATATGTATGTATATATATATATATATTTATATACATATGATTAGTTCAATGAGCAAAAACATTTTTTTTTTCTAATTTAATTTTTTTGTTTAGTTTTAAGTTCAATTAAATTGTAATTTAAGCGTATCTATTTTGTTTGAAAAACACACACACAACACATATACACACACACACATACACACACACAAGATAAACATACACACATGAACGATATTACGCTATACATAGAAACAACAAAAACATTTAGCAACTAACTAAATATAAGTGCATTTTTTTTGGCCTACATTTTAAGCGAACACAAAAAAAAAGAATTGAAAATGATATGAGGATAAACAAAAAAGAAAATCGAGAAAATTAGTTGATAATATTTAAGTGGATATATAAAATTATTTATGCTATATATGTGTGTATATACGCATATGATACATATATAAATATTATATGTGTATATTTATATATATGTATGTGCACATATGTGTATAAATATATATATACATATATATATAAATATATGAAATACGCTAATGTTTAAGCAAACTGGTTAATTCTTTTTTTTTAATTATAAACTAAAATAATTGTAAAAAGTTCACAAAAATATGATCAGATGAATAATATATATATAAAAACCAAAAACAGCAATTTTCGTTTAATTCATTACAACTTTTACTCACTAAAAGCGTGCACGACGAGGAGATACCCTGTAGATGCACAACTCACCATCGAATCTGGTGCATCTAATTTTCAGGACTTTTAATTTAGCAACAACGTTGAACGAATGATCGAATAGCAGTTACTTTGTACTGCCAGAAAATGCATTCTTGTTATTATTGTATGCAGAATTGTATTTAAACTTGAAATTAATTTGATTGTTATTAAAATAATACAGCAGAAAAATTCACCACAAAGTACAAAGCCTAACTTAATTTAATGTTGAACCAGGGATTGAAACCGAAACGAATATCGGTTTCAGTTACGGTTTCGGTTATGCTCGAATTAAGGTTTTCGGTGATCGGTTATACAATATCTTGGAGTATCGGTTTCGTAACGCTTATCGGTTTTTTATAAGTTTCGGTTTAAAAATACCGGTAAGGTTTCGGCTCTCAAAAAAAATAAAATTTAAGGTTTCCGGTTGACCAAAATAAGAAGCGTTATTCATTGTTTTACATAAAAAAAGACTTTATGCCCTTTTTAGCCTGGAAAATAATGTTATCTGGTTACTGGAAGGCAAGGAAAATTTCGATTATTTTGAATTTACTGATTTTTAAAAACTTTGAACGGCCATAACTTTGTCGAAACTCAATAAATTACCATGCTCCATGTAAATTTGTGCATAATTTTATCTCTAAATTCGTTTTGCATTTAAATTTTTTTGGTTTTGAAAATTCGAATTTTTTCGAAAAAAATCAAAAAAGACAAAGGGGTAACACTGTAAATTTTCGAAAAAATTCGATTTTCAAAATTTTTTCAAATTGAACAAAATTTAGATGCAGAACGAATTAAGAGGTAAAATTATGCTCAAATGTACATTGCGCATGGAAATTGATTGACTTTTGACAAAGTTATGGCAGTTCAAAGTTATCAAAGTTTCTCAGTAGCTGCGACGGCCAGAACCGAAATTAAACCTTATAAATGAATCGGTTACTAAACGGCTATTTCGGTTTAAGGAGTTTTGGTTTGTGGGTTTCGGTACAGCGGAAAAATATTTTTTCGGTTACGGTTTCAGTTATGGTTACAAATTTCAATCGGTTTTTATCGGTCTTATTCCCTGTGTTGAACTATATCCTGCGATAAGAGATTCGAAAAGGATAAAGAAATGGTATAAAAAGGGTTTTTTAAACTCTTAAAATTGTTGGTTGTATACCAAAGAAAAGTTATAAATGATCTGATACATAGATTTGAAACATTTTCTATGAATCCCACATTCCACTTCTCCTTTAAGGTTTCATTAGAAATTACATTTTATGTCGATTACTCCCTTACAATCTTAAACAATCCGTTGTCTATGCAAGACAGTATTTTATTTGAAATCTGTTGCAAATATCAGCTTAAATATTGACGTAGATCTCTGAAAATAAATTTAAAATTATTTCATTCAAGTTAAACTACGAGATATCCTGTGATCCTTGATCCGACGTAACTTAACTCCTTTAAAACAAACACCTGGCAAACTACGAGCGATAGATGGCGCCTTTATAGCTTTTTCTTTATTTACTTTACTTCAACTTTTGTGCTTATTCACCGATCATAATGATATAGGAGAATAAATGGAGGGGCTAAAATTATTATGGTTCAGTTCGGTCAGTTAGTAAAATGACTTTTAAGATACTCTGATCAATTCAATAATTTTAATGAACTCCAGGTCGACTCTCCAGCATTATTTGCATATTTAGCTTATACCTAAAAAGACCAGGTCAACAGATGCTGTCCGTAAAGAAACAGTAACTGCCGTCAGTATGTGCACATAAAGCTATTCGTGGGCACGCGTCGCGACGCCTTTTGCCTTTTGGGATCTTTTGTGTGGATCGCAGAGTTGCCGCTTCTCCCCCGTCGGTGGTTGGAATCTCCCCGATCATTCGACGACTCCTGGATAAGAGCTTGGTGTGTGTGTGTGTGTGTGTATTCGAGGCATGGCGAGGCGCGTCAGCGAGTCCGGCGGCCATCATCATCATAAACCATTAATTCAGCTCATAAACATTCGCAGTCGCAGTCGCAGTTGACACGCCTCGCAGCGCATATTCTTATTTTTCATCTTTATATATTTTTTTTTATTTTTATTTGTTTGCATCTTCTTTTAATAAAGCTGGTCACACACTGAAAAAAAAGACCAACTTCTAAAATCAAGAACATTCATCTTAAATATTTTGTTCTTAAAATAAGAACATTTAAAGACCAAATTATTAAAATTAAGAATATTAATCAAAAAATTTGCAGTTCTTAATATAAGAATTAAGAATCTTAAATGGATCAGAAAATAAAAATATGTCAGATTTAATATGAATACAATAATAGCACCGTGGTGCTCTGGTTAGAGTCGCCGCTTCAGTTTGGTAACAAGTCGAGGGATCGAAACCCGCTCTAGCCAAGGAAAAAACATTTAATCGGAATATTTATAAAAAAATAATTCCAAAAAAAAAGTATAAATATCAAAAAAGAAAAAATAAGTTTAAAGTTTAAAACACCTGCCTTATTTTTTTTCGGCTTGACATATTTTAAGACTGTTTGGTCTTAAATTAAGAACTTATTCTTATTTGAAATGTTCTTAAAATCAAGATGTGCTTTCTAAATTTAAGAATTTTATGTTCTCGACGCATTTTTTAGACCAAAATTCTTAGTTCTGAGACCAAAATCTTGATTTTAGAACATTTTTTTTATCAGTGTAGTGGCTGTTTAATCTCAGTTTGTGGTCTGCGCATTGTCTTGACGTACAAAACAAATTCCTTTGGCTTGTGAGTGTGTGAGAGAGAGCTTTCATCTTTCTATTAATTACGATAATGAAAAATGTGAAATTCATTTGCCATTTGCGGCTAATTGTCGCCGTTGTGGCACGCGACACGCGCCACGCAAATCGGCAATCGGCAATCGGAAAACGGCAAACGGCAACGCGAATCTATTAACGTGTATCTCTCAGATACAATTTGCCGCTCGTGCCTTTTTATTATCTAGCACGCGCCCACGTCAAGCGTGCCCCGCAAAAGGGGCAAGGCAACTTGAGTCGAGTCGAGACGTGGCAAGCAAACTGGCAGCCAATCCATCAATGGGCGCGTGTTGCTTATAGAATTACCAACTAATTCGGTATTTATGAGGCTTCGTCGTCGAGTGCATTGCGGCCTGGGGACGCTAACTGCCACTGGATGTGGAACTGCTGCTGGTGTTGCTGGTGATGATGAAACTGGGACCCCGATTCCAAGCAATTGGCATAGGAATGGGAATAGGAATACACTGAAAAAAAGGCCAACTTCTAAAATCGAGAACATTCAACTTAAATATTTTGTTCTTAAAATAAGACCATTTTAAGACCAAATTAATTAAGCTAAGAATATTAATCTAAAAATTCGCAGTTCTTAATATAAGAATTAAAAATCTTAAATTGATAAGGAAATATAAATATGTCATATTTAATATGAAGGTAATAATGGCACCGTGGCGCTCTGGTTAGAGTCGCCGCTTCAGTTTTGATAACAAGCCGAGGGATCGAAACCCGCTCTAGCCAAGGAAAAAAATCATCTAATCGGAATATTTATAAAAAAAAAAATAAATTCAAAAATAGTAAAATATCAAAAAAATAATTTTAAAGCTTAAAACACATTTAAGACTGTTTGGTATTACATTAAGAATTTATTCTTATTTGAAATGTTCTTAAAATCAAGATGTGTTTTCTAAATATAAGAATTTTATGTTCTCGACGCATTTTTTAGACCAAAATTCTTAGTTCTGAGACCAAAATTTTGATTTTAGAACATTTTTTTGATCAGTGTAGGAATAGGAATAGGAAGCCTGCAAATTGAGATGCTCGACGTCTCTGAAATTGTTTTTAATCTGCAACGGGGCGACGACATCGTTGTGCCTTTTTAGCGGCATACTATAACCCCAAAAATAGAAACGGCATAACAACAACAACAACAACAACAATGAGAAGACGGATGCAGCCATCACATCACATAATAGCACAGCACAGCACAGTAGAAACCAAACCAAACTCAATTCCCAGTCACACGCCCAGCTCATTATTTTGATTTACTCGTATCTTGTGGGCGTCGTTCTTTGAGTATTATCTGATTGGGGCATACGGAATGAAATTTGCTTCTGAAATTGGCCCAAGAAATGAAACCAAAACAAACCAAAGCAAATTATTTGTTAGGGTATAAAGCTATCTATCTGTGATTATATCAATTATTTTAAATATGAAGTAGAGCTCTTAAGAGATGTAAAATGATTATAATACTAGTATTAAACTGAAATTTCTGAATTCTCCCCTCGAAAAAAATTTTAACTAGGATCAGTTTGAACTTTAATGGATACATTAATTTAGATTTTAATAACGACTTGCTAAAATCAAGGGTTTATTTTACCGATTCATTTTTTTACAATACGATGACTTTGTGAAAACTTGAGAAACCTCGTTCATCAATTTTTATTTTCATCTAAGCTTTATATTATATTATTGCTGAAAGATTTTAATTTATGTTCGACGAGCCTTAAACACATACAAAAAAAAAGCTGTACCACAGATTTACAGATTTTTGGTGTAAAGATTTAAAAAAATTAAATTATATAAAACAAAGTTCAATAAAATTTTTAATTTGGTTTCTTAATAAATTTATAATTACTTTGATTTTGGCTTAGAAACATTTAAAATATAACAGTTTTTATCGCAAATATAAAAATGAGCATTAAAAAATAGTCAACATAAGTTTCGTTAACAATTTGTCAACTCATTTTTGAATACAAATAATAGTATTAATAATTAAAATTTAATTATTCATTTTATTTATGACACAATAAATTATAAATTATTTTTGACTTTTTATTTATATCGTAACAAGTGCTCTTTAGTCTTAGAAATATAAAACAACTAAAAATATGTAAAAAATTTATATATTTGGAGTAGTTAATGATTCATAATTTGATATTGAAATTTTAAACAGACAGAGCATTCAGTTTTCGGCTATGATTTACACTCCAAAATTAGTTTTAATAATTTTTGTTCTCTGTGGTTCAATAAATAATAAATTAATTTAGGAATAGGAATAAATGGGAATAAAATAAAAACTAAAATAAAATATTAAATATTTGGAGTATTTAATGATTTATAATTTGATAATAAAATTTTAAAGAGACAGAGCATTCAGTTTTCGGCTATGATTTGCACTCCAAAATTAGTTTTAATAATATTTTTCTCTGTGGTTCAATAAATTATAAATTAATTTATGAATAGGAATAAATGGGAATAAAATAAAAACTAAAATAAAATATTAAATATTTGGAGTATTTAATGATTTATAATTTGATATTAACATTTTAAAGAGACAGAGCATTCAGTTTTCGGCTATGATTTACACTCCAAAATTAGTTTTAATAATTTTTGTTCTCTGTGGTTCAATAAATTATAAATTAATTTAGGAATAAGAATAAATAGGAATAAACTAAAATATTAAATATTTGGAGTATTTAATGATGAAATTTTAAACAGACAGAGCATTCAGTTTTCGGCTATGATTTACACTCCAAAATTAGTTTTAATAATTTTTTTTCTTTGTGGTACAATAATTTATAAATTAATTTAGGAATAGGAATAAATAGGAATAAAATAAAATATTAAATATTTGGAGTATTTAGTGATTTATAATTTGATATTAAAATTTTAAAGAGACAGAGCATTCAGTTTTCGGCTATGATTTACACTCCAAAAATTAGTTTACCCTTGCTGTGGCAGTTGCTGTTGCTGTTGTTGTTGCTGCTGCTGTTGTTGATGTTGTTGTTGCTGCTGGTGGTTGCCGCTTACCGATTTGACTGGCGACACGTGCGAGTGCGGCTGCGGCGTTTGCAGCTCCTGCTCCGTTCCTACTCCGTTCCTTCTCCGCTCCTTTTTCCGCTCCTTTTCCGCTCCTTTCTCCGCTCCTTTTCTGCTGCTGCTCCGCTTAGCGCGTTTCGGTTTTCATCATTCACGCTGGGCTGCCTTTTTGCCATTTTATTTATCAACTTAATTTTTGGCTTCTGCTAATGGACGCCGCTGCACTTTGCTGATAATGTGCGGCGTGTGTGTTTATTATGATTTCTAGCACGTAACTCCCCCCGATTCTCCCCCTTGGTAGCACTCTCAAGCCACTTTGATGTTGCCCGCCGTTCAGTTAAGTTTGTTTCAGTTAAAGGGCTGCCAAAAAAATAATGTGTTGATTCTCAATTTATGCTAAACAGAAATTCGAATACGAGTATTAAATCCACTTGTCACTCCGACTTCGAGTCGATGGTGAAATTTTGTGCACGTTTGTCTAATTGATTAATTGTCACTTTGCTGCTATTGTTCAAAACATTGGAAATTTGCTAGAAAAAATTCAGAATTATTTGTATTATCTTGGTCTTTGTCTTTTTCCAATCGTTAGATTATTGTTTCGTTTTGTCATTTAGCCTGATAAATTTGACACGCATTTTATGGACATGCGCTAATGTCAAGGAGCAACCTGAGGTCAAAGTTTTACAATCTTCTGCTGAAAAGAGTATTATAACAGTTGGGGAAACTAAGTATGTGTGGATAGAAAAAAAAATGGCAGAGATAGAGGTACAAGTTATCAATTAGTTCACTGATAAAAAACATGTTCTAAAATTAAGATTTTGGTCTCAGAACTTAAAGTCTTGGTCTAAAAATCGACGAGATTTTAAGAACATTTTAAAAAGAATAAGTTCTTATTTCAAACAGTCTTAATTCTCAAGCAAAAAAAAAATAAGGCAGGTGTTTTTTTAAACTTTGAACTTTTTTTTTTGATTTTTTTTTTATAAATATTCGATTATATGTTTTTCCTTGGAGTGAGCGGGTTTCGATCCCTCGGCTTGTTATCAAAACTGATGCGGCGACTCTAGCAGAGTGCCACGGTGTCATTATTGTCTTTATATTAAATATGACATATTTTTATTTTCTTATCAAATAAGATTTTTAATTCTTATATTAAGAACTTAGAATTTTTAGATTAACATTTTTAGTTTTATTAAATTTTTCTTAAAAAGGTCTTATTTTAAGAACAAAATATTTATGATGAATGTTCTTGATTTTAGAAGTTGGTCGTTTTTTTCAGTGTTATTCGATGACATGTCAAAGCCTTTTCTATTCTCGATTCTTCTAAAGAAGTTTCATTTAGGAAATGTAAAAATTGCTTAAATATATTGGAAATTTAGCTCTATTGTGCCAAGTATTCAAAAACTACTGTCAGCTCATTAGAAAAACTTTAAAACGAAATCGTTTAGAGTTGTGATATAAGTTTGTTATAGGTTTTATATTAAGATCTGGCAATGGCAAACAAGAAACTGAAAACGGAAGAAAAAATCAACAAAAGTCTCTCATAATTTAAAATTTTTTTTATTTTTGGGTGATTCCAGTCTGCAAAGTCGCCTAACAAAAGGCTCAGCTTAATTTGATTAATTAGTATAAAAAAATGTTTTGAAAAATGCCCATAAAATCGATGTGAGTGTGTGAGTGTGTGTGTGTGTGTGTCTGAGACCACAAAATGTAGCATTAAATGTTTTGGAATGTGCTACTTGTATTGAAAAATGGACACGACAAAGGCGAATCGTTAACGAAATTCGCGTAAATAATAAAATATTATATCTACATACGATAAGTATGCATATAAAGCGTGAGATTTAAGTTGAAATATTTATTCGACGTTTTCGGGGACTGCTCTGCTATTTTGGACAACAACAACAACAGCAACAACAGCTGACAGTCGTGCATTATTGTTTTTTAAACACATATTTAAATGACTCGTCGATAAATGCGATAAATAATGCAGTTTTTGTTTTTCTTTTTTCGTTCTCTCTCTCTCTCTCTGCTGTTTTTGTTTTTTATTTGAATCTCAACGTCGTCGTCGTCGTTGGCATTGCATAAATTTCAGTTTTTAACACACGCACAACAAAGAAAATGAGCTGACAAGCCGACAGAAAAATAAATGAAGCAACAACAGAAACAAAAACAATAACAAAAACAATAACAACAACAATAACAAAAAAAGAATGTCCACAAACTGTTCCCAGTGTTGCATTCCACATAGCTTCCATGCGTTCCACATGCGCGCTAAACGCTTCTCTTTCGCCCGCCATGCCATCTCGCTCGCACAGCCATGGGGCGTTGCCAATCACGGCGTCGGCGTCGACGTCGACGCAACCGTTAAATTGTCGCCATTGCAGTTGTTGTTGTGCGCTGCTGAGCGTGCGTGCGAGCGAGACAAGCATACGAGCCGATGCCCAATACATACATAAAGCCTTTGCGTTGCTTACATTAACGTTGTATGCCCAGTACCCTCCCCCTAGCCACCCCCTTACCGCGCACCACACACCGCACCTGCCCCTCCCCCACTCCCCCTCCCCTCTCCCTAAACAGTGCCACCTTCAACATTTCGCCTCGCACTTCAAAGTCACAATTTGCTTCTTCAATTTTGTTGTTGGGATGGGCAACCCCAAACCAAGGATGTTTCGCTTTTCCTTTTCCTTTTTCTTTTTGCTTTTCTTTTCTTTTTTTGTCATTTTCGTTTTGCGTTTTTTTTCTCTCTCCCTCTGCTTATTTCCAAGAATTTTTCTTTGCCATGTGTACGCTTTTCTTTCTATTTCTTTTTTTGTTTTACTTTTTCTTTTTTTCGTTTTGTTTGTCTTTTTTTTCGGTTTTCTTCATTTGCTGGCAATTTTTCTTTTCATTTACCCAAGCAGGCAACGCCAATCAAGCCCCAGTGCCACCTAACCCGAACCCGAACCCGAACCCAAACCCGAGCCAAAAAGCTCACTCGTTTATGGGATGGGTGAAAACTCGTACATAAGCAACCCGTGCCCAACCCTCATGTTCCAGCCATAGCCCAAATATTATACATAAAACTCGCAGCGAGTTCTCAACTGCGGTTCGGGGTTGTTACAGGGAAAGTAGGGACTCGAAACGAGGGACGGGGAACGAGGAACGAGGAACGATGAACGAGGGGCATGCCAGCTTGTTCTATGGCCAGCCAAGAGATAACGAACTAACTAACTAACAAGCATTGATATCAATGCAGTCGGAATCAAAACTCCGGCTGACAGACTCCGTCTCCATTCTACATAGTTATTCCTATCTGTATCTGTATCTACATCTGTATCTGTATCTGTATCTGTATCTGTATCTACATCTGTATCTGTATCTACATCTGTATCTGTGTGTGTATAACTGCATCTGCAATTGCATTGTACGAGTACTAGTAACCAGGGCTACCTTTTTCGCCAAACGAGCATAATGTTGCCTGGTTCCATTCACGAGTACAATCCCAAGCTATTCACACTGCAACGAACTGTGCGTTTTCCATGATTCCATTGCAATTGCATTCATGCTAAAGATTATGCCACAATCCTCCGCACAGCAGACTCCCAAATTATTGGAATCTTTTCATGGCATTGCTACAAATATGCTCGGAAAATCAACTAAGACAATCAGTCTTCAATTTTCAAGTAGGAAATGTAATTCCAGCAAATATCTTAAATCATTTAGTTACTTGAAACTTTGTTAAACAATTCTTATCCCATAATTCTTCTTGAATTTTTAACTATATCTCGATCGTTACTATGTCAATCAAGCTAATACTCTGATGAGTATTGAAATTGACACTCCAACCGAATTTTGAAGTAAATTCTGTAAAGTAAAGTTTTAGATGATAGCAATACTTAAATAATATTCATGTCTTTTTCAATGTCTACTTAAAATCTCAGGTAAAAACCGGAAGGATATATAGACGCAAAATGTATAGAAATGATTTTCAAATTCAAGAAAAATGGGCCTAACATTTTATATGTGTATTTATATCTAGGAATATTTCATAAAATATTTCTACATAAATTTAAGATACTAGAGTTTTAGAACCATGAATTGTTTTGACTACAGAAAATATCTGAAACAATCACAGTTTTAAATAGCTCTAATTCAACAATATATTATTACATACATATATTGATATTTTAATGATATTTCGCCTTTTAAAATTAAGGAAATTAATAATTTCCTTGAAACTTTAAAATTAAAATTTAGAAAACAAGAAATTTCTTTAAGAAATAAAATCCTATTAATATTGATACTAACTATATAAAATTTTAAATTGTTTACATCTCTATGTTGAGTTAAAATTATGTATTAAAAAACGAACTTGATTTAATTTCTGTAATTGTCAAGTCATTATTGAAAATGATTTCGAGTTGAGTTGAGCGAAAATGTCATATGAAGTATGTTGCAATATTGCAAACTGGTTGGATTTATCCGCATTAAAGTAAGGCCTAGATTCAAGTCTAAGCTACTTATAAGCATATATAATAGTATAATTATATATTTCGATATCCGTAAAATCGTTGTAAACAAGAAAAATGTGTTGTCAGTTTCACAAAAAATCAACAAAAATATGATGCGATTTTTGTTTGGTTGCTTTCAGTGGCACTGTTGTTGTTGTTGTTGTTGTTAATAATCTGCTGTTAAACTGTTGTTGTTTATTATTATTATTAAATTTAGTGTTGTATTTGTTGATTTAATTTTTTGTAATTTGCTGATTAAAACAACAGGGCGAGGCATCTGGACAACTGGACAACTCCGAGGTGCTGTCCTCGTTGGCTACCTGTCATTATAAGTAGTTGTCGTTGTTGTTCGACTTGTTGTTGTTGTTCGACTTGTTGTTGTTGTTGTTGGTGCTATATTTGCTTTTGAGCATTAACATTTTGAGTTTTCAATTCATTTGACTTTTCATTGCAAATGCCAGGGTATTATCCACACGCTTTTAAATTAATTAAATGCAGAAGAGGGCAGCCGGAGGCGAATCAACACAGAGCATACAACAACAGCAACAACAACAACAAAGGAAAACGGAAAGCAGAATATAAAAAAATAAAGTACAGAGAGCAAAGTTAAAATGTAACTGTGTGTGTGTGTGTGTGTGTCGAATGGAAACCAAGCCTGGTAGTCAAGCAGTCGGTCGCAGTTATAATCAGGCGACGACATCGACGAGTTGAGAGATCAGCCCGCCCGCGGGGTAGTTTAAAATCAGTCAGTAACCAACAGGCAACAAACAATTCACAACCCACAAGCAACAACCAACAACCAACAACCTACAACCAACAACCCAAACGCAAATGAGCATTTTTCGTGCATGTCGATAATGACGTTGATAATGTGCACATCCTGATGGGGTAATGACCAGCTCTCACTCTCTCTCTCTCTCTCTTTATATATCTGACTCCTTCCTTGACTGTGTGTGTGTGTGTGTGTGTGTGTGTGTGTGTGTTTGTGTGTGTGTGTGTTATGCTAATTGGCATATGCTCAATTAGGCGCTGCGGCAACCAAGGGCAACTGGGCGGTCCACACGGATTCCAGGTTTGCCGGCTGATTAGATCGGGGTAACTAATTCAAGAGGTGAGGTATTCATTGCGCAAACTTGGATTTTGCTTTGGGTTGCTAGGCGCTGGCATTACCCAAACATGCACCAAGAGACAAAGCGAAGAAAGCAACTGGAAACTGAATTAGCTCTGGGTTTAAGCCAACTCACTGGAGTGAGTTTATGGCTAAGTCCAAGGAGCTTGAGGGGAGGTGGGTGTATCGTAATTATACACAGGCAACACATATGTCAACATTTGCTTTTTTGAAGATCAAGGCTGTTGATAATTTTGTGTCTAATTGACAGCTTAAGCATTTATCGATAAATATATCGAATTCAAATACTTAATACAATCAAAGCGAGCTCAGCCAAAAGATAAGAAATATTGATAGATTTCATTGATTTTTAAATAAATGATGTAAGGAAAAATGTTAAATTTGATTACTACCAAATATAACGATATTTTGTCAAAATTATTGATTTTTAACCGGGGATTAAAACATTAACCGAAACCGTAACCTTTAACCGATTGAAATTTGTGACTGTAACTCAAACCAAAAACGAAAATATTTTTTCCACTGTACCGAAACCCATAAACCGAAACTCTTTAAGCCGAAATAACCGTTTAGTAACCGATTCATTTATAAGGGTTAATTTCCGGTTCCGGCCGTCGCAGTTACTGAGCAACTTTGATAATTTCGAATTGCCATAACTTTGTCAAAAGTCAAATCAATTTCCATGCGCAATATAAATTTGAACATGATTTTTCCTCTTAATTCGTTCTGCATTTAAATTTTGTTCATTTTAAAAATTCGAAATTTTCGAAATTTTTCGAAAAATGATAAGGGGTAACACTGTAAAATTTCTAAAAAATTCAAAATTTTCGAATTTTCAAAATGAACAAAATTTAAATGCAGAACGAATTTCGAGGTAAAATCATGTTCAAATTTACATTGCGCATGGAAATTTATTGAGTTTTGACAAAGTTATGGCAGTTGGAAGTTATTAAAAATCAGTAAAATCAAAATAATCGATATGTTCAAACCAAATTAACCAAATTTATATGAAGTCAAATTATGATAAAATCGACATTATGCAGGACCATTCCAGTAATCATATAGCATTAAGTATTCTTTCAAGTAAAACAATGAATAAAGCTTTTTATTTTGGTCAACCGAAAACCTTAATTTTTATTTATTTTTTTTTACCGATACCATACCGGTATTTTTAAACCAAAACTTATAAAAAACCGACAACCATTACGAAACCGATACTTCAAGATTTTGCATAACCGATAAGCGAAAACCTTAATTAGAGCATAACCGAAACCGTAACTGAAACCGATATTCGTTTCGGTTTCAATCCCAGTTTTTAACTGAAAGCTTTAAGAAAACAATTTTATAATCGATTACTGCTTGTTAAGTTCAGCTTCAGTTCATCTCAAACTCCATTTATCGATTGCAAATATTGAAACTGTTATTGCTAAAATGTAATTTTTTAACTGATAGCTTTAAGGGAAAATGTTAAGATCGATTACAGTCATCGATTTCTTTGTTAAATTCAGCTCAAGTCCATCTCCATCTCCGTTTATCGATAGCTGTAACTGTAACTGTGATGAGACCCAAACCAATTCGCCATTTTGTCAGAACAACAACGAATAAGACAAAGGGAATAAATGAAAGAGAGAGAAGAAAGAGAAGCTAGAGTGAGAGAAATAGTTTATTGGCATATTAAATTACCAGATATTGCCTAATTGAAATGTTTGCCCCATTTTGTTGGCCTTTTTATGACGCGTTTCGTATTGAAAAAGGAAAAGAATGAGATCTCTTATCGCGCCCAAGTGAGAAATGTCAATGGCAATATGGTTTGGGTTTGCCTCCATATCGATAAACAATGGCAATAGCCAAATGCCCGACTCGTACACCTATTAAACAGTCTACAATCTACTGAAATAACCCTGCTCCGATCGTGTCGCCATCAGGCAGCACACAAAACACAAAATATACAAACAACACAACACAGCACAACACAAAACATTTAAACAATGGGCACTGGGCAGATGAGTTGAGTGCATTTTTGAAAGCCGATCGTTTGATTGACAGCCAGGCAAAGGCCCTGTCAGGGTCAGTCCGTCAGTCCGTCAGACCGTCCATCAACGGAGGCGCAAAAGAAATTGGAACTATCAGCACAAGGCAGGAACAGGCATACAAAGTGATCGCATAAGCTAAAGAGAGATCAGTTTATCCCGCCAGCAAAACTTTGTGATCGAGGTGTTGATAGTCAGACAGTTGAAAATTGATCGAGTAAAGGCGAAAGACAAAGAAAGATGTAGAATAAGAGAGAGAGAGAGAGAGGAAACTGGCTAATCAAGTAGCTGCTTTCTATTGTTCTCGCTTGATCCATTAGGGATTTCACTGAAAAGGGTAATATGATCATGAATGATCTAACTATTAACACCAACACTTATCTCACGATCATTCAAAAGGCATCTCTAAGTATTGCTTAACAACTGAATTTATCGGTAGTTATAGACATTTCTAATTTCATTATTAGTTCTAATAATATTATTATTTCTTAGTTGTAAGACCTTGATACATTACGATAATTATTTAAGCTTTTGGTATTATAGTTCCATGTATTTGTAGGTGGATGTCTTTGGTGGGTTTCGAAGGACAATTTTGTCTCCCAGATATTGAATTGTATTTCTGCAGGGATCATGTTATACAATCTCTTGATTCTCTTCAACTTTTCTTAGACTTTTATTTTATATTTTTTATTTTGAAAGCATTCGAGAAGTTTTTTGTTGTCCTTAAAAACTTTTGTGCATCTTTAGTTTCTTGTATCTTTTCAGATATGAATAAAAATTGTTTACATTATAATTAAATTGTTAATTTTACATGCGTTTCTTATAATTGTTTTAAAACTAGAAAGATTTTTTTTCCATCGACTGTTTTAAGTCGACGTTAAATAAATAAATAAAATAAAGTAATCTTCCTTTTTTAGACTGACTTTAAAACAGTGTTGTCCAAAAGTTTAAGTGCTTCAAAGGATATTTTGAAAAGTTATTAAACTGTCAATTCCAATTGACTTTATTACCTATTAATCTATCATTATTAGTAAAGGATTAAATTATTAAAATCAAACATTAGATATTTAATTCTTTGTTTACCATGGGATATAATTTTAGAAAATATATTTAAAAAATTTTTGTAAATATAAGAAACTTATATAATTAGTTTAAATAAAATTCCATATTATTATATTAATATTATTTTATCGATGAATTCGTAGAAAATCATAATGAGAATGTTTGTGTGCTAAAGTGCTCTGTCTTAAGTAACTAGAACTAAAAACTAAACTTTTTATATAAATTGTAAAGATACTTATTATATTTACACTTATAAGTATTTAAATAAGTCGCATTTATTTAGAAGCATTAATATATGTTCATATTTTAAAATACTTTCGTATCAATAATAATATTTATTTTATTTTGAATTAAAAGTAATGCAGTTGATTTTAAAATAAAGTTTACACTTTCTTTGTAGAATTCAGTAAATATTTAAACAAGATAATAAGTATTATTTATATATATTGAATTAATTTTCATAATAAATAAATTCAAGACAAGAATATTTTATTCTGAGGCTTTAGACAATATTGTAAGTGAGTGTGATGAGATAGTGTAAATTAAAGAGTATTTAAATGTCGGTTTGTACACAATTAAGATACTCTTTACAAATAGTTGGTAGCTTGAGGAGATTAATTTGTTAATCAATATTAAAACTTTGTTAATTGTGAGAAATTTGACTTGGGGCAACATTCAGTTAGCGGCATGTCGCCATTTTGTTTGTCAATTCCCGGATTCTGGGAGACGATCCCCCAACGAACTAAGCGTCCAATTAGCTGTGCTCAACTTACCTCAATCTCTGGCTGCACACTGAAAAAAAAGACCAACTTCTAAAATCAAGAACATTCTTCTTACATATTTTGTTCTTAAAACAAGAACATTTTAAGAACAAATTATTAAAACTAAGAATATTAATCACAAAATTCGCAGTTCTTAATATAAGATATAAAAATCTTAAATTGATAAGGAAATATAAATATGTCATATTTAATATGAAGACAATAATGGCACCGTGGTGCTCTGGTTAGAGTCGCCGCTTCAGTTTGGTAACATGTCGAGGGGTTCGAAACCCGCTCTAGCCAAGGAAAAAACAAATAATCGGAATATTTAAAAAAAATTAAACCCAAAAAAAGGATAAATATCAAAAAAAAAATAAGTTTAAAGTTTAAAACACCTGCCTTAATTTTTTAAATTTTGGTTTGAGAATTTAAGACTGTTTGGTCTTAAATTAAAAACTTATTCTTATTTGAAATGTTCTTAAAATCAAGATGTGTTTTCTAAATTTAAGAATTTTATATTCTCGACGCATTTTTAGACCAAAATTTTAGTTTTGAGACCAAAATCTTGATTTAAGAACATTTTTTTTATCAGTGCAGTGGAGGCAAGTGCTGCATATTTTACCATCGCAATCTTTGCCAGTTTGAGTTTGAGTTGAAGTTGGAGTTGAAGTTGTTTTGCAACATGGAAAAAAGTGAAGCACTTGCAGCTTTAACACTTGGCATGCAATGCGGTCGACTGGGCCACGGGTATCTGGTGACAACGAGGCATGTTCAACAGATACAGATACAAATATATTGCGCTATAGATACAGATAGTCAGTTGGTTGGTTTGTTGGTTGGTTGGTTGGATGGGGATGACGATAAAGATGAAGGGGATGGTGCCTTGTAATAATGTTGGTGTAACTACGGCCAAGAAAAACGCCAACATAAGCGGCCAAGGTATTATTTTTAAGCTCTTCCTCTCATTGTCTGCCCTCCCAGACGCAAACCAAGACGAAGGCGAAGACGAAGATGTTGACGTTGACGTTCGTTGGTTGGTTGGTTGGTTGGTTGGTTGGTTGGGATTGTTGTTGGGGTTTTGTTGGGTTGTTGGCAGATCGAACTAAATAATTGTGTATTTACTTGTATTTTGTTGTATGTACTCGTTGTCGTATTCGTATTGGATCTGGGTGGGTGCAATGTAATTCAAAACCTGCGCTGCGACCCAACACTCAACTGGAAGTGAATTAAAAAAAAAATAAAGAAATACGAATGCGACTCAAGTAAGCAGCAACAAAAGATCGAAAGAGAAACAAAAAAATATATATGTACACTGAAAAAAAAGACCAACTTCTAAAATCAAGAACATTCATCTTAAATATATTGTTCTTAAAATAAGACCATTTTAAGACCTAATTAATGAAACTAAGAATATTAATCTAAAAATTCGCAGTTCTTAATATAAGAATTAAAAATCTTAAATTGTTAAGAAAATATAAATATGTTTTACATGAAAAACAATTAATGCTCTTTTTAGCCTAGAAAATAATGTTATCTAGTTACTGGAATGATCCAGTGTAATGTAATGATTTTTAATAACTTTGAACTGCCATATCTTTGTCAAAACTCAATAAATTTGTGTATGATTTTACCTTTAAATTCGTTATGCATTTAAATTTTGTTCAATTTTGAAATTTGAAATTTTTCGAAAATTTTCGAAATTTTCATACTTACCCCTTTGTTTTTTTCGAAGAAATTCGAATTTTCACAATTAACAAAATTTAGATGCAGAACGAATTAAGAGGTAAAATAATGCTCAAATTTACATTGCACATGGAAATTGATGGACTTTTGACAAAGTTATGGTAAATCGAAGTTATCAAAGTTGCTCAGTAACTGCGACGGCCGGAACCGGAAATTAACCCTTATAAATGAATCGGTTACTAAACGGTTTAAAGAGTTTCGGTTTATGGGTTTCGGTACAGCGGAAAAAATATTTTCGGTTTCGGTTTCAGTTACAGTTACAAATTTCAATCGGTTTTCATCGGTTAAAGGTTACGGTTTCGGTAAAGGTTTTAATCCAAGGAAAAAACATGCATATAATCGGAATATTTATAAAAAAGTAAATCTAAGAAAAGTATAAATATCAAAAAAAAGATAAGTTTAAAGCTTAAAACACCTGCCTTGTTTTATTATTTTTGGTTTGAGAATTTAAGATTGTTTGGTCTTAAATTAAGAACTTATTCTTATTTGAAATGTTTTTAAAATCCAGATGTATTTTCTAAATTCAAGAATTTTATGTTCTCGACGCATTTTTTAGACCAAAATTCTTAGTTCTGAGACCAAAATCTTGATTTTAGAGCATTTTTTTTATCAGTGTATGTATGTATAAAAAATGAAAATAAAAGAAATATGTCAATGAATTCCAAATGCCTGACGACGACGCGTCGTCCAGCGACTTAGTGTGGTCCAGAGTCAGAGTCCGGACTTCGGACAGACTTCGGACAGACTTCGGACAGCACAGCGATGGCGTTGTGGCAACGTGCAACGTGGGACGCCATTGCCGTCAGCGTCACATTGATGGACGCAGCTTAAGTTTTGTGCCTGGGCCTGACTTGGGGTCGGTTTCTGCCTCTATCTCTGGGACTGAGACTGACCATGTCTCCATCTCCAACTCCAACTCCGTGTTGTTGTTACTTGCGTTTTTGATGAGGAAAAATGTGTGCTCTAATTGACAGTTTTTAGATTTTAATCTTTGGCGCAAAGGTAGAGGGTTTCCCCCAACCCACACCTCTCTGAATTCAACTCCTCTCTCTCTCTCTCCCTCTCTCTCTCCCTCTCTCCCTCTCTCTCTCTCTCTCTATCTCTGGTGCTTAATGCATTTTCAGCGTTTTGAGCAACAGTTTCAACTCCAATAGCTAACAGCTTATGGCCACCAACAATGACAGAGTGAATGCGTGTGTGAGTGAGTGTGTGTGTGTGAGTGTATTCATACTCGCTTATTCATTCATGCATCGCATATGCTCTTTGTCAATTAAGCAATCAGCAGGAAGTTTGCCGCGCACTTTGCCTTATCACTTTGCCAGCTTGAGAGATCTGTGAACTGAGACGGACCCATCAACATGACCAGCAGCTCCTCCTTCTCATTCTCATTCTCAATCTCGTGCTGCTTCTACTCCTCCAACTTTCAGTGTCCCTTGGCCAAATCACATCATCAAAAGCCGACTCAAAGCATTGCAGAACAATCCGGACGCCCGCCTCGACTTTGACACTTGACGTTGTCGTTGTTGTTGTCGTTGTTGTTGTCGTCAGGCGATTTTCATTTTCGCAGCCTTTTTCATTCTTTTATGTTGTACTGTTTGTTGTTGCATCCAAAGGAATAAAATAAAAATGAAACGCAACGAAATGAAAAGAATTTTGAGCCGCATATTAAATACCACCGCCTGAGCTCAAGTGTCAACAAAGTCAGCGAGCGGTACAAGAGACTCTATACATACTCTATACGAATACACATATATATATATAGTATATGTGTGTGTGTGTGTGTGTGTGGCAGGCAATAAACAGCAGCAATGCCCGTACTCAGACCCGTAAACAGCGACCACCCGCAGCGTAATTGAATATTTGGAGTGTAAAAACCGCACCCGATTTGTATATATATATATATATATGTATGTGTGTGTGTGTGTGTTTAAGGACATTCAAGTCACACATCGCACAATGGTTGCAAATTAGCCAAAAAGTGACACATCAAATTAGCCAACAATTCGATTGTGACTAAAAATTCGTATTTCAAATTAATAGAAAACCATTCGAAAATTCAAGTTTAAAATTCCTTATTTTAGCATGCATTTTAAGTATATATTCAGGCTGTTATTTTTAAATTAAGACAATATTCGAATAAAATGTATGCAACTCAACATTAAAAAGTCAAAGACGTCTAAAATATTTGATCTAACTAAAATAAAATGTACAGAACCGCGAAAATCAAAATATTGCTGAGTAAAATCGTGCTTGAATTAAGTATTTGTTACTTGGTTTAAGAATATCCGATCCTTCCGTACTTTTGACACCGCTTTGGATTGATTTTATCCAGGAAATACGGATTTTCTTTTCTCTGTGTAGCTAAGAATAAAATTAAATTGTAAATATTATAAAAAGTTTTTCATTATTAAGAGATTTTCCTTTTTTTTTTAAACTTTTAAGCAAAAATAAACTAGCAAAACCGAATCATTAAAAGCCGCTAAAAAATATATTTGTATTGTGTAAATAAGATATGAGTTTTAATCAGGCCTGTTCCGGTTTTAACTTTGTATTTTATAGGATTTAAAAAAAATTAAATTTGCACTTTAAATTATTTAAAATTTATCGTTTTACTTAATCGGACATAAAATGAACCACTTAAATTAAATTCAATACGCAAAATTGGTCCAAAAAGATATTAGAACAGGTTAAAGATATTAATTTCCGAAAAATCTTGAGGGAAGTGGAAACCGAAACATATATACAATAAATAAGTTACGTGTTATTATAATAATATGTCAAATATTTCTTAACTATAAGGTATTTAATAAAACAAATTTTAAATGAAAATCTTTTTAAACTTAAAAGAAAACAAATGGAAACAAAGAGTTCATAGTTCGATTGGGGTGTTAAAAGTCAAATAATAAAATAATAATAAATAATAAAATAGGTGTTCCGAATAAAAGATGAAATTTAAGCTATTTGATAATGTATGATAATACGTTACGTTAAATACAACAATTTTTTATAAATAAACTTAACGATAATATGAAAATATTAATTAATAAACAACGATTTAATAAACATATTTAATTTCTTTAAATTGTTAATTGCGTTTCATTCCTAAAGGAACTAAAAAAACACATATTTTGAAAAACATGACGGGGAATCAAACCCAGTTAAGTTTCAAACTTAGGTTCTATTTCTATTTATTGTAAATAAACTTAACGAAAATATGAATTATTAGCTTTTATCGCTCAGTTAATTAATAAACAATGATTTAATATACACATATAATTTTTCTTTAAATTGTCAATTGCGTTGCATTCCCAAAGGAACTTAAAAACACATTTTTAGAAAACCCAGTTTTTTAATAATCTGAGGTTTTTTTTGTGACCATGGACCTCACAGGTACTTAATAAGAAATACCTTTAAATAATAGAAGGAGTGTAATTTATTCAATTATTATAATATAATAATTATAATATGTGTTATCAATAAAAATGTCAATTATTTTTTGATAAGAATTAAAATTATGTGCAGTATGATGTGCAAACAGTTCCATGGTGAATTTTTGCAATGACCTATCATAAAAGTGGGCGGCATTACGGGATAGGGCGTGCCTCGGCAGGTCTCTCTGTGTGTGTGTGTGTGAGAATTGGGGAGTTTGAGATGGAGTGTAAATAATAATGACTGCCTTTTTGTACGCATGTGTGTGAGTGCGAGTGCAACAAGAAAAGTCAAGTCAGTTTATTATTAAAAAATACAAGTACAATAAAAATATAGAATAATCATAATAATAATAATAATAATGAGAATGATAATAATAAGCATCATAATGACGAGCTGGCTTCGTAGTTAACCGACTACAAAGGCGATGCTAGCGACAATAATATGAAGAAGAGGAAGAAGAACAAGCAGAAGAGTGAATAAAGGATGCGAATGTGTGTGTGTGTGTGTGTTTAATAGAAACGAGAGCACGCCGAGTGGCAAGAGGAGGAGGAGGAGAAGGAGGAGAGAGCGGAAAGAGAAGAGCTTGCTCTCAAGTAGGGTTGCCAACAACATGAATTGCTCATTTAGATTTAGAGAACCACTCGAGGAGCTCTGGAGTGCTCCTCAGTATTTCAGTATTTCTGTATTTCTGTATTTGTGTGTGTATGCGAAAAAGAAAAGAGAGAAACAACAAAAAAAATAATAAAAAAAAAAGTAAAAAACAAGGACAATTGCGTCGCGTCGAGTGGCCAACAAGTCGCCGAGTCGATTCAAGTCGAGTCGAGTCGAGTCGAGTCGCAAAAAAACAATGCCAAACAATTGACGACACAAGCAAAGTGGGTCTGGTCCCTGATTCCAGGTCCCAAAGGAGCAAGTGGCACCTGTGCCTCCTCAGCATCAACTACGGCATCAACTACGGCATCAACTACGGCAACAGCAGCCATCTCAGCGTATATTTGTCTTTGGCATTTGCTCTTTCTGAGTTTGCCCAACGACTTAAGGGGCCATCATCATCATCATCAACATCAACATCATCATCATCATCATCATCATCATCATCCTCGTCGTGCTTGTCATCCAAACTTGTCTTTATCAGCCAGTCGACAGTCGCAGGTCCAAACATGCGCAGATCACTGACAAAAGCCGTAGGGCAATCGTAGGATTAGTCCGGGCTTAATACGATAAGCCCTAAGCATCAGCGATCATCGTGGCCTTAACACATCGCGAGTAGCTTACTTAGGACAGATTAAGACGCAGCCCTGGCAAACGTTTTGATCTCTATTTGGATCAACCAAGACATTACTCAAAGGATATCCAACAACTGTTATCTTCTATATGCAGAATCTAATCAGTTTAGTAATGTTCCACTCTCTCTATTAGTTTATCAAATAATCCTTTTATTTAAATATAACTGAGGAAGCCAATCTTATTAAAGAATCGCCTAAATAATATCACAATGTCTCAGACATATCAAAACAACTCGACTCATTTATTAATATTGTACAATAATTAATATAATTGCCAATATCCTTAATAATATCACAATGCGATTAGACTAATTTTTTCTTGGTTTTAATTATAATTTAATTATAACGATTAATCAATTGAAAACAATTATTTTTATTGAAATATTCAAGTTTTTCAAGGAATAGTAAAACATCAGCTTGAATATGATCTTCAGAACTTTTAAGATCAAGTAACAATTCATTTTGAATATTTCTACTTAGACAATTTTAATGATTAATATCATAATTAATTATCAGTATATTTATAAAATAATTTTGAGTTGAGTTGAGTTTGACCTTAATCAGTCGACTTGACTGTAAATAAGTTATAATTATAAGATTTGATTAAATTATTGTAAGTCTCCACCCGGAGAAGATTCAATAAATAAAACAAAGTAGTTAAAAAAAAAAAAAAAAAAAAAAATAACATCTACAATTATTTAAGAAAATTTGAGATATTAGTGTATTTTTTTGGAATATTTTAAAATATACAACATGCCGACACTTTTTGGTTATGAGCTCTTCTTAAAATTGTGCTTCAATAAAGAAAATCTACTTATATAATTATAATCTACCAATATCTTATGACAGTTATATGTATTATACATTTTAATAATTTCATCTCTAAACTTTTTAGAACTAACATTAAAAATCTATCAACAAATGATGGAAAATTCAAACTTAAGCTATAAGAAAACATTAAGCTCGAAATAATTTTTACCACTTTTAAGATAATTTATGGCTGGTTTTGAAAAATATTTCCGAATAACTTATGTTCATAAATAATGGTAAATAATAAACATTTTTGTTGTAAATTAAGTGTCGCTTTTAATATAAGTTACTCGAATTTTGTTAGAAAATTTAATAATTTTGTATCAATGAGAAAACTCTACGATTATTATTAAAATCTAACAATATCGTATGATAGTTAAATTATACGTTTGAATAACTTGATCAATAAAATCTTTTCAGAGTTAAACTAAAAATCTATCAATAAATGCAGCTTAGAAAACTTTCAGTTCAAGATATTTTTTACAGATTTAAAGATCATTTACGGCTGGTTTTGAAATATATTTCCGAATAACTTATGTTCATAAATTTGTGGTAAATAGTAAACATTTTTTTATAGATTAATTGCCGCTTTTAATATAAGTTAGTTGAATATTTGATAATTTGGAGCTTTAACCTTTGGTGATTTGATATAGATGCAATAGCTGATCAGTGTGCAGGTTTGATCAGTGATCCCGTGTCCGTCGGAGCATTGGCCCAAGCTAATTGCTCAGCCATTGTCCAAACAATGACGCGGTTCAAAAACTTTCAACACTTGATTTAATTAGCGCGCTAATGATCCAAACCGATCGTTGTCGATCATTGACGATCGGGCCGCTAATTTAAGTCGCGCCCCGACCAACAAAATTGACCAAGTCATGGTGTTAATTGCGTAGAACAACGCCCCAGAGACAGAAAGGGAGAGAGAGACAGAGAAGAGAGAGAGAGAGAGAGAGAGGTATAACAATTGTTGTAGAGACAGCGATAGATATGTATATAGAGATGGTCAGCGTGATCGTCATGTGGTGAAACTGTCGACATCATGATATTGGCTAATCGAGAATAATTGCTTGATGATGCTCGTCACCGTCGCCTCAGGGCAGGACAGGACAGGGCGGGGCGGGGCAGGGTCAAAGGCAGTGGCACAAAGGTATTGAATTGGGTGTAGGGGTTGCACGAGGGAGAGGGAGAGACAGAGAGAATGGAATGGAAACTAAATTTGTCAAAGGTATTAACAACGATAGAAACCTCGGCCCGTTTTCGGCTGATTCTTTTCTGTTTCATCTGTGTGTGGATGTAAACACGAGGCCGTCAAACAATAACTGTTGACAGCTCGTAAATTAATAATTTCTGCACAGGGCCAGAAAAGGGCATTAGGAATGCAAGCTGGGCAACGATAAAAGCAGGAACTGAGGAGTCCACTGTTCGAACAGGAACTCGAATACGGCCCAGAGTTTAGACCAGGAGCAGGGGCGCAAATTAGCCGCGTTTCCGCCTCGTTCTCTTGATCGGCATCTCCGTCTGTCTCTCCGTCCATCTGCCTGACACTTTGACTTCCTGTGGCCTTTCCCATCCCTCGTCTTTACATTGACTCAAACTCAGACTCAGACTGAGGCTGAGGCTTCTCTCTCAATATCTATTGTACTGAGACTCCTTTCTGTATAGTATATTAATTTCATGCATTTCCAATTGCTTCGGCAATTCTCAATGTATTTTGGTAAAACAAATTTCAAATAGAAATCAAAACAAATTTCGTTACGCTTTTCACTTTTTGTCTGTATATAGAGCACAATTTGTTTTGATAGTTGCCGACCAGCCAAAGGAAAGGACACGATTCTCTGTCAAAGGAAGGAACTCAACTAATTAATTGTTTTCAAATATAGTTGAACACGCAATCCAGATTTTTAGCTAAGATTTTAAGTGGTCATACTAAATGAGCAAATATATTCTCAGAAAGCTAAATATTAACTCTAACTTTCCTATACACTTAATACTTGTTGATAATTCTATATATTTTTTAATTACTTAAAAGATTTTAAGTCGACAAGGAAAGCTCTGCTTTTATAATATTCCGCAATTATCAAACTGAATAAATACTGGGAAGTTAAAGATATAAAATAAGTTTATTTAATGCTGTCTCTAAGAATTTTTTCAGGTTCTTGATAATTTTTAGACGGTATGAAATTTTCAAGTGTAGACCATTTTGTCAATATCTATATGACTGAATAAAGTAAAAAAACTTTAAAAAAAAACTATAGAAAGTAATGTCAAATTGTAATAGAATTCTCTATTTACACTTATTTGGATTATTTTTGAATGAATTTGAGGTTCCTAACACGATTCTAAGAGCAATGAAGATATATCCTAACTTAATGTGCTAAGAAATTGCCAAAATATTATTTTTAAGAGTTTCATTTTGAATATTATTCCGATCATACTAATTGCTGTTTCTGAACACTATTGAAAAGGCAGAAAGATTTTCGAATTTGAGTGGATTTTTATTAAATTAAAGGTTTTTGTCCAATAAATTAATTAGATTATTTTATAAATTGATAAAAAATGGACAGAAATCTAAAATCAAGAGTTTTCGTCATAGAAATAATATATTTTTAAACTTAAAGAATTTAAGTTAAGCATTTTATCCAAAACATTCGTTACTATAACCATTATCTGTCCGTATCAGAAAAGTTCAAAGTGTTTTTTAATTCAGTGAACAATTTTGAGTGTTCGATTTTGAAATAAAAACATAAGTCGGAGAAAGCCTTCACATAATTAAGTTAAAGTCCGAAATTAAATTCTCCTACACTGAAAAAAAAACAAATTCTAAAATCAAGAACATTCATCTTCAATATTTTGTTCTTAAAATAAGACAATTTTTAGACCAATTAATCTAAAAATTAGCAGTTCTTAAAATAAAAATAATAAGAAAATATAAATAGAAAATATAAACCCGCTCTAGCCAAGGAAAAAACATATATTCGGAATATTTAAAAAAATAAATAAATCTAAAAAGTGTAAATATCAAAAAAAATATGTTTAAAGTTTAAAACACCTGCCTTATTTTTTTATTTTTGGTTTGAGAATTTAAAACTGTTTGGTCTTAAATTAAATACTTATTCTTATTTGAAAATTTAAGAATTTTATGTTCTCTCATTTTTTTGACCATAATTCTTAGTTCTGAGACCAAAATCTTGATTTTAGAACATTTTTATCAGTGTAGATTGTTGTGTGTCGAGTAACAGGAGAGAAGAACGCCGAAGACTGTGCTATACATTTTGGCTGTACAAATAGAAGCTTCAGAGCCTGGGGGGAAAGGGTGTGGGGAGGAGCATCATGGTAAGGGTCAGGGGCAGAGTTAGAGTTAGATTTAGAGACATTCGATACGATGTGACAAACAACTTTCATCGCTGGCCACATGGCAATTTATGAGCATGACTTGTTGAACTCGGGGAACCAGAAGATCGGAAGCTGTTTGGGGGCAAAGACAGAAGACAGAAGACTGAGAAACTGCCACATCATTGCATCAAAAGCAATGTCAAAATGTGAATCAAGCTAATTTGTTGCAATGAAGCTTACAGAATGAGGCAGCAAATGAAATCAAATAAAAGAGATCGAAGATCAATGTGTGGGGGAAGCAAACGGAATTCAATTTGACAGCTATTTATGGTGGCGATCGACAGGTCGACAGTTCGACAGTTCGACAGTTGGACAGTTGGACAGATCAAAGCGTGGGCTGGACAGACAGTCAGTGAAAAGTGTGGGAAATGCGTTTTCTACGAATTTCTCGTTTCCGGAAAGAGACCAACGAACAATGGCACATTGTGTTAAGGACGTTTGTCGGTTGCGTCTCCCGGCAAGTGTGTCAACCTGTCCCGATCCTATCCACTCCCTATCCCTGTCCCTGCCTCTCCCTCCGTTTGTCATTTGTACCTGGCCCGAGTTCAACTTGCCTTTATCATTATCATTAACATTTCCCAATTCCAATACCAATACCAATCCCAAACCCATTTCGCTTTGGCTGTTACAATTTTAATGCGTCTCCGTCTTCGTGTCTGTCTCTGTCTTCGTCTCTGTCTCTGTCTCCGTCTCCGCCTTCGTCTGTTTCTCAAACGGCATAATAAAGCAAGTCCCGCTTCAGACACAAAAGCCCTGTGAATGGACGCACTAAATGCGTGCATGCGTGCCTCTATAGAAATACTTACTACACAGAAAGAAAAAAACACTATACTATAAGTATTCTGAAATTCAAGTTTAAAATTCTTGATCTTAACTTGCATTTTTTAAGTATATATTTTATATTTATCTATTTTATCCTATTCTAACAAGAACAAGATTGAAGATATATCCTAACTTAAAGTGCTAAGAAATTCGAAGAAATTTCTACAAATTTTATTTTCAATTTAGTTCAAATCATATGGAGCCAATAGTAATCACTGTTTTTAAATACTTTTAAAAAAGCAGACAGATTTTTAAATTTAGGGGGATTTTAGTGAAATCAGATTAATAATCTGACTACATTGATAAAAATAGACCGGTTTCTTAAATCATGAATATTTGTCATTGAAAATAAAATTTTTTTAATTAAATTTTCAATTTAGTTCAAATCATATGGAGCCAATACTAATCACTGTTTCTAAATACTTTTAAAAAAGCAGACAGATTTTTGAATTTGGGGGAAGAAAATTAATTAAATTAAATATTAGTTGTCTTATATTTCAGATTAATATTTGACAACACTGATGAAAACATAACAAAAAATATAACAAAAAAATTTAACAAAAAAAAAACATAACAATTCTAAAATTTAAGTTTAAAATTCTTGATCTTAACTTGCATTTTTTAAGTATGTATTTTATATTTATCTATTTTATTCTATTCCAAAAAGATCGAGACTGAAGTTATATACCAGCAATGTGCTAAGAAATTCGAAGAAATTTCTACAAATTTCATTTTCAATTTAGTTCAAATCATATGGAACCAATAGTAATCACTGTTTCTAAACACTTTTAAAAAAGCAAAAAGATTTTTGAATTTGGAGGAAGAAAATTAATTAAATTAAATATTAGTTGTCTAATATTTTTAGATTAATATTTGACAACACTGATAAAAATAGATAAAAAATTGAAAATAAAATTTTTTAACTTTAACCGAAAAGAAAGAATAACAATTCAAAAATTCAGGTTTTAAATTCTTGATTTAAGCATGTATTTTATAAGTGTGTATTTTATATTTATATATTTTTTTTATTTATTTAGTTAACGTCGACAGAGAGAAAAAATAATTTATTAAATTTTAAATACATTTAAAAAATTAAAATGTAAAATTTTAAATTAAATTATATTATAACAAATTTTAATTCATAAATGAAAAAAAGCACAAAAATTTAAGTATTCAGATCGTTATTATTAAATTAAGACAATATGAGGATAAAATGACAATGACTCAACAATAATAATAAAAAAAAGCCTAAAAAAAAAGGAACAGAACCCCGAAAATCAAGTATCTTGTACTTGGCTTAAGAAAATCCGGGATTACTTCTGGCACCGGAATCAATTGGATTGATTTTATCGCGGACTATTTTTTTCGGTGTATGTACGACATGCGTCGTATGCCAGTCAAAACTAAGGCAACTAATGAATTTTCATAGCGATTCCTGCGGGAATGCCAATGGCTTTCAACGCCGTGTTGCTGCTGACGCATCTAGACACACCGTGGAAGCCACAAATCTACAACAGACAGACAGACAGACTGAGAGACAGACGGACAGATAGATAGACACAGTCAGGTCCAGTCCATAGAGCCACCCAACCGACCGACCGACCGACCGACCGACCGACCGACCGCCGCTCAACAAAAGGAAACAGAAACCGCAACGCACGTTTCACGGAGCAAGGGGGCGGGGAGGGGGATTGTGGGTGGGTTTTTGTGGAGGTGGGGATGGTTCAGAGGTCAGGGGTGGTGGGGGGTACCCCTCGCAAAAGCTATTCAACCAAATGTTGTATAAATGTAATTCAATACTTTTTTCAATCTTGTTGCTGTTGTAGTTCTATTCTCATTGTTGTTGTTGTTGTACAGTGAGAAAGAGAGTGAGAGACAGAGAGAGAGAGACAGAGAGAGAGAAAGAGTGGGAGAAAAATGTTGCTAACACACATTGGTACAACAAATTGGAAACACATTTTACCCTCCAATTACTTAAATACAATACTTACTGCGACTGAAGACAACAACAACATGACAGGGGCAGAGGCGTGGGCAAAGGGGAAGGCGGGAGGGGGGAATTGTAGCTGGAGCTGGTCACTTACAGTGTGGCAAAAGTAGTTCAACATCCTAAAATTAACAAACAACTTAAACTTTAAATATGATTATAATTAATAATTATGTTCATTATGAGAACATCATTGACTCTTACTTTTTTAAGATAATTTTACGTAAAATTTCCTATTTTGATAAGAACAGCTTACTTGATTTGATTGATGATCTTATTTTTCAATGACTAGTTAATGATATTGATAACTATTTAAGAAATATTTGGAAAACGCATAGAAATTAAAGGAAAATGCGAAAATGAAGAAAGGAACAACAGATATTTTCCAACAGATTACAGCATCAAATAAAATAATCTCTTTTGTTATGATATATTTGATCTATATTGCAAAATATTACTTGTTTTAATTTTTTTTAATAATTGAAATAGAAATATAAAAAATATTTAATTATATATCTATACCAGGGATTTAAACCTTAACCGAAACCGTAACCTTTAGCAGATGAAAACCGTTTGAAATTTGTAACCGTAACTGAAACCGTAACCGAAAATAATTTTTTCCGCTGTACCGAAATTCATAAACCGAAACTCTTTAAATCAAAATAACCGTTTAGTAACCGATTCATTTATAAGGGTTAATTTCTGTTCTGGTCGTCGCGGTTACTGAGGAACTTTGATAACTTTGAACTGCCATAACTTTATCAAAAGTCATTTAATTTCCATGCGCAATGTAAATTTGAACATGATTTTTCCGTTTAATTCGTTCTGCATTTAAATTTTGTTCATTTTGAAAATTCGAAATTTTCGAAATTTTTCGAAAAATGATAAGGGGTAACACTGTAAAATTTCTAAAAAATTCAAAATTTTCGAATTATCAAAATGAAAAAAATGTAAATGCAGAACGAATTAAGAGGTAAAATTTTGCACAAATTTACATTGAGCATGGAAATTGATTGAGTTTTGACAAAGTTATGACAGTTCAAAATTATTAAGATTAACCAAATTTATATAAGACCATTCCAGTAACCAGATAACATTATTTTCCAAGCTAATAAAAGCATTAATTTTTTTTTTTCATGTAAAGCACTGAAAAACGCTTCTTATTTTAGTCAACCGAAAACCTTAATTTTTTTTAACCGAAACCATACCGTTATTTTTAAACCGAAACTTACAAAAAAACGATAACCGTGACGAAACCGGTACTCCAAGATTTTGTATAACCAAAAACTGAAAACCTTCATTCGAGCATAACTGAAACCGATATTCGTTTCGGTTTTAATCCCTGATCTATACTCTTATAAATCAAAGATTCCGTACTTGTACAAACAATCGCAGAAGTTGACTGAGTTTGGAATTTCAAACCTTATTTTAGGGTGGCGAATCCGAACCTGAACCGAACCACTTTCTTAAATAAAAGATTCGGTTCTAAAATAAAATACTTTCAAAAATGTTATGAAATAATTTTCTAATATTGCACAACTATTTAAGTCCTATTTAAATCTTCAAATAAATTTAGAATAGTTTCAAAATTCGAATTTTTTTAATAAACAGCTGAATAGATTTAAAAAATTTAAGAAAAAAAATTAAATCAATAAAAAAATATTTTTTGTAGTAAATGGAACCAAGGTTCGAACCCAAAGCGGTACGCGAACCGAACCTAAATATTTCTCTATGGCTCGAACCACCGAACCGAACCTTTATCAAAATTTTGGTGGTTTGCAGCCTTTCTATATAGTATATATATTTTTATTTATATAGTATACATATTTTTAAGATTGTCTTGCTTGTCTTGCTTGTCTGTCAATCTGTCAATCTGTCAGTCAGTCAGTCAGTCAGTCAGTCATGTCATGAACGCTTCACGCCAACAGGTCTCTAATTTCATCTTCTCTCTCTTTCCCTGTCTCTTTCACTCTCTCTCTCGCACACTCATGCATTTATGTATTGTGCCGATTTTACTTTGCTTTTTCCTTGCGTGTGTCATCAAAAGGATGAATGAATGAATGTTTAGTGTACTCAACCCACCAACTCCCGCCCTTCTCTCTCTCCAGAGAATTTTCGTGCTTTGTACGCGCTAATAGATTTTCTATTACCTATGTCTCTACACAGGGCAACGCATCCTCGCATCCTCGCATCCTCCTGCCACCATCTGCCACCCCTCCATGTTCAGTTCACATGCATGAACGAATTTTCATTTTACGCTCGCCAAACGCGAGAGTTTCGCTGCTGCTGCGCTGCTACGGCTCTGCTGCTGCGCTGCCGCTGCTGCTGCTGATGATTCCCAACGGAATCAACATCAACGCAAAATTATTATTATTATCATTATTAAAAGGAGTCGATGTCGAGTCGATGTCGAGTCGAGCAAACAGCCAAATCCGAGCTTCCCAAATGCGTATAATATGCCACATGCCAAGCCGGCAACCGAAGGCCAAGGGAGGTCCGGGGTGCGGATTCAGATTCAGATTCGAATTCGGGTTCGCGTCCACCCCCCTTTGGTGAACCGCAGGGGCAACCGCAGCAGGAACCATCTCTGTTCCTCCTTCTGTTTCTGTTACACATGTCAATATTAGATTTAAGATTTGGGCGAAAGTTAAATGGGTTACAGCGTGCTGGGAGAGGGAGAAGGAGGGAAAGGGGGAAAGGAAGACAGTATACACTTGTACATCGGTTGCAATTGAAACAAATTGTAATTAAATGAATGTATCAGAGACATGAACGTAAGCAGAGGGGGATCTCCGCCCATCCTCCTTAAAGCAAGGTTGCAAACAACACTTTAAAGAAAATTCGATACTTATTCTGATAAAAATATGTTCTAAAATCAAGATTTTGGTCTCAGAACTAAGAATTTTGGTCTAAAAAATGCGTCGAGAACATAAAATTCTTAGATTTAGAAAACACATCTTGATTTTAAGAACATTTCAAATAAGAATAAGTTCTTAATTTAAGACCAAACAGTCTTAAATTCTCAGACCAATAATAAAAAAAAGGCAGATGTTTTAAAATTAAAAACTTTTTTTTTTATATTTATACTTATTTTGGACTTACTTTTATTTATAAATATTCCGATTATATATTTTTTCCTTGGCTAGAGCGGGTTTCGATCCCTCGACTTGTTACTTGTTTAAATATGACATATTTATATTTTCTTAACAATTTAAGATTTTTAAATCTTATATTAAGAACTGCGAATTTTTAGATTAATATTCATAGTTTTTTTAATTTGGTTATAAAATGTTCATATTTTAAGAACAAAATACTTAAGATGAATGTTCTTGATTTTAGAAGTTGGACTCTTTTTTCGATGTAGAACTCTATAGAACTTCAGAAACCTAAGCTCGATTTCAATTTAATACAAAGAAATAATGAATTTGCTTTACAAGGAAATAATTTGATTTTCTCAATTGATTTAATTTCTTGATTCCTTGAATTTTTATATGAAAATGTTTTATAAAAAAAGAGATAGTTTTTAATGTTTATAGCGTATGAATTAGTTTTAAAAAAAGTTTAAATTTTTAGTGCATCTTTCTTAAGATATTGATTTATTATTTTGCGATGTTTTTGTAAAAGACTCCAATAATGTCGTGATATTAAAAAGGTATTAAATTTACGTAGTTACTTTGGACTTTGTAGGGCCATTTTTATTCTCTTTTTCTTGAATAACTTGGAAGGACAGGCTTGCGTCCCAAATCTCATGGCTGTAGTTTTTTTTATTCATTTTTTTAACATCAACTAAAATTTTCGACAATTATCAAAAATATTATTTCAAACTAAAATTTAAAATTAACAACTAAAATTATATAAAAAGCAAATGAAAAACTGAAAGAAAATGATAGTCAAAAATTTATAACCTTTAAGGGTTAATCAAAAAAAATTTTAAAACAAACTCGATATGCCCAGGATTTCTATATGTTCGTGCCAAAAAAACAAAAATCATATATTTTATTATGCAAATAAAAAAAATCCCTACCATGTTTTTAAATTATTTTTTTTAATTTTTTATAGTTGCATATTTCAAGAACAAATTAAAAGAAGAAATATTATTATATAATTATCTTTAAAATACAATGAGAATTTTTTCGCAGAGCTTTGCTTTTTTCTAGTTTAAAACAACTTCATATTTTTAAAGTAATGTCATCGTTTATGCTTGCTTATATTTTTTAATCACAAAGGTCGAGAGTTTTTATATTTTTTAATTAAATATAGAATTATACATAGATCTTTGAGAAATTCTAAACTCTTTCATGCTTTTTGTTATTTTTATAGTATATACTTTATAAGGTCCGTCACACCTTCCCTAATGCACGTTTTGCTTTTAACAAACTTAACATATCCTTTGTACTTTTTAAATACAAGGTCTAAAAAAAATTAAATAATTTGCCTCCCCCCTTCGCACAAAGCTGGCTACGCTCTTGATTAGATACAGCATCATCTTCTGTTGCCATGTCAACCAGTCCAGGGGCGGAGTACAAGAGAGAAAGGGGGTGGGTGGAGGGGGGCGAGGGCAACTTGTGCACGTTGTGGCCGCAAGGTATTTGCACTTATCCAGGATTAGTAAAAATGCCACATTAAACTGTGTAAACAATGTAAAAAGTTGATAATTGTGACAAAAACGTAACTGATTTAATTAATTTACACAAATTCCATCGATTTGCCGCTTTATTAATTAAATTGAACAAGAATCAGGCGGAAAATTAATTCAAAGGTGGATGTGTCCTGAAAAGGGATGGGGTTCCCCCCCCTGAGAGCATCTGTTGCATAATTTAGTAAAGCAATTAAAATAAAAATGTAATTCTAGATTTACAGTCGATACGAGCTCTATTCACATGTATTTATTTCAATTAATGATTAATTCTCAGCTGCCTGCAAAAAAAATAACTATTTAATTGCATTCTTCTCGTACAAAATTTAAATAACTTAACTGGCGCCATCTACACAAACATTACACGTCGCTACGCTGGCGCGTTGCCAACCATGGCAAAGTATCGATTGCGCATTGGTATCGAAGTGCAGGTTTAGAAATATCAGTACCGATAAGATTTCGATATTGATGGTAGTCAGTAAAACTATTGCACGAGTACAAGCAAAGTACTTATCGATCTATCGATATTTGATCAGCAACCCTGGCTTGCAGCAACACTAAAAACATCTGTGTATGTTTTGTTTTTGGCGCGCTTTTCCACAATTGTTGTGCGTGTGTGTTTATGTGTGCGCGGGTGAACGATTAAAGTAAAATAAAAGAAAAGAAAAGTGCGCTGCAATTAACAACGACAGACAATAAACGAAAGCCGAATCAAGTGTCATAAGATGCCTGCCGGCACTGTGAAAACGCCAAACTCTGGACGTGCCAAAGACGCGACTTCTGCGAAGTCCGCTGAACGCAATGCCAACAACAGCAACACGGGCAGCGGGGGCAAGAAATTTGTGCAGACGCGTCTGCCCTTCAAGCTGATAACGCCCGTTGCCAAGACAGCGGCAGGAGCCACAACCACAACCACAGCATCGTCAACAACTCCATCCTCATCCTCATCCACATCATTGGCTGCCACAGCGTCCACTGTTGTCGTCGTTGATTTGGATGAAGTGGAGCGGGAGCGGGAGCGGGAACCACGTAAGCGAAAACTGTCCTACGGCTGTGACAAGGAGTCCGACACGGAGCAGCTGCGCCGCTCCAACAGCAAGGAGAATCTGGAACTGGGCGTGACAGCCATAACGTCCAGCAAAAAGCCCAAGACTGTGAACTCCGAGGATGTCGTTGAGCTGCTCGACGACGACGATGTCGAGGAGGACGAGGACGTGGACGTAAACGTGGACGTGGCTGAGGTTAAAGCTGAAGCTGACGCCAAGAAGACCAAGCAGAAGAAGAAGCCTTCAGAGAGCTTAAATCATCCATCGCCGGTTCAGATCAAACTGCCGCTGAACAATAAACGTTCCAAGCGTCGCAAGTCTTTGAAGAAGACAGAGTCTGTGGAGAAGGCGCCTCTGGTCAAGATCCCTCCACTGGCAGTTGATCGCAGTGACTCCAGCGACGATATCGAGGCCATTGCCGAGGAGCTGAATCCTCAGAAGCGTCCCAAGGTGGTGGCGGCGTCAAAGGCCAAGACACCTGTGCCGGCAAAGAAGCAGAAAGATCAAGATTCGGAATCCAATGTGAAATCGAAGAATGTAGTCAAAGAAATAAAGGAGCCAGAGTCCACGATGGATGTGGACACGGATGAGGCGCTTGTAGAGAGTGAGGATGCTGCCGCTGGCGAGCAATCTGGCACGGATGTGGACATGGGCGTGGACACCGACACGCTGAACAAGACGTCACCAGAGAAGGAGGCGGGGGAGGAGGAGGAGGAGGTGGATGAGGATGAGTTGGATACAGAGGATAAAGAGGACAAATCCATCAGCGCTGTGGGCGACAAGACACAGAATCTGACGGCCAAGCAGCTGAAACTGATGGAGCAGCGACGCAAGGCGCGTGAGGAGAAGGAGCGCAAGTTGCAGGAGGAGCGTCGCCTCAAGCAGCAGGAGAAGGAGCAGCGGGAGCAGCAAAAGAAAGCGGAGCGCGAACAAAAGGAGGAGCTGCGTCGCAAGGAGCGCGAGGACAAGGAGCAAGTGAAGCGACAAGAGCGCGAGGAGAAGGAACGCAAACGGCAAGCCGAGGTGGACAAAAAGGATGAGGAGAAGCGGAAACGGAACGAGGCCAAGGAGGAGATGCAACGCAAAAAGGACGAGGAGCGTCGCCGCAAGGAGCAGGAGAAGGAGGAGGCCGAACAGAAAAAGAAACGCGCCGCCGCCTCCTTCACCAAATTCTTTGTGCCCAAGCAACCGAGACAGTCGATGGGCGGATCCCTCGACCAGGATCAGAACAGCTGCGACAGTGGCCCAAGCAATGGCAACAGTCAATCTCTAGCCTTTCGTCCATTCCAAATCAAAGACGACATGATCATGGCACCCGTCATCCGGGCCACAATCGCCAGCGACACGCGCATCCAACTGGATCGTCTCTTCCTCGTCGATGACGACGAGCAGGAGGATCTGAATGAGAGCATTGGACGCGTCAAGCGTCCCACACGCACCCAGCTCTACCTGGGCGAACTGACTCTGGCCAGGCACAAGCCGCTGAGCAGCAAACGCGACGCCAAGCTGCAGAGACGCGCCAAGGACGAAGAGGATGATGATGATGTCCAGGTGATTGGTAAGTTTCAAACACAAAATGATTTAGAACTAGTCGGAAAGGTTACAGTCGAGCTCCCGACTATAGGATACCCATTACTTCTTTGATTATATATAAAGTATTTTGCGAATTTTAAACTCTAAAGATATAAAAACTCTAAGTTTATAATGATAACTGCAAACCATTAAAGTTATCAGTTAAATAATTAAAAAAACACATAAAGTACTTTAAAGTAACTAATCCTTAATTATCGACCAATCCTTCCTATGACAGGTATACGATATAGTAGACCGATCTTAACCAAATTTGGCCAGGATGTATAAAACCAACTATAATTGGTTGAGATACCTTAACAAACATAAAAGTTTTTCATATGAAATCTTGATATTCGGCAAATCTGTTCTATGCCAGCTATATGATATAGAGGACCGATTTGAACCAATTTTAGTTAAGATGTACAAGTCCAACCATAATGCACATTCTATCAGATTGGTTGAGATATATAGGAAAACAAAAAAGTTTTTCATACTACAACTTGATTTTCGACCGATAGTTCGTATGACAGCTATATGATATAGTCAACCGATTTGAATCAATTTTGGTCAGGTTGTATAAAACCAACTTAAATACATATCCTGTCAAATTGGTTGAGATATCTCAGAAAACAAAAAAGTTTTTCATACTAATACTTTATTTTCGTCTGATCGTTCCTATTACAGCTATATGATATAGTGGTCCGATCGAAAATTTAGAACAAACTTGATCTGCGTGGGGTTTGTAGAAGTCTGTGTTCCAAATTTGGTTGCTCTATCCCTTATAGTCTCTGAGATCTAGGGACACGGACAGACAGACGGACGGACAGACGGACGGACATGGCGATATCGACTCGGCTGTTGATGCTGATCAAGAATATATATACTTTATAGTGTCTGCCACGCCTCCTTCTGCCTGTTACGCACATTTGCACGAATACAATATACCCTTTTACTTCATTTTTAAGTAACGGGTATCAAACCTGAGATACTCTATTTTTTATTTTTGAATAGAGTATCCAATTAATAAATGCATTTTTATTTACAATTAAAAAGTATTTTTAAAAAATTAAGTTGCTTTTCTCCTTTTAAATTTTCCAAAAATTTTAAATTAATCAAATATCAATATATATAGAAAAGTCATTCGATTACTCTTAATTTTAATTTGTTAAATTAAAATATTTATTTTTAAATGTTAATTATTCTTCAATTTTTATTATGAAAAATAATTTAATACAAGATCTCAGCATCAATATATTTTTATTATTATATTTGTGTAAGGACAGGATTATTCATATAGTTCCTTTAAGACCACTTAGTATAAAAATAACAATATATTAATGCTGAGATCTTATATCAAATTATTTTTAATAATAAAAATTGAAGAATAACTCATATTTAAAATATAAATATATATTTTTATATATATGTGTATATATGTATATATATTCATTTGGTAGACCAAATAAAAATTCACATACTCCTTATTTTATTTTTAAAAACAGTTAAACTCGACGAAAATAATTTTTTTTTAATAAAAAAAGTATATTAAAATAAAAAATTAAACAAAATTTTGTTAAAAAAATATAAATATATCATATTTAATGTCATATTTAAATGACCGATGTAGGAAATTGGTTTGAATTTTTTTTCTATACGATTTGAAATTTATAGAAAATAAAATTCAAACAAATTTCCTACATCGCTTACTTAAATATGACATTAAATATGATATATTTATATTTTTTTAACAAAATTTTGTTTAATATTTGTGCGCTTAAATATTGTTAATAATCAGAAATAAACATAAGTAATCCAGAATAAAATCAAATTATTGTTTTTTAAATTATTTTTAGATAATTTTAATTATTTTCTAGTAATTTTCAGTAATTCTGATTATTTCTGATTCCTTGTAATCGTATTCAAAAAGTAATCATTATACGAGTAAATTTGAAATAATCGTATTTTAATCATTACTTTACCCGAAAAAATTAAGTAATCTAATTACTAATCATTGTGACTATTAATCATTATTTAACAGCTCTGATCTTAACGTATACTTTGTTTACAGATGATCTGGCCAATGCAGGCACACCCATTGTGGAGGAGCGGGCCAAGCAATTGCCCTGGATGCGGGCCAAGTATTTGCACTTTGCGGATAACCGTCGTCCGCCCTATTATGGCACCTGGCGCAAGCGCAGCCAATGGATCAGTGCACGTCGTCCACTGGGACAGGATAAGGTAGTGTATACCAACAGTTCAATCAAGATTTGTTTGAATATTTATGTGGAATTCATTGCAGGCTCACTTTGACTATGAGGTGGACTCGGATTGCGAGTGGGAGGAGGAGGAGCCGGGTGAATCGTTGAGTGCCAGCGAGGATGAGAAGGAGCGCGAATCGGAGGAGGAGTCGGAGGAGGAATACAATGAATGGTTTGTGCCCCATGGCCATCTCAGTGATGAGGAGCTGCAAAACGATGGTGAGCTCGAGGATGGCAACACACGCGAGGCACAAAAGGCCAAACTGCAGGTGCTGCAACAGGAGTTCGCCCAGGAGATGAAGAAACAGACCAAAAAGATAAAGCCTCGCCTGCTGGGACCCGTCTGGCTGGACGGGAATGGCAACAAATCCAGCTCTGTCCAGCTGTCTTCACACAGACCATCGACATGTACGGTTGCTGGCAGCTTCAGCCGCTGACGCTGGAGCCGCCGCCGGAGTTGGTGCGTGAGGAGGAGCCGCTCGAGGAAGTGAAGACCAAACCGGTGGTGCTACAACTGGACGAGCCATTGCTGCAGCAGCTGGTGCGTCTCATCCATGGCATAGCAATGCGAAGGTCTTTCTCATTTCCGAGTATCAGGAGTATTTGAAGACACAGATGAAGCAGGAGGCACAAGCTCTGCCACCCAAGACGCTTCTCCGCGAGAAGTTCGATGAGCTGGCCAGCTGGAAGCCCGTCGTCCTGGACACTGGCAGCGATGCTAAGAAATCCAAGAAGCCCAAGAAACGTCTCTGTTGGGTGGTCAACGCAGAAATGCTACAAAAGTATAAACTGGACGAGCTGACGCTCCAGAATCAATGGAACTACACGCTCACACCCAAAGTCAGCAAGGCGGACACATCGTTGCGCGATCCAACGCCACCTCCAGAGTCGACGGAAGCCAACCCAGATATCCAAAAGCTAACCAAGCGCGGCGAATCAACGCCTGCGACGCCCACAACAACAACAACCACGTGCTCACCCTCGACAGTTGCCTCGGGCAGCAAGAAACGTGGCACACTCCTCATGTCCGTGGCACGGGATCAGCAGTTCCATGCCCCCACCAAGAATGCTCTCATCAGTCAATACCTGCGCAAGCCGAACGACGAACCGACAGTCCCCGAAACATCCAGGAAACACTCTTCCTCTCCAGCACCAGCACCTCCTCCCTCCGTTGTTGATGATGTTGTGCTGCTTTCCGATTAGGCTGAGCATCTGATCATCTGATCCCAGAGCTACCACAGCCGTTTAACTCTTCCGCTTACACATTAATCAATATCTGTCGCCACACGTACGTAGTTTGTAAGTTCGCCTAGCCGTAGTGTTCACTGTACTAGCCGTGTACGTTCCACATTTGTGTCGTCAACGATGACCGGCAATCCAAATAACGCAATATCCACTTGGATTGTTCTGTTCCATTGTCCATCAGCTCGGCATTTATGTATCTACGAGTAGTATATGCATTTTTTTTTTCCTTCTTTCGATCCTTATGTATTTCCAAAACAAGAAATAAATTTTGTTTATTATTTATAACCAAATGATGCAAAAATCATGCAATAATTATTATTTTATTCAACATATTTTGCAACGATCTGAAGTTGGGCGATCCTAAAGTTGAATTATGCGATGTTTTCATCCAGAAAACATAACTGTTATAAGTTTTAAAACAACAATTGCAATCTAAGAATTATTTCCAAATTTTTATTTAATAGTTATGAAATAACACTTATTAAAAATTCAAAATAATTTAATTTAAATTTTATTTAAAGTTAAAAAATAATACTTATTTTTCAATAAAAATTAAAGCAGGGACTAAAACCGGAACGAATATCGGTTTTAGTTACGGTTTCGGTTATGCTCGAATTAAGGTTTTCGGTTATCGGTTATGCAAAATCTTGGAGTATCGGTTTCGTAACGGTTATCGGTTTTTTGTAAGTTTCGGCTTAAAAATACCGGTATGGTTTCGGTTTGAAAAATTCGATTATTTTGATTTTACTGATTTTTAATAACTTCCAACTGCCATAACTTTGTCAAAACTCAATCAATTTCCATGCACAATGTAAATTTGAGTATGATTTCACCTCTAAATTTGTCCTGCAGTTCAATTTTTTTCATTTTAAAATTTTTTGAAAATTTGATTTATTTTGAAAATTTACATATTAACCCCTTTCTTTTTTTTAATTTTTTTGAAAAATTTCGAATTTTGAAAAATTAACCAAATTTAAATGCAGAACGAATAAACAGTTAAAATCATGTTCAAATTTACATTGCGCGTGGAAATTGATTGAGTTTTGTCAAAGTTATGAAATTAACCCTTATAAATTAATCGGTTACTAAACGGTTATTTCGGTTTATGGGTTTCGGTACAGCGGAAAAAAAATTTTTCGGTTACGGTTTCAGTTACGGTTACAAATTTCAATCCGTTTTTTATCGGTTAAAGGTTACGGTTTCGGTTTTAATCCCTGATTAAGAGTATGAGTTATTTCTGATTTTTAAATTAAAAGGTACAAATAAGAGTTATTCCGTAACTTTTATTTTAAAAATTAAAGTTATTTTGACTATTTTTAGTATATTTTTTGGGTTCTTAATATTCTAAATATATCGTTTCGTAAAGCAAGAATATTTTTTTAACTGGTTCAAAAGATGTTTAAATTGATCTTTTATTTTAGATTTTTCAAATAAAAGTTACCGAATAACTCTTATTTGTAACTTTTAAAATAAAAATCAAAAATAACTCATATATTTTATTGAAAAAATCAAATATAAGTGTTATTACGTTAATTTTCAAATAAAAAATTGATGTTTATTAATTATCTTGAATTTTATAAATAAAAATTAAAAATGTTTTATATTATATTATATAAATTGTAAATATAAATTTTTGGCTGATATTGCTAATTAAGACTAAAATAGGAATTTTGGTGTATCCATGTTTCCGTCAAATATTTTCTGCACATTGAATAATTTAGTTAAAATTTTCATTCAAAACTCTTATTTGCGGTTCTTGTTTTAAGCGGGACAGTTTAAGGATGAAAATATATCATTTTATTCCCTTGCAGTGGATATATCAGGTGGACAATAAATGGCGTCCAGTACTCTCAACGTTATGTTTTGCTAAGCGGCGCCAGGAAGTCGCGCAAGCTCTCTTACATCTCTCTTGGCTCGCTTTAGATCGATAAGTTAAGATTGAAGATGGAATTGAGTTTAAAAATATATTCACAAAAAAAAGCCTTTTTAAATTGTAAAGATTTTTTTTTATTATTTTTGCAATTTGTTTTAAATTAATTTAATTATATTAAATATACATTTACTTAATACGCCCGACAAAAAAATAAAAGATTGCTGAAAAGGTAAATGAGTTGTTGTTTCACATTTTTTATCATATCAATTTTCTTTTGCTATCGTTGTTGTTGTCTTTGTTGTTGTATGTGTGTGTGTGTGTGAGGAGGATTTTGTTTATGTTTTTAAAACGTGCAGTGAATGTATTGTTAATATTATTTACTCTTATAACCGATTGATTTTGTATAACATATATTCTATTGTAATCGTTGTTGTTGTCTGTTGTTGTTGTTGCCCCATTTCTATCCGAAATATACGTATAATCCTAATCCCGACACTACCCCAACCCACCCGAGTCTACTTTCCCCATCTTTTCGAGACGAATTTCCATTTTTATAGCTATCAACAAAGTGGTTGAATTAATATTTTAGAAATATTAATTAATGCAATACGATCCACTGATGATAATACATACATACATACATACATACAAACATCAAACATACATACATACACAGATCCAAGCATTCATATACAAACTAATTACAGAGACGTACAAATGTGTAATATTATTATATTATATATAATAAGGCAAATATGACGAGGGTCACGTTAAAGAAAAATTAATCCATAAAAAGTTCTGTCTGTCTGTCATTGTGTGTGTGTGTGTGTGTGTGTGAGGGGGGGGAGGGGGTGTATTGTCTTAGAAACCAGTCATTTATATATGATTAATTGTGTGTGTGTGTGTGTGTGAAAGAGATGGCTCTGCATTGTACGAGCGAGATAGAAAGATATAGTTATTTTAAAAAAGAGAGAGAGACAGAGAGTGCCAAGTAAAAAAAAAATCATTGTCAATTAATTGAAAGGAAAACACACAAAAATTAAGTACTTAAGATTTAAGTTCATGTCATTTACAAGTCAAATTGTTGTTATTTCATATTCATTATTTAGTTGTTGTCAATTGATGTTGTTGTGGGTTGTTTTTAAGCGTTTTGTTGTTGTTTGTTTGTTTGTTTGTCTGTTTCTATCATTTTGGTCGCCTTGTCTTTTAGGGTTTTACATCATCATCTGCCTCATCATCCGCATCCTCGGCACATTCGCCATCGATCACAGCCGCCCGTCAGGGCAACAACAGTGGCTTAAAATACGCTCGACAGAAGATCGTCGAGGCCGATGGCGGCAGATCCTGATTCCGATAGTACATATTGCACTCGCGTTCAGTTAGTTTATCAAATACGGCCGCATATTCGCGATGGAATGTGGCCAGATCCACATTGGCACGCCCAATGGCCGTCAGTGCCAGGAAGAGTATCCTGATAGAATGAATGCGATCGCTCCACACCATTATTTTTCAGCTTGTGACGCTCGTTGGCCAATCGCTTCAGCGGCGTTGCCAGATCGTTGCAACGTATCGCCGAAATTATTTGCTGGATAACGCTGTAAAATGCGGAAAAATTCAAAAAATGAATTAGTGAAAACACTAGAAATGTATAACTAAACAAAATATATAATTAATTTACATAAAGTAAGTAACCATTATAAGTTTAGCATTCTAGCTTCATTGATAAAGTCAGGATAAGAAGTCTTATATATATACAGTTTTGAAAAAATCAGGGATTAAAACCGTATTCGAAACCGTTCCCTTTAACCGGTATTAACCGATTGAAATTGGAAATCGTAACTGAAACTCCAACCGAAATAAAACTTTTTTATTATACCAAAACCGAAATTATTCAAACCAAAAAAACCGATTAATAACCGATTCATGAATAACGGTTAATTTCGGTTCAATCAAGCATTTAATTCAATTATGTTGTTAATGCATAATCATCGTTTTTAAAACTAATTTTGTTTTTAAATTTAAATTAATCTTATTAAATCGATTTTAAATGTATGTATTGAACTAATTAATTAAAGAAATTAGGAAAAAATCTAAAATCCAAATTGTGAACTCTTGCAATAAATATATATGTATTTTTTATGGTTTTTTTTTTTCATTTTGTATTTTATTTTTCTTGTCTATGGTTTTTAGAAAAAGTTAAAAAAAACCTTTAACGTTTACTATTTTTTAAAATTTTTAAAAAAATTTGATTTTTATTTAGTCAAAACATTTTCTTGTCTTAACTGTCTACGTTTATAAAACTCTTTATTCCGACTGACAATCTAAGCAAAAACCAAACGGTAAGAGCTAAAAAGCTCAAATTATCACAGTAGTTCTGATCTGAATATTGAATTTCTTTAAAACTCGACCTGCAACTGATTTAAATTCGGGGTTGTTTTTGAGTTGCGTACTGTCTTCTACATCCTGACAAGATTTGGTTAAAATTGGACTACTTTATCACATAGTAACGACCGATCTTATGAAGCTTTAGTATAAAAAAACTCTTATTGTTTTTGAAGATATCTCAAACAAACAGAGTTTAAAAATTGTAAATATAATTCTAAAAATGTATATAATGAAAGTCAATTTTTAATTATTGTATACTACTAAAAATTAACCAAAATAGGTTCAAAGCGAGTTTTAAAATGAGTCTTAAATGGTTTCCTTTAGATAGAGCTTAAACTTTGTTTAAATTAAATTATTTTACACTGTTAAATCTTCCAGCAATAAAAATGAAATACCTTTGCTTACATTTAAAAGCAAGATAAATAACAGAGCAAGATTCGGGATATGTCATTGTTGGGGGAACTGATGGAATGGAATATGAAATTCCCTAAATACTCTCTTAATCTAATCCAAAACTCACTTCTTGCTGAGCTGCGCCTGATCGGTGAGCAGAGCCTTGATCAATGGACTCGTCGGTTGCGTCTCTCGATAGAGAATGTACATGGGCGGTCCGCTGGTTTCGCTGTGCAGATTTAGATTATCCCACAGGCATTGTATGTGCACCGTCTTGACCTTGGTCAATGGATCCAGTTGCTCCTCGTCACTCTGCAATGAAATGGATTAATCACTGATCGATTATACTTATATCTATTTACACTTACTGTTGGCGGCAGACAAAGTTCCGGCAGATGTGTCTTGCCCTCGATGCGTTCCATGAGCCACAATAGATTCCAATAGATGATGGGATGCTCCTCCACAAAATTGGGTTTGATGAGCGCCATGTCGCCCTCTTGGGTGAGTATATTCTCCAGCTCTTTGCGCAGCACAAGTGGATTTAGATACGGCACCGTCAGACTGGACTTGTCCGCTGCGACGCCCTCACCATCTGTCTCACTGTCAGTGGACGAGAGTCGTGTGATTTGAACGCTGAGGAACGGCACCGTCAGCTTGTTGCACGCATGACAAGTGGTATTCAAGTTGGAATCCTCCGCCGACCAGCCGCTCATGATCTCCTCATCATAGACCAGCACCGAGCAATTGTGACACTGCGAGCAGGTCGTCAACTGTATCAGAACATCGCAATCGGGATCCGCCGAAGCCTGAAACAATTTTAACAAAAATCATAAGGTTAATCAAATTTATTAATTGAGCTGTAAATTCATCTGTATTTACAAAAACTTGATTCAATCTCAATCCTAATTCAATAATTCATCAGACAAAAGATAAAGTTGTAAATTCCTCAGATCATCTTTTAAAATTGTATCGGTTTTTATCAGGGGCTTTAATACTTGCAATTTTAAAATACAACAAAATAATATGCTGATTTTTAACTCTTATTTCCGATTAATATTAAACAAATTTAAAATAATTCTATTTTTAAATGGAATATTCAAAATGACTTTTAATTTTGATGTGTATTATAAATATGAACAAACATCTTTTGAACCGGGAGGTATCTAAGTTATCCTTATCAAGCATGTTCCAAACATTTTTCAAACGATCAGATAATTCACTTCTGGTTTGATATTTTTGAACTCATAAATCTTAATTGAGTTTTCTGTTTCTTATCTTCTTAATAATTAAATGGAAATTGTCAGTGTTAGACTTGAAAGTATTTTTCTTGCAATTAATTAATTATTAATTTAATTTAAGCTTTTAAAAGTTATATATTAACTAGGGTTCTCCGCCCCCTGCTGAAATTTAGTTAATAATGTTAATAAAGTTTAGTCAAAGTAACCTTTAGTATGAGTTTGGTTGAGATTTCTTAAGAAAGAAAAACAATTTTCATACTAAACGATAATTTTCATTAGATTGTTCCTATGGCAGCTATATGATATAGTAGTCCGACTTTGACCAAGTTTGGTCAGAATGTTACAAACAGTCCCAAACATATAATCTGTAAGTTAATTATATCTGTAAGTTAATTATCTTAATTTATAGAATATGATGAAATATGTCAGCAAACTAAAAGGTCGTAAAAAACTTGATTTTCGACCGATCTTTCCTATGACAACTATATGATATAGTTGACCAATTTCAATCAACTTTGGTCAGTATGTAGAGGACTAACTCAGATACTTATTCTGTAAGATTGGTTGTGATATCTCGGAAAACAAAAAAGTTTTTCATACTAAAGGTTAATTTGGCAGCTATATGATATAGTTATCCGACTTTGACTAAATGAATGTAAGAATGTAAGAGACAGTCCCAAACATCTAATCTGTAAGTTTGGTTAAGATATCTTAAGAAACAAAAAAGTTTTTCATACAACGCAATTCCATGACCTCTGACCTCAGGTAAACACACTTGCAGGTGGAATTTTACAAAACGCCGTCTTATTGCACGATGAAATTATCTCAGCTGTGTGAAAATTTCAGCTTTTTACTTTTAGCCGTTTAGCCTACACGTTGATGTGTCAGTCAGGACAAAGAATTTTATATATATATATAGATAGATGAAGATGAAGTTGAAAATTATACTTACTTCCGTCATGAGGCTGTAGAGATTGTCGGGGACCGCGGGGAATGCGTGCATATGTAGAGCAGCACTGGAGCTATTCTCACCCAGCGGCACTAAATTGTTATAGCTGGATTTGCGAGACTCACTCAACCTGCCCCAGGGATCCAGATCGCTGGAGACGCGTCGCAATTTGCCCTCCTCGGTGCCGCCGGGTGTGTCATGCTCCTCGTTGCCGGCATAGGCATCCTGATGCTGATGATGCTGGTGATGATGATGATGCTGCAGGTGATGTGGATGATGATGCACATAGTTCCCATTGTTCGTCTTCACCGGCGTCGAATTCGCCGAAATTGCTCCCTTGATCTCATCAAATTTGCGCGTCAGCGAATTTGCCGCAAATTTAATGCTACTTAAGCTCCCTTGGATCAGTTCATTGGACTTCTTGCCCGTCAGGCTGGGGCTGTTTTAGGGGGAGGGAAAATGGAAATGGAGGCAATTGTAGAATTCTATTGTAGATTCTGTTTACACAAAAACACACAGTGTATAAAACAGTTAGAGAGAGTGTAATGTCAACAACAACAACAACAGAAACAACAACAACAAGAGCAATTAACGATGGATCTTAAGTGTATCGTATGTGGATGTTATTTGCTGAGCTGCTAACACAAGTGCAGAGAGACAGACAAAGACAGAGAGAGCGAGAGAGAGAGAAATGGTGAGAGTGCTGTTGTGGATGTTAATTTGATAATTTCTTCTTTTAAGACGATTTAATGTACGATAATATGCAAGTAGTGATTAAGTGTGCGTATGTGTGTGTGTGTGTGTGTGAGGCTTATGTCAAACCTTGAATTGCCCGCCACCAACAACAACAACCAGAAAGTCTTCGATATCGATATAGAGTAGAGTAGATGACGATAACGATAACGACGACGACGACGAAGGAAGAGGAACAAAGTTGAGAGAGCGAAACGAGAATCGAAAATCGATAATCGATAACCCAAAACCAAAACGTGTCAAGCTGTAAGCAACTTCTTCCAATGTGGAACTCATGTGGAACATAAGTAAATTCAATTGTATTGTGTGTGTGTGTAAGTAAACAAATGCTGTGCAATAAATATTAATCTATAAATTTGATATATAATACATTAATTATACTAATAAAAAGAAAAAAATTGAATTTAATTAAGTGAATCGAAAAAAATAATTACTTATAATCGATTTAATTAAAAGAAATTTCAATATATTTTTGAGATAAATAATTAATTACCTAATTGAGCTGAATTGATTTTATGCATATAATGTAAAACGAATAATAATAATAATTCAAAAGGTAATTAAAAAAAAAGAGCATCAATAAATAAAATTATTCGGAAATGGAATTGTTTTTTTTTTGTGAATAATAATAATAATAGACAAAACTGTGATAAATTTAAATTAATTCCAAATAAAAGTACACAATCGAAAAAAAGAATTACTTATAATCGATTCAATGAAAAGAAATTGCAATAAATTTTTGAGATAAATAATTAATTACTTAATTGAGCTGAATTGATTTTATGTATATAATGTAAAACGAATAATAATAATAATAATAATTCAAAAAGTAATTTGTAGAAAAGAGAATCAATAAATAAAATTATTCGGAAATGGAATTGTTTTTTTTTTTGTGAATTATAATAATAGACAAAAATGTGATAAATTTAAATTAATTGCAAATCTTATGCATATAATGTAAAACGAATAATAATAATAATAATTCAAAAAGTAATTTGAAGAAAAGAGCATCCATAAATAAAATTATTCGGAAATGGAATTGATTTTTTATGTGAATAATAATAATAATAAAAAAGGTGATAAATTTAAATTAATTCTAAATAAAAGTACACAATATTTGATCGTTGAAAACAAATAAATTTCTTAAATGATTAAATCCATTTAAAAAAATATATCAAATTTTTTGAGCAATGTGGATGTTGTGGATTGTATGTTATACATATATTGCGCAGCATTGGCTTAGTGTGTGTGTGTCATATATGTGTGTGTGTGTATAATTCGAAGAGTTTTTTTAGAGGACGTACTTACCTTATACTTGATATATTTTCTATAATATTGGCGGGCAATTTCAAGTCTTTCTTAAGGGACAATCGTGCGGGTGAATAACGTCTACGATAAAAAAAAACAAAACGTTGCACAGAAACGAATTGGAGCGATTTGAGAGAGTTTTCATATGGAATAAAATACAAGAGAGATCAAATCGAATCTCGAAAATAAATAAATCAAATCAAATCAAAAACAAAACAAAAAAATACTGATAAGAATTGCAGCTGATTGGATTGTGTGTGTATGTGTATGGTGACTGTGGAATGCATGTGGATTGCGTGTGAGAGTGTGAATCTTCAGCAAGTCAAAGTCACACAGTACTTAATACAACAACAAGTTGTTGCCTTTTCCATCATCATTTTTCTGCCAACTGGAGGCGATTTAGTTACCCGAAAGTGAACTTGAGCGATGACCCAATGTTGGCCAAGCTGTGGGTGACTCCGCTGCTGGCCACTGGCATCGTCTCCGACCTGTGCATACTCTTTCCAATCTGCGTGGACTCGTCAAAGGTGGCACTGCGCTGTCCACGGAACAGGATCGGTTTATCACTGTACATGTTGCTATTGAGAGCTGTCGATGGGGCTGTGGATGCTGCAATCTCTGCTTGGATCTCTGGCTGTTGTGTGGGCGTGGCCTCCTCCTCGTTGAGTGCGCCAAGCGGATCGTTCTGGGTAACGGGCGTCCTCGGCGAGATTCTATCCAAAGAGAAGATTATTTATGAATAACAATTTAAAACTGACGCCGAATGATTGCAGCCTACTTGGTGGGACTCTGGACACGCTGCCTGGCACGCTGTGCAACTGCGTGCTCATCCAACTCGTCTGTCTCCTGGTCCTCATCCTCATCCACATCCACATCCACGTCCAGCTCATAATCGCCGCCTGCATATTGCAGATCCTGTTTGATCTTTTGAGGTGTTATCGGCGTCGCTTGCTCCTCACTCTCCACCTGCTCATCTTCATCGTCATCAGCATCATTCGCATCCGCATGCGCATCTGCATCCGCATCATCGTCATCATCCTCATCTTCTCCATCGCCAATGCTCATGATTTGCTTGCGAGGTTTATTCAGCATTTGGGAATCCTCCCCGTAAGTGGGCGTATGGGGCGTGTGCGGTGTACTTCCATTGGCGCTACTTGCATTGGACTCACCACTGATGAGCAGCCCGGCGCTGTTCACCACATCCTCGGTGGGCAGTGCACCTGGAGCACCGCCGGCGACAGTTTGTCGCACAATGCTGCCCAGTTTGTTGCGCAATCGATCGAAGGCGGCAAAGTCGAGGAGTCCACCGCCACCGCCACCGCCTCCTTCCCCAGAGCTGGCCAGGCTGCTGCGCGATTGTCCATCGACCATTTCCAGCGTGCTCAGATTGTGATCGTGCGAGGCGCTCAGAGATTTGCACACCTTGGAGGCGGCACGACGTTTCCCGGCGCGTCGAAAGTGCGCTGCGCCCATGACAACATTCTTGATCCTGTTCCAGCGTATCTGACTAAGTGTTGTGCTGTCGCTGGGCCACTGCGACTCCAGGACACAGCGATTGTAGAAGCCATAGGTCAAGGCATTCGGTTGAACGCCGGAGCGCTTCATCAGATAGTGGAGACGGACGGCGAGCACCGGCAGATTGTGGATGCCACAGAGCTGCATCATGATGCGATAACAGAACTCATCACACGTGATCTTCAGCTTGCTGGCACGCACCAGGACATCATAGGCGGCACGGAGTATATCATGCTCCTTGCCCGCATGCCGTGTATCCAACACCATGGAGGGCAGTATGAGAAAGTACAGCGAGTAGCAGGTGGCCAAGAGATACTTGGACCATGCCTCCGGATGCTGCTGGCAACGACTGGCCATCTTCTGCGACAGCTTCACCTCGTGCTTGGTCCGACGTGCGATGGGTGAACCCGGCGACAGTGAAGCATTCAACTGCAGCTGCAGGAACTTGGACAGCGCCGTCTTCCTTGTGCTCTGCAACAGCTCTGGCTGCAGCGTAAAGTTGTGATAATTATAGTTGGAGATACCTCCACCCGACGCACTCGTCACGCTGTCCGGCGGAAAGATGTACTTGGTCCGTTCGCTGTTTTGTCCCGTGTCCCAATCCACCAGATGCAACTGGGCGGGCGTCTCATCGTAGCCGCCCACCTTCTCGGCGCATTCGTCAAAGAAGCTCAGGCCATGATCCCCATCGGACACAAAGCTGCGCTCCTCAATGAATCTTATGAACATCTGAGTTTTCATCAGAAGCTCAAAGAATTTCTGGTGCGACTGCAATGGGGAAAAGAAGAAAGACAATCGGTCAAATTTAAACTGAATAAATTAATATGGAGGAAATGGAATTTATTCATAACTATCGACCATCCGAGAAAAACTTATTTTAATAATTTAAGTAATTTTGAACTTAAATTTAAAATTTGTATTTATTAATTGCAATAAATTAAATATATCATTAATAAATTTATTATTTTTAAATCTGATTTCAAATTTCTATTTAATAATTGCAAAATAATAAATACATCAATATTAATAAATTTATTATTTTTAAATCTGATTTCAAATTTGTATTTATTAATTGCAAAAAATTAAATATATCATTAACAAATGTATTATTTTTAAATCTGATTTCAAATTTGTATTTATTAATTGCAAAAACCTAAATATATCATTAATAAATTTATTATTTTTAAATCTGATTTCAAATTTGTATTTAATAGTTACAAAATAATAAATACATAATTTCATTATTTTTAAATCTGATTTCAAACTTGCATTTAAATTTGACATTTTTATTTGAAAGTACGAATTTAGCAACGATTTTTAAATGTCACAATAAAATTATTAATTAAGTTTCATTTTAGTTTTTTTTTATAAAAGTTACAAAAAAAAATTATAAATTTTATGATCAAATAAATAAATGTGTTAAACATTTAAAAAGTTTTACATTGCATTTAAATAATATCTAACTATAATTATTATTAAAAACATGAAAAATAATTGTGAAATTATGAATAGATATTAAAGATTTAAGATAAATTATTATCTCAATGTTATTAAATAATTAAACATTAATATATATTTATTTGAATGTCACCATTTAGCGACTATCTTTAATCCCAATAAAATTAGTAATTAAGTTTAATTTTGGGTTTATTTTATAAAAGTTACAAATAAAAGTTTTACCTTAACTTTTATTATAAAATAAAAAAATGTGTTAAACATTAAAAAATTGTACATTGCATTTAAATAATATCTAACTATAATTATTATTAAAAACATGAAAAATAATAGTAAAATTGCTATTAAAGATTTAAGATAAATTATTATCTCAATATCATTAAATAATTATGCAAATTTGAATGTCACAATTTAGCGACTATCTTTAATTGTCTCAATAAAATTAATAATTAAGTTTCATTTTAGTTTTTTTTATAAAAGTTAGAAATAAAAGTTATAACTTTTATTATAAAATAAAAAAATGTATTAAATATTTAAAAATTTTACATTTCATTTAAATAATATCTTACTATAATTATTATTAAAAATATGAAAAATAATTGTGAAATTATGAATAGATATTAAAGATTTTAGATAAATTATTATCTCAATATTATTAAATAATTATGAAAATTTGAATGTCAAAATTTAGCGACTATCTTTAATTGTCACAATAAAATTAGTAATTAAGTTTAATTTTGGGTTTTTTTATAAAAGTTACAAATAAGCGAAATTCCTCAACATTTATTATATATTTATATATTTATTATAAAAAAAATATATATCTTCTTTGGTATATGTAAAATTTTTTTTTTTTTCGTATTAAATTAAAATAATATCTATTTAAAATTATAATTAAAAATAATTGTTAAATTGTGAATGGAAATAAAATATTTAATTTCAATTATTATTTTGTCAATTAAAATGCAAGTCAATTTTAACTTAATCAATTTAAGTGAAAATTGCATTCAAACTATGCAATGATTAAATAAACAAGAAAATAAAAACTAAAACACGTTTAATGGCAAACCTTTGTCATTAACTTATTAATATAAAAATATATATAGCTAATCGAATGTTTATGTTAAGCGGGTTTCTTATTCATCCAATTATACTTTTTCCGTATATCCCAAAGCGAGTCATTTGTGGTTACTTTAAGAATTTATGAGATCATTTTAAATGATTCACAGATGATGCGATCAATATTTGTATACCCTGCAAAACCCAGAGTAGGTGAAATTGGGTGTTTCCAGACTATGCAAATATTTGTTGCAGGCAGATGGGATTTCTTCCGAGAAGAAGAAGTAGAAACTAATTTATTGCTGTGAAATTTCATATATAGGATGGTAAATATTTGAATATAGGGTATCTGCTAGTTGTGTACTTGCATGTAGTACAGATGTGCTTGATCTTAATTGATTGCATAGAGTAAACAACAATTGAAATCAATAAACGGAAATAGCAAATAATCTATTTTAATTAAAAAGTATAAAACATTATAGATCTGCAAATATTTTCAGCTTGAAGCAACTTTGCAATAATAAATATAATTTATATATATTCAAATATTGAGTAAATTGTTAACTGATAATGAAATCAAGATTGTTTACTTTCAAATGATATATGTCAATCATGATTATAGATTGATTTAGCTGGAAATATAATCGAGGCAACTTTGTTATCTCTTCGCTTCTCGCAAAGACGATTCTGACGTCAGCCAAGAAATACGCTTTCCAATTGGTTACAAAAATAGATTGATATTTGTTTTCGCGAAAGACAAATAAACCAAAGATATGCGAATGAAAAATCGCTTAATTCTCGCGAGAATTTCTTGAGAATCAAAGGTGCGGACTTTATTGATATGTTATTTACCTTATCGCGTGAGCGTAGAAAAGCCTTAAGCTGGAATAGAGCACTTGGATCTGTGGCGCCGACAGACGGCGCCTTCGATATGGGCACCAAGTAGTCACGATATCCCCGCAATATGGATGCCATGAAGAGCAGGAAGGCCTCCTGAATACGCTGCTCCAGCACCAGCTGCATAAGGAAGACCAACATACAAATGTATATGTAAGTAAGTTCAAGTTTTATTAAGTCATGTGTACCTCACGCTTCCGTTTGCGTATGTCACGATCCAAGCTATTGGTGGAATCATAGCTAATGGGCTTGGCGTTCTCCAACTCGGTGAGCGTCTGACGCAACAGACGTGCCGCACGTTTCGGCAGCAGTTTGGGACTCAAATGACGCTGTGAGTCGCAAAGCTGCGGGTAGAAAACATTTAGAATTTGTATTAATTGAAGGATTTAAATGCTTACGCTTATGTTATTGGTGTCCAGATCAATGCAGGTGACATCTGTCGGCGGCTCGTACAGATCAAAGAAGCGCGAATCTACGCCAATCAAATACGGCACTGGGGCATGCAACACCTCGGCCAGGCCCAGTGGACACAACGGTATGTAGGGGCACTGCCATTTGAAGGGAAACAGCAGCGAGACAATGGCCTCGGCCACGGCAGTCAACGTAGCAGGTCTACAAGGGATTCAAATAGATTAGACAATGGCCAGGAGGTGCAGAGGAGACTGGAGTTGACGCACCTGAGCGAGTGTATGAGTATCTTCTGCTCGGTGAGCGCCAGCAGGAGCACATGCAGGCAATTGTCGGTGCCCAGATTCTGAAGGAGCATATGAAAGCCGGCTCCACTGCGCGGCAATGGCGAATCCTCGGGCTGTGTGAGCAAAATGCGATCATTCGATTCGCTGGACAGCTGGAGATGTATGCTTGGAGCCGGGAATGGCACTTCGTCCAGCAGCTGGATGATATAACGCTCCACGGGAATCGGTATATTGATGCCATACAAAACCATGCGCTAAACGAGAGACAGAGAAACTGTTTAGCATTTGTCTGTGAAATGATTGCAGATATGATAAATGCGCTTACGTGCAAGTATTTGAGCCACTTGTCGAAGGTGTCGCCAAATGGATGATGCGACAGCAGGCAGATGGCCTTGATCATGTGCAGCGAATGCTGTGAGCCAAATTCCTCGTTCCAGCCAAGCAACTCTTTCTGTTCCAGCGACAGCTGCGACTCACTGCAATAGATCATTGAATGATTGGGTATATTAACTGAAAAGCGAGTCTGCTTACTCGTAATCCTCGTAGAAGGTAAGAGCTGAGCCATACACCTTGTAGGTGCCATCGGCGACAGTCAGCACAAAGGTGCTAAAAACTGGACTGATCGGTTTGCGTTTCTCGGTGCCGTTGACATGCGGCCACGCCTCCAGGCTAGCGCCCATGGGCAGGCAAAAGAGTGGCACACTTGGGCACAGTTTGAGTGGAAAGTCCGTGTGATCCACGGTGGGATATCGTAATAAGATTTCCGGTTTATAGCTAATATGCTTGGGACGGTACATGGACTTCTTGTAGCACAAATAGACATCGCTGCCCACATATCCCTTGTTTAGTGTCTTGTAGATGAGACAGTAGGCGTGCGGTGGGCGTTCCCCCTTGCTCTGGACAATCACACAGAGTTCGGTGACCACGAGCTCATTGCAGGGCATATCGGGACGGGCGCGTCGATATGTGAGAAACGTTTTCGCCGACGAGTTATTCACATTGGCAACACGGCCGCCTGGCGTTTCGGCCACTATTTCAGCATCCGACATGATCCGCTCATGACCATCATAGAGCACACCTGAAGAAGAAGCTAGCTTAGTAAATTTGGATTTCATTAATGTGATTCACAACATACCAATGTCCACTAGTGGCGGCCGATCTTTGCCCCGTCGAAAGTATATGTAGCACTCGGTGGTGCGCACCGAGCCATGATTCAGATTGGCTGGCAGACCGGTGGGCGTCTGCTCCAGCAGCTCGTATCCATCGGGCAACTGTTCGCCCAGCAATGGGAAATAGACGCCAATGTCTGTGATGGGCTCAATTGTGCTGGCTGCCCGCAAGCGTCCCGAATCATTGAATATGTTCTCCTGGAGCAGCTGTGGCTGCTCTGGCATTCCGGCGACCACAAAATAGTCCGCAATACGTTTCTCCTCCATGTCGGGTTGTGTGTGTATTGTGCTTTGACTGCAAAGAAATGCCAAAAGTTAAAAGTTAAGTTCCATTGATAAGATAAAATGGAGGAGTTAAAGCAACAGACAGCGGAGGAGGAGGAGGAGGAGGAGGAGGAGGAGGAGGAGGAGGAGGAGGAGGAGGAGGAGGAGGAGGAGGAGGAGGAGGAGGAGGAGGAGGAGGAGGAAGAGGGGGGATGGGACAAATCTTTGTTTACATTGCCGACGTCGCTGCTATCGCCAAAAGCTGATTACAAATGCACACAAGTCCAATCAAAAGCAGACTACAAATAAAAAAATAAAAATAAAACAGCTAAGCGACTTTGCTGGAGCCTCAATATGAAACGACGTCGCTGTCGACGTCGCGGTCGCGGTTGCTGTCGACGTCGCTTGTATCGTGGACTTTGTTGTTGCTGCTGTTCGTTTTGTTGTTGTATTATGCTATGGCCACAAAGTACAACAAAAACAAGTTCCGCATGATGATTCAACGCTGTTTCCGCTGCTGATGTTGCTGCCGTTATTGTTGTTGTTGCTGTTGTTGTTACTGCTGCTGCCGTTCAATGCCAGGCCTTTTGTTTTGTTGTTGCTGCTGCTGCTGCCACAGATTTGGTTTTTGTTTACAGGAATCGAAATCTGTTCCCGTTTCCATTCCCCTTGCGGTTTTAAGAGCGCATATGCAAAACTTACAATTTCGTTGTTGTTGTTGTTATTGTTGTTGCATCTGCGTCTTTGATTTGAGTTTCGAATTTTCGTCGTCGTTTTTGCAACTTCTTCACACTACGTTAATTTCCACACAGCGTTGCACAAACACACACACACACTTATGTTCATATACAGTCGGAGACACGATTCATACATACATATCGATATGTAGGCGGCGACATTCGCCCACTTGCACTTTGTATTTGTATCCGTGCCCTTAACTATCGCGCGTCTTTTGTTCAATTTGTTACGTCGTGACCGTTTAATGCATGCAAAAACCTAGAGCGTATTGACAGCTAGCGTTGCTCACATATCGAAACACTATGTATATCGATACAGCATTGCATTTATCGATTATATATGTTGCTTATTTTATTTGCCATTTAATTGGGAAACACATACACATATTTTTTAATTCGACTACGTCAACTTATATTTTATAATTAAAATTTACTGCTCGTATAATTGTTATCTTGTCGGCTACACAACAAAAATTATTTTGACTCTGGAAATGTTCAAAAGCATCGCAAATTGTGACGTCAGTTGTTTAGCAGCTGCGCGAACAGCTGATGTGCGATATACATCGCAATGACACGCAGTAGAGGAGGAGAATTATCGATGTTTGTGACCATCGATGTTTCCAAAAATTCATTTTAAAATTTGTATTCAAATTTAAATAAAGAAAACTGATTTTTATGATTGAAACTAATAAATGTAACATATTTATAAATTCACAGGTAATTCAAACGAAAAATAATATTCGATAACTAACATCTCTAACAAATAAAACATCGATATTCGTATTCAAACATCGAAGCTTAACAAAAATGTAAAGTATCGATACATCGATGCTTCCATCTATATCACGCAGTGCTAAATAAAATTATCGTTTTAGTCTGCGCGGCAAATTCTTAAATCCAATTCACTACTGTTTGCTAATAATAAAACTAATTGTGTTTATTTTCTAATTGTGTTGTGACAAGTGCAAAGATAGGAGAATGTAAAGAGTGCGTTTCTATCAATCGCGACCGAATTAATGATTTGTAATTGCATTAAATGAGCAGCCGAACAATGGCGTCACATGCATTAGAGCCAATTATGCTTTTGATGGCTTAAAGCCAAGCTGTTGTCTATTATTTCTAATTTGCAACGCCACCGCGCAGTTGGTGTCCGCACTTGTCCATTGAGTCAAGTAGCTTAGTTTCATTCATAACGGCAACTTGCTCCACATTCCACTCACACATTGAGTACTTTCTCATCGGCGACCACTCGCGTCTTCTATTCCTTCTCGGGCAGAGGCGTCCCCATAGACGAAGCTACTGCATTCGGCGGGGATAACCCCGTTTATCGACACCACTGCTCCGCAGTTTGGCTCGTTTGTGTTTACAAATACGAGTATTGTGTCGTGCTCTGAGCGAGATTTCCATGCGCGCCTGTTGCGTGTCCTAATGGATTCTGCCTCGGTCTCGGTCTCGATTGCCTTGTCAGCCATTTTTACGAGTTGTTGTGATAATCAAATTATGTGGTCTTCCCTATCTTATTATCAGCTGTGCTATTGCCATTTAATTTCATGTTTATCAACTGCTCAGCCTGTCGACGAAATCCTCTAAGCACGAGTGTAACAAAGATTTATATACAAAAGCATTAATAAAAATCACAGCCAAACAATTAAGACAGCAATTTAGGCTGACAAATCAAGGTAATTAAGAGCAATAGACAAAAGTTAAATAACAAAAGAAAAAATTTTTGTCGAAATATCCATATCTTCATGCATATAGATTTTGATAAGTCAATTTTTAATTGCATTTAATTGTTTTTTATTTCTGAATTTATAATCTCATTTTTTAATCTTATTTCAAATTGATGTTTTTTATTTCTTTTATGTATTATGGGAAATGTGTATTTGAATATAATACCACAATAAGAATTAATCTTATTCTCCATAACTATTCTCTAATATTAATTCAATCATAGTTCAGATTACATTATAAGTTAATAGAAAAATTGCTTTAAACATATTTTCTGATAAATTATATGCGTATTATAACTTATTGAAACTATAACTTCTTTTTATTAGATTCTTTGAATAAAGTTAACATAATTATCGGATATCGAAGAGCCTAAAACAGTTTTTCTTATAAATTTTTGTAAATTATTTTTAATTGTTACAGAAGAAAGAAAACATGTTCTATTTAAATTGAAATAAAACCTAATTCGCTCGTTTGAATATTCCTTGCTTTTGTCTATTTCCGGTTAACACTCAAAAGAAATAAGCTCAGTCAGGACTTTGAGTGGGCGGTCACAGTAAAAGCGCTCAAAGGAAATAAATGAAAATTACTCATACGCCGCGTCGGCCGTCGTTGAATGCGTGTTCGGGTTTCGGTTCGTTGATGTTTTGGTTGGTACGTTTAAGTCGGCTGACGGGGCACTTGGCTTGTGATTTGAATTGAAAGCGCGCAGTTCTCATGCGAATGTCCTGACCGACGGTTGTTTGGTCGACGCAGCATCAAAGCAAACCCGAATTCATTTCCAAAATACAAACAAAAACACTTCGAAAATTGTTTTTGAAAATGTAAAATCGTGTGCAGTTGCGTTAAATACTTAAATATATAAGCAGATATTTTTCTTGATTTTTGTTTTGTGCGGTAAACAACGGAAAGGCGACTAAATCGAAAGTGCAATATTACAAAATTGGAATTCAATATTCTGAAATGAATTAAATTAATTTCAAAAAAATAAGAAATAAAACATAAGTGCAAAGAGGAGCATCGAGCGTGGCAAATAGTTCATGTCTCCCGTCTCTTCAACGCGCGATTCACCACATAAAATAAAAGTTGATTTTTGGTCTCGTGTTTTGCCCACAAATCTAAACAGGTGAGTGTACCACATAATTTTCTGGAAATTTAATTATGAGGCGAGGCGTTGATTTTGTTAACGGTAATTGTATTACTTTTCCTCATTCCCTTCTGACCAACGAACAAATAAATAAGAAAGAGTACTCATTTGGCTTCAATGCGTTTTTGAAATGTTGAAATATTGTGGCTACCCAATCAGAGGCGATTCGAACGCAACTTTCCATCTCAAAAGTTTGGCGCAAAAGTTTTAAACATTTCTTTTTTATGAAAACCTAAATTAATTAGACGGCCGTCCATTTGGGGCTCAAGGTGTAGAGTCCCTGACCTCTCTCACTTTCAGTTTTTTGAATGGATGGTTGCTCAAAGGCAGAGCCAACAACATTTAAATTCACAGACAGCATAAAGCTCATTAGCATATTGTCGCCGGTCATCAAATTTAGAGGCAGATGTTCCAAGTTCCAAGTTCCAATTTCTAAGTTTCTAGTTGATTGATGAGTCGAGCCGAGCCGAGTCGAGTCGAGTCGAGCCCCTAGTTACAAAGTACAACTGCTGATTCATTCAACTTTCCCCCTCTTTCCCAGGGAAAGACAATATGTCAAGGAGCTAGCCGTTTCACAAATTGCACCTTCTCTTTTGTTAAGCTAGAGAAATGGAACACATTAAACAAATAGATGAAACACCATTCCAGTAGTACAATTTTGGGCATTTTCTTATTCTAAATGCTTATCATGTTTTTTATGAGACAAAGCATTGTGAATTTAAGTTTCATGTGTCAATTGAAATGACAAAGTTTTATTAATTGATCAAATTGGTTCTGATTGAATTTTCGCAGAAATTCTCCTGTTCAATTTTTGTTTATGCAACTATCAATAATGTTTCGAATTAATCAATTAAATTTATTTTGCAGATAATGTCAAAATTAAGTTTTATTTACTCTTTATTTAGTTTTGAAACTATACCAGATTTCCTCATTACTTTTCAAAAGTGATATTTAGAACAAAGTTTGTTGCTCAAATTTCTAATCCATATAAAACTTGATTTTACAGAAATTTAAATAAATTAAATTCGTAATAAAGCAAAACTTTTTTTTTTAAATGTCAAGTTTTAATTTCTTTAAATAGTGATTTAAAAATTTACTTTTAAATAAGTTAAATTCTTAAAATATTCTTTTTATGTATTTTAAACAGAATGAAGTAGGTTAAACATTTCCAAGCTGGTTCAGAAGATAAAAATGAGTACACGCAGAGTCCATAAAACAAACAAATTTTTAAGTTTCAGAGTATATAATATTTGTCAAGTTAACATATTTTAAAATAAACAGACGTCTATTTTAATTCAATAAATAAAAATTTCTCTAGAAAAAATGTTTCGATTTCATGCTTCAGATTTGAACTTATTTGAATTCCAAAGAAAGTTTGACGTAAAATTTGTACGCATATTCAGTTTTAAAATTCGAATTTTGATTTAAGTTTTAAACAAAATTTATTTGTATTTATTACTTATCAAATATATCAATGTTTACATTTGATGACATATTTAAAAAGCGTTAAATTGGCGAGTAATTAATTAATTCTGAGGTCAGCTCGCTTAAGCCCATTAGATTCCTAATTGAGAAACAATTGTTATGTCGACTAAACTGTGTTTAAATACAATTAGCTAAAGGTTGTGTCAACGGATTAAGAACAAGTGAAAGCATTCAATTAAATCAAATTCGGGTTATTAGAAAGGATTAACGACAAAAGGAGGAGAACTTTCTCACTATTCATACCTTGCATTTCGCACGCGATTCTTTTTTTTTTTTTTAGCTTTTATTATTTATAAGATTAAGAGGAGTAGAAACACGCAACATGCATTTAATTTCAATTCCCACTTAATTTGCATTTAATGCGCGTAATTTTCGTCTAAATTTAATTGGCCTAATTAGGTGCGACATGGTCGTAAATGTAATGTGAACATTCGCAGTAAGTGATTAAATTAAGACTTTTCCCAGACAAAATGAAGTGAAGTGAAGCGAAACAAATGCGAGATATGCGAATTGCGCATTGAATTAATGAGGCAAATGTCAAATTTGAATGGGTTAAATGGCGCCAAAAGGCGATGGGGGAAAAGTGGGAGATGTCGGATTGAATGTGGAGACGAACATGCTGGAAATTCTTTGACTGGTCGCAATCTTAAAGTTTAGCTATAGAAAGTGAAAGAAAATTTATAAACTTTTCATAATATTTTAACAAGAATTTAACGCTGCAGGCAAGGAAAAGCCCACACTCCGTTCGCATCAAGCTACATACTACACTGAGGCAAATGGACCAAGATAAGCCATTAAATATGAACAAGTTAGCATGCGGCAAGAAAAGCGAACACGACTTCGCAATGCCCTGTAAATGACACTACCAATAAAAAGGTTATCTTTTTTTAGGAAAATTTATATTAAATTTATCGCTTCGCTCGCGGAAATTAGTTTGTTAATAAAGTTTAATAAAAAAAGGAATATATATATTTCCGATTTCGACCAAATTTGGTCAGGATGTTAAAGACAGTCCCAAATAAACAATCTAAGAGATTGGTTTGGATATCTTAAGAAACAAAAAGTTTTTCCTACTAAAGGTTAATTTGCATCCGGTTCCTATTGCAGCTATGTAATATAGTTATCCGACTTTGACCAAATTGGGTCAGAGACAGTCCCAAACATATCTGTAAGTTTAGTTAAGATATCTTAAGAAACAAAATAGTTTTTAATACAAACAAATTCCCTGACCTCTGACCTGAATTTGACCCACTTACAGGTGGAATTTCGCATCTATGTATGTTGTGTGAAAATTTCAGCTTTTTATCTTTGGCCTACACGTTAATGTGTCAGTCAGGGAGTCAGTCAGGACAAAGAGTTTTATATAGGATATTATGTGCGATAATATATGAATATCAGATTCAATATACCCTAGTGCTGCTCACTTTACAGGGTATGCGTATGAAAAAGATACGCAAAGCGTTAGCTTCTCCAGAGTCTGTGTCTCTTGCATCACTCGAGAAATGGGAACGGAGTCATAAAAATACCACATCGCAGAGCCAAAACAATGCTGTGGCTTGAGAACAGGTGGGCGTGGCATACGCCTGACCAAAACACTCACCACATTCAACTATCTTACCATTCTCCCTCCCCCTATTTGCTTCCATCCTTTTCTCGCAAACTTTGTGCCTTTAGAATGTTTTGCTTATTGTCGTTCTGTTGGCCTGGCAATTGCAGCCAGGAGGACAGTCAGATAAGTATGTCCACGTCCGAGTCTATGTCCATATCCATGTCCAGAGCTAAGTCCTTGGCTTCGCTTGATTCCAGCAAAAGCAGCAAAGAAACTGAATACTTTGTGGCGCCAGTTAAAACAAATTTGTATCTTCCAAGTGTATCTCCCTCTGAGATACTCGTACATTTTTGCTTTGCAATGAAACTGGTCAAAAGTCAAGTTGACAGTCTATACAAATTTCTATCCGTTGCTGTCGGCATCATGATATAATAAAGTGTTCTAACAAGATGACTTTGAATGTTTTCTTTCAATTTCGAGTTCCGATTTTCGTTAATGAAACTTTTATCATAGAAAGCTAACAAGTTCTACAAATTATGAAATTTCCATGAAACTTATTAGTATCGAATCAAGCCAGATCGAATTGGAATAATTGTGAAGATATGGTTTTCATCTACATTAAATTCCTCAAATTTCACTTGCATTATGTCTAACATAATTTGAGGAAGCTTCATATAAATTGGATTATTATAAAATAAATTAATTTTTAAATTAGTAATTACTAACTTATTCAAAATCAAATTAAGTTCAATAATATGTCATATAATCTGAATCAATTTCTTTAAAAAATAAAATATACTGATCAAATGCTATATTCTAATTGTGACATAAGAAGTCGATTAAAAGTTTAAACTTAAGATTTGAAATTTTAAATTTTTTAAAATCATACTATCAAAATCGAATCGCAGAGAATCAATTTTTTTAAACCATGATTAAAATGACACTCCGCTTGAAAATCGGAACGTTTCGACACAACTACTTAGGTTAAAGGTTATTTTTTGGTTTTGTCCTTTCGGTTCCGGTATCAGTACCGTACGTATGGATGTATTTTTCCGAGATAAACCTGACTTAATGCTAATTAATTTTTTAATATAATGCAAAATTATGTACATACATTAAAAAAAGAAATTATTTTTGGGGAAATGTACTGAAGCCGTACCGGTACAAAAACGGTTTCAGTATTATTCCCTGGTTGTCGTTACATAAAGGGTATTTTAGCAACTTTCAAAAAATGAATTTATTCCAAATAAATGGGAAATGTATCCATAGTGCGTCGCCTGACAGACTGCTTAGAATACATAAACTGCAGCATACTTTACGGCACCGGATTCCGAAGTAAGCAAAAAAAACAGAGAGAAAACACAAGGTAACACGGTTACAAATTTTATGAGCTTGCCACACACACTGACAACACACACACACACACAGAAGCAAACAGTCGCTTATGCATATCATGAAAAATGTACAAAATGTTGCCAGCGGGCGGTTGCCTTCCCCTTCCCCTTCCGCCCCCCTGTGTGTGTGTAAATTTAATTGATTGACATTATTTAAGCGTAAAGAAAAAATTTGCCAGTAAACAAATGAACAAATGACATGTAAATTGTTTACCCACAGTCAGTGTTCCTGAAAATGGTAAAACCAAATTTGGTTTTTCTTTTTATAAAAGAATTCACATTCACTCTTTTTACAGACTAAAAATACTTTTACTATTTGCATTGTGTTTACTAAATTATTGTAACTTAGGCATTTCGTTGATTTGTACATTTTAAATATTATATAAAAATATATTTAATGGTCTATGCTACTATAATCCAAGTATCACAAAAAATAATTATTTTCCTTATTTTCAATTCGAAAAATCAACGACAAGTAATAAAGATACAAGAAAAAGAAAAAACCATAATGATCGTTTGATCGATGAAATTTTTGCATTTTCGTCATGGTTTTGAATTTTTATGGATTTTCAGAAAAAATTTTACTGTAATTATTATATTTGAGTAAATTTAATGAATTTAAAAATGTTTATCAGTGGTAATGATTATTTTTAAGTAAAATTATAAAAATCTAACTAATTATTATATTTGAGTGAAAAAACAGGAAACGACATTATTATAAATTATATTAAAATTACATAGAATTGATTATTTGAAGGTTTTTTAAAATTGGTCATCGTACTGTAATCATTGTATTTGACTGAAAATAATGGAAATCACATTTTTTAACAAAATTCATTCATTCATCGGAAATAATTTTCAATCCATTTGGAGCCACATGAGAACATTTATTAGAAAATTTTTAAAAATCATCAGATAATCATTACTATGTAATTATTATAATATAACTTATGATTACGTTCCCTGCGATATTCTATAGTGACTAGAGTTTTCAATGTAAACAATACGGTTTTGTGGCGAATTTAAAGAGATTTTTGTTATTGGGAACACGACTGTCTGCTTTATGTTGATGTCCATTTGTGTTCTTCTTACTCCTTTTAGTGCGTTTGTTATTGTTTTATCTAAATTAAATATGAAATGTCGTTTGCAAGACTGCAAAACGCTTTCAACTGCGCTGCTCACAATTAGTTAATTGACTTAAAATTGCTCGTCTTGTTATTCCTTTTGTTGCTGTTGCTGTTGCTGTTGTTGCTTGGCGTCGCTTCTCATCAGCGCTATCGAGATGAAAGTGATGTTCCATTTCTTAGAAGCAACAACCATTCACAGAATGAGACAGATAAACAGACAGCGAAAGAGACGAAGAAATCGAGTTCGAAAGAGAGAGACAAAGAAAGTCACTTTGAAGTTCCATGCACAAAAACATGTTAGGCGGTTTCTTGTAGTGTGGGTGAGTTACAAGTGCAGGAACTGGGGAAGGAACAGTGGGGATGTGGGGGCGACTGTGGAAATTGCTACTGCATGCTAATCGAGTCAAAATATGCCCCCAGGACCTGCTATTGCCCTCTCTATTTCGCGATGAGCGGTTCTTCTTTTCGCCGCGGCATTTGTAAATAATTTATGAAGAAATTAAACTGTATCTGCTTTTAATTTTCTCTCACACCCACATATAGCCTTTTATTTGTTGCCTGCTTTTAGGAGATATTAAACCTAAGAGTGGGAGAGGCTACATTCGATCAAACCCGACTAGGAGAGACCCTGTATTTATTCTGTGAAACGCAAATTTTGATCAATTTTCCCCATACATGGAATACCAAATTTGGTAACTATTGTTCTTATGCACTGATAGACAAAGATTCTATAATCAAGATTTTGGTCTCAGAACTAAGAATTTTGGTCTACAAAATTTGGCTAGAATATAAAATTCTCAATGGTAGAAAACTAATTTTAGTTTTAAGAACCTTTCAAATAAAACAAAGTTTTTATTAATAAATGTTCTTAAATAGTCAAGAAAACAAATAATAAAAGGTGTCAGGTTTTAAAACTGATAGGTTTTTTTATTGCGGTTTTATATATAATATAAAAATCAGGGATTGAAACCGAAACGAATATCGTTTTAAGTTACGGTTTCGGTTATGCTCGAATTAAGGTTTTCGGTTATCGGTTATGCAAAATTTTAAAGTATCGGTTTGGAAACGGTTATCGGTTTTTTGTAAGTTTTGGCATAAAAGTTCCGGTATGGTTTCGATTCACAAAAAAAAATAAAAATTATGGTTTTCGGTTGACCAAAATATGAAGCGTTTTTCATTGTTTTACATGGAAAAATACTTAATACTTTTATTAGCCTGGAAAATAATGTTATCTGGTTATGGAATGGTCCTGCGTAATGCCGATTTTATCATAATTTGACCTCACATAAATTTGGTTTGAACATTTCGAATATTTTGATTTTACTGATTTTTAATAACTTCGAAGTGTCATAACTTTGACAAAAATCCATCAATTTCCATGCGCAATGTAAATTTGATCATATTTTTACCTCTAAATGCGTTCTGCATTTAAATTTTTATCATTTTCAAAAATTTTTGAAAATCGAAATTTTTTGAAATTTTACAGTGTTACCCCTTTGTCTTTTTTGATTTTTTTTGAAAAAATTCGAATTTTCAAAATGAACAAAATTGAAATGCAGAACGAATTTATAGGAAAAATCATGGATAAAATTTAATTGCGCATGGAAATTGATTGACTTTGACAAAGTTATGGCAGTTCAAAGTTGCTCAGTATGTCCGATTTGACAGAACCGAAATTAACCCTTATAAATGAATCGGTTACTAAACGGTTATTTCGGCTTAAAGATTTTCGGTTTATGGGCAGCGGTACAGCAGAATACAATTATTTCGCTTATGGTTTCAGTTACGGTTACAAATTTCAATCGGTTTTTATCGGTTAAATGTTACGGTTTCGGTTAAGGTTTTTATCCCTGATAAATATATAACATTTTTTTGGTATGTTTATTTTTATAAAAATCCCTTTAATATGTTTTTACCTGTAAAACATGAGACCACAATTGGTTACACATTCGTATTTTCCCAACAATTTAAGATTTTTAATCTTTGTATTAGTAATTTGGTCTTATAATAGTCTTATAAAGAAAATAATTCGAAAATTCAAGTTTCTTGATTTTGACATTTATTTTTTAAGTACATATTCAGGATATTATTGTTAAATTTATTCAATATGCGAATAAAGTGACAAACAATTCAAACAAGCCAATAATATTTGATCTAAGTAAAAGAAAATCTTGACAAAGCTTCGAAAGTCAAAATACTTTCTGAAAGCCAAATGTAAAATCGTGCTTGAGTCAAGTATTTTGTACTTGGTCTAAGAATATCTGATATTGCCGTACTTCTTCGATTGATTTTATCATGTGTACAACTTCATAGACTCTCTGTATTATTCAAGTACAGAGTATTTAAAGGTCTTGTGTCAGACTAGTTAGTTGAAGCGCACATTTTGAAAAGTTTTTTGCTTGGCAATCATTTGTGAAATACCCACATTGAAAACTGTTTCAGTCAAACACACACGTAACACACACACATACACACACACATAGTCAAGTAAATAGAGGAACATAAGCAAAGCAAAGTTATGAGCATCAGAATCAGAAAATTTCATTGCCTTTGAGTTGGAGGACAGTCATAAGTTAGTTCAGGCGTGCTCCGTATTTGTCTTTTTCACAGACATGGAACAAGAAAAGTAGTGGGCTCTGCCAAGGGGATGAGGGGAGAGGGGAGAGGGAAGGGAAGGAAAATGTACAAATAACAAGCAAGGATGGTATCGAGCTTGTTGCTTTTGACTATTGCCACTGTACTATGGGGCGCTTGACCTGTTTTCGTTGACATTAATTCATATTCAAATTTAAAAATTTTTAAATAATTTTAATAAGTATAACTGTTATGTTACATACCAAAAATGTTAACATAACAGTCCAATGTTAAGATAACAGCTGTTAAAGTCAGCAGATTAAATCAAAGACAAAATGTAAACTTGCTGTGCATTTTATATTCAATAGTTACTAAAGTAAATTACTTGAAAAATACAAAATTTGCAATGGATGTTAACAGTTCCGGTTTTTTATTATATGTTGCCACTCATTTGTAGTGGTTTTTCTGCGTGTCTTATTAATAATTTGTAAATTTAACAAGTGGTGTCAAAAATAATTTTCGAGAGGAAAGTTCAACTTTGCAAAGAGTTACAAAAAATGATCAGCACTTGTCAAGTGAATGTCTATATTCATGTTGTAGAGTGATTTAGTTTTAATTCAATGTGTACATTTTTGAACTTTTTTCAAAATTAAATTTTTTAGTACGTAACCTCGCTATTTTCAATGACTATTTTGAGCAGTTTCTTCGATATTAATTAATATCTCGCAAACTACGCAAGATATTTAGGTGCAGTTATTTTCCTAGTGTTATAAATATCCTTGGAAGTATTTTTTTTTTTTTTTTTTGTTATTTATGCTTATTTTATTTAAAAAATTACGATTTTTTGAATGTTAATAATATATATTGTCTGAAAATTTTTTTTTAAATAGTAAATGTTTATTATTCCTACTGAAATGCACCCAAAAGAATTACTAAAAAAAAAATTATTGGCGTAAGTTTTTCCACTTTTTCAAAATACTTCAAAGGGATTGTAGAATATTGGAAAAAAAACCGTATCTAAATATCTGGCGTAGGTTACGAGATATTAATTTATGCCACAAAAACTGGCTAAACGCCCCATAGTGCACAGGGCAAGAGTTGGAGTTAGAGTTAGAGTCAGAACCAGAGCACTTTGTCCGCCAAATAGTTTGCTCTGCATTTTGGCCACACGGAATTGCATACATTCATTTCCGTTTTGGGTACACAGAGGCAGTCAAATGAGCAACGCCTCCGTACACACACACACACAACTACACTCACACGCACACACAGAGTAACTTAATTGCGTATTTATCAGCTGTTGGTTCGTTCTGCGTTTATTTTTGTTGGTTCTTCTATTGCCAGTACGTTCATATTTCAGTTGCAATCCAGTTCATTTTATTCAAATGAACTCTCAGAACCTTTAGGGTCTTGGGTTCTGTGTAATTTAAGGAACTCGTTGCAAATTAATGAACTTGCTCTTTGGTTTTTCCTTTGCTCTTATATTTTGAAAATTAGCTTAGGGAAAACGGCCCTAAACCAACTAAGTTTTCAATTGGTTCGACCTCTTAAAATTATTAATTTGTACAAATAAACTCTTTAACTTTCCCTATGTGATATTTTTTTTCGAATATTATCGGATAATGAATTAATGTGTAGAATTTCACTATCATTATTTATAAAATTTAAACTTCAGATTAGTTTGGGAGCTAGTTCCAAAGAGCATGTATAGTTAACTTGCATGTCAATGAGATTTTTGGCAGAATTGTATTATAGTACATTGTAAAGGAAAAATGTGCGAACAAGTTCCGAGATTCAACTTTTCTCTTGCCTTCGTTCCGAATTAGTTCCAATTTCTTAACGTTTAATAAAAGTTTACGTGTTTATGTTTAGTTTTCTTGCATTTTAATCAACTAACTTGCAGAGATTTATTATTGTTTGACTTTATCGTACAAGTTCCTACAACTGTTATTTCTCCTGAAAACATTTTAAATACATATACTTTTATTTGTTTTATAGATTTTTTTTGGATGTTGACTTTTAAAATTTTGGTTATCAAACTGAAAGTTTCAATTCAAGACACGAAAAATCACTTTAGCTTCAATAATTTACTTTCACAAAATATTTTTTTAAACTAGCTTTTAAAGTATCCACAAAGTTGAACATTTTCCTAGTCATTCCTCAAAAATTCTATTCTTCTGAGACCGGACACAAATTTCATTGTCAATGGAACAGGATTTGTGCAGAATTTTTCATCTCACACGATTAAGCCTAATTTAAGTTAAACATCAACATGTATGCTTATTAAAATTTATGATTTTCTCTATGTTCGAGTGTGTATGTGTGTTTGGGGATGTGGTTCGTTGTGATGGGGAAGTTTTACAACTTTTGCCAAATTGTAAAGTCGGGTACGCCTTTAAGTAATAAAACATTTACGCCCCAAAAGTATGCAATGTGCATGTTACAGTAGTCAATTGTATTCTCTGTGTGTGTGTGTGGAGTCAAATGTCACAAAGGACCATGTTGCTTAAGCAACGAAGCCAGCATAAAAAATTCAACAAAAGAAATGTGAAAATATGTCAGCGGGTTAAGCAGCAGCAAGAACAACGTGAGAAAGAAGGGTAGATGAAAGAAATAAGGATATTTTGGGGCGTGATCCTGGCATTAAATTATGAACTCAACAATGCATGTGGTGCCTTATGTGTTCAGCTGAAAGACAGCTTAAGGGGCGTGGCCACACACTACTCACCGCTCCATTGCCCCTCCGCCCCACCGCACACATCGCTCACACTTTCAAAGTGACGAAAATTTACGGAAAAGCGTGAATAAAACTTGAAATTCAGTTTGCAAATAGCTTTTACAATTCTCAACGATTTCGCCAACTCGAAAACTGTGCAATTTTTAAATAACTGAAACTAAAACCTTAACCGAAACCGATAAAAACCGATTGAAATTTGTAACCGTAACCGAAAATAATTTTTTCCGCTGTTCCGAAACCCATAATCCGAAACTTTTTAAACCGTTTGGTAACCGATTTATTTATAAGGGTTAATTTCGGTTCTTGCAGCTAGTGAGCAACTTCGAACTGCCAAAACTTTGTCAAAACTCAATCAATTTTTATGCGCAATGTAAATTTAATTATGATTTTACCTCTAAATTCGTTCTGCATTTAAATTTGGTTCATTTTGAAAATTTGAAATTTTCGATATTTTTTCGAAAAATGATAAGGGGAAAAAAAAAATTAAATTAAATCTAAAAAACTAAAATTTTTCGATTTTTAAAAATGAAAAAAATTTAAATGCTGAACGAATTAAGAGGTAAAATCATGATTAAATTAACATTGCGCATGAAAATTGATTAAGTTTTGACAAAGTTATTACAGTTCAAAGTTATAAAAATTCAGTAAAATCAAAATAATCGAAATGTTCAAACCAAATTAACCAAATTTATATGAGATCAAATTATAAGAAAATCAACATAACACTGGACCATTCCAGTAACCAGATAACATTATTTTCCAGGCTAACAATGAATAATGCTTCTTATTTTATTCAACCGAAAGCCTTAATGTGTATTTTTTTTTGTGAACCGAAACCATACCGGTATTTTTAAACCGAAACTTACAAAAAACCGATGATTGTTACGAAACCGATCCTCCAAGATTTTGCACAACCTATAAAGAAAAACCTTAATTCGAGCATAACTGAAACCGTAACTGAAACCGATATTCGTTTCGCTTTTAATTCCTGACTAAAACTAGAACCTTTTATTTGATTTATAATTTAATGATGTTCGTATCTCGAAGTTACGCGAATTCAAGAAGTTGACGATTTTGAGAACACATTCGCGTGCTCTTATGCTGTTGCATGTTTTCTTCTTTGCTTGGCTCGAACATAACTTTTACTTAAATGTTAAGTAGTTCCACACACATACACATACAGTCGGAGGGTGACAGAGAAGGGCTAATTTGATTTTATTAATGAAATCATTAGTAGAAATGACAAAACGTAGCCCCAAAGGTGAGGCCGAGGTCAGGACACGGTTGGAACTCGGTCAGAAGTTGACCGGGCGCAATGAATTTAATGTAGCATGTGAGTGGTCGTTACAGCTATTCCCTTTGTATACCCTGTCACCTGGTGAATTGCTCAAACGGGTTGCTTAACAAGTTCGAATTTTATTTTTGAAATTTCATTGCAGTATTCTGAGAATTTAATAATATTCCACTGTAAATATTTTCCACAATAAATATGCAACTTGTTCTGATTTTATATTTAAAGCATATTTTATATATTTCAAGATTTATTTTCGCCAAATATTTTTAATATTGAAGTGAGAAAAAACCTCGTGGAATTGGGCTATAAGTTTCTATTCATGGGTGTTTCACAGAATAAAAACAAAGCTGTACTGCCTACATTTTTTTATTTCATAAAATTACGTATACGGAGAATTATAGATTAGTTTTTAAGAACACTTTAGTATTTTCAAAATTGTATATTAAGTGGATAATAAACACAGAATGGGTGTTTCACAGAATAAAAACAAAGCTGTACTGCCTACATTTTTTTATTTCATAAAATTACGTATACGGAGAATTATAGATTAGTTTTTAAGAACACTTTAGTATTTTCAAAATTGTATATTAAGTGGATAATAAACACAGAATTATCTGCTTATGAAAAATTTTCAGAATAGAAAATTAGCGCTGCCTCTACACTTATACTTCACAATATTAAGTATACGGAGAATTATAGATTAATTTTTAAAATCACTTAAGAAATTTTGAAAATTGCATAACAGGTAGAAAATAATCTGAGAAATCTTTCTTCGTGGGTAGTTAACAGCAAAGAGAAGCCTCTTTTTCCACCCTCTTAAGTATTCGAAGAATTTGTAATATCAGAAAAGTTCACAAGAATTGGATAATGAAAACAGAATTTATTCAAGCAGAAAAGGGAATCAACTAGGCTGATTTGGATGGAAGACACAGTCATTGTCTTTACTTCAAGGTTATCTCTTAGTCGAGCATACTTAACTTCAGTTTTCTTCTTTCTTGTTTTGCGTGTCCAGCTGCGGGTGCGACTCTCCATTCCCCACTCTCTGTCATGTCAGTCGCTTATTTCATGCTCTCCTTTTTTGAGGGGGTTGCAACGTTTACTGTTGGTAACGCAACGCAACGTAACGTAACGTAACGGTAAACATGTATTACGAAATAACGGTAACGGATGTGCTCATTCACACAAATTAAATATTTGCTTTCTCGCTATTGTAACTGAAGCATCATCGTCATCGTCATCGTTCGGAAAACCTTACGAATCTTATTGCGGCCATGTAACAACAATGAAAAACTGGTTTAAACAACGGGCCGAACGTCTGTAAATAAAAATGGGAATTAATGCAATTTATATGTGCATTTTTTTATAGGGTTTTAAATCTATTAAATATTTTTGTTTAAGAAAAGTTTTAAAGCATTCAGTTGTGGAAAACGAAAGTCAAAGAAAATTTATGAATGCGATTGAATATTTAGATTGTTCTTGAAATTATTGAAATTATTTAACATTCAAAAATTTGAACCGAACTTATGAAATTATTTACCACGTGAACTCGAACCTAAACCGAACCACTTTCTTAAGCAAAAGGTTCGGTTCGAAAACAAATAATTTCGAAAATATTATGCTTTTCTAATAATGCGCAGCTATTTGAGACTTTGAATTAAAATAAGTCATAACTATAGCTTTAAAATTTCGATTTTGTTTAAAATTCAAATATGTTAATACAAATTTTAATAGCTTAAAAAAATTTAAAATAAATTAAATCAATAAAAATATTTATTTGTAATGCAATGCAATCACACAACCAAAAACCCGTTAACATTTATTTATTTTTATTTAAATTTATGCATGTATTAATGTATTTAAAGAGCAAATATCTTAAAATTAATATTATTCGCATCTATTAAATACAATCTAATTTCGCTTTAATTTCAAAATACACGCATTAATTTTTATTTGCTCATTATTACGAAGTAGCACAATAATATCATCATATTCCACTAATGTAATGTAATCTCACTTTTGTTTCCAACAATTTAAACTATGTTTAGCACTTGACTTTATGTGAATTGTAGCTAAATTAAACTTTTAACTGGACTGTGGTTGAATAAAGTTCCACGAATTTGACTGGATAATCTCCTCATATGTGTAGTTCATTTAACGTTGAAACATTTCTCATTCATTTGAATGGAATTTCCAACAATGAACCACTTGCATTCGCCCACATCAACCTATTTGAGTGGTTTTCTCTGTGTTGCACGAACCAATTCAAGTTCCACATTTTTTTTATTTACATTTCCTTTAGCCGTCCATTGTCAGATGGACAGTTTGAAGAATCATCTCACAAACACGCGCATCTAACGCTCCGTCCATTGAGATGCTAATGTATCCGCGTGTGCGTACTCTTCTATCCCCCTCTCCAATCCCCAACCCTTGCCCTTCTTTGTTAGCCCTCCTTACATATACGAACACCTTACCACATGTCTCCATTTCTTGGCTTAGCAATATTTCCACAGAATCCTCTATTTGCGATACTCTGTATTCTATATTTAATGGGTATATATTTTGCGGACTTGTCCGTTTGGTAAGAGTATAGAAATTTTTCTTTAAAATCTGTATGTTTCTATTTCTTTATAAATCGATCTATTATAATATATATTTAAATATTTTTTAATCTATTGACTATTGATTAAGACTAGATGGTAATACAAAACTTCACTGAATTTCGTAATATCGATTCGGTTGGGTTTTTTGTGAAGTTATCTTTTTTATTTGTGATACAATACTATAAATACACATTTATTAAATTTATAACATTTTCCATTTTGATTGGACAAATCAATTCCTTTTTCATTTTAGATACCCCAGACCATTTAACTAAAATTTAAAAATTCAATTTATTTTGTTAATACATTTTTTTTTTAATTTTTATCGAAATATACTTTGTTGTGTCAGATGCTTGTTGCTTGACAAAAAATAAATAAATAAAATAAAAAAATAATTAAGTAAATAAATAAACAAATAAAAAGATAAAATAAATAAATAAGTAAATACATAAGTAAATAAATAAATATATAGATAGATAGATAAATAAATAAATATATAGATAGATAGATAAATAAATAAATATATAGATAGATAGATAAATAAATAAATAAATAAGTAAATAAATAAATAGATAAACAAATAAATAAGTAAATAACCAAATAAACTCAATAAGTAAATAAATTAATAAGTAAATAAATAATTAAATAATTAAACATATACAAAAATACATAAAAAAATACATAAATAAATAATTAAATAAATAAATAAAGATCTGACTACATCCAGTTATGAATAAATTTCGATGAACCGAATGAAGAACTGAATGTAATAGAAGATTCCCCTTCAGTTTGTAATACTTGAAGGTTTTAGTAAATTCTGAGTTACAGGGTATTACATAGCCGAGTAGAGGCTGTTGCGATGTTTTGACATTTTATGACTAAATGGATTATAGAGCATGTTAATGTAAATAGTAGCAGGTTTGCCAGTGACACTGGCTCAGATGCTGCTACAGTCTGAGACTCAGCACGAGGCTTGATATGTGTGCACACACACCCACACACCTACACCCACACACATACACACACATGGATAAGGGAGACCATAGATAGGTAAGCATATCTATGGAAACGTGCCTTCCATTGAAGCAAGTGTAAGAACAGCAAACAAATCAAACGTGGCAAGGACATGTGGCAAGGCGTTGGCGTTAGCGTTGGTAAAAGCGCTGAGGCGCTAAACGTGACGTCTAAATGTTTGACTTTCTCTATATACATACATGAAGAGTAGGAGAGCGAACCGGTAACGGTAACGGTAAAGGTAAACGATAAACGGGCCAAGCTCTTATCAGTACTTCATGTGAAGTCAAAACACGCCCCAAACTGCCTTCAACATGGTCTCATCGCTTCCGCTAAGACAATAACCGATGCTAATGTGTTATACGTGTCAATGTTGAATCCCATTTGACTGATGTGTGTGTGCTCACATCACTCCCGCATACACACAGCCCAGTCTCAGTACAAGTCTCAGTCTCAGTCTCAGTCTCAGTCTCTGTCTCCGTCTAGTCGTAGTCCCATGATAGAAGTGTTTCTGTCAATTTGTGACAAATGCCTTTGTCGCACAATGGAATTGATAAGCCAACAAATTGCGCGGACAATCAAAGGCCAAGGGAACAGGAATTGAATCGATTGACAGCCGATAACACATTCATGTGATACCTGTAGTTATCGATCATTGCAAATCTTAAAGTTGTTTGCGGATATTTCCTTAAGTTTGGAATTTCAACAATAATTTATTTTATTCAATAAAATTTAAATAATTTTTAATCAATTATAAATGATTTATGCTGTTAAGATTTAAATTGATTTGACTATCATTCTTCTTTGGCAACGAAGTTACATAAAATATCAATCTTCCTTTCTTTGAAATGAAAACAAATATACATTTTTGATACAATTGAAATATTAACAACTGGTCGACGGTTATAATAATCGATCATCTATCGACAGGACACTCTAACATAGGGCCTCGGACCCTAGTCTACAATTGTATATTTTCTCCATTTTTATTTTATTCTTCTTAATTTTTTGAAATCATTAAATTAATTAAAACGAAGGGAAATAAGCTGTTTTAAGTTAACCCAATACCACTGAAATATAATATTAAGAAGTTTTAAAAAGATTTAATTGTTATTTTGCTCAATTATTTATTTAATAGACAAATTGTTTCAATCAAATATACAAATTTTAATTTTTAATATATTTGTAATACTAATAAAATATCGACAGTTATAATAATTTTGAATATTGATTAATAAAAATATAAGTTAAATAAACAAAAGATCGACAGTTATAATAATCGATCATCGATCTAAAGGTTTTTAGTGGAGATATCTTTATGTTTGGAATATATTAAGAAGACTTAAAAAGATTTGATTTTTATTATATTATATTGTACAACTTGCTCAATAATTCAGATAATAGAAATATTTCTTTAATCACAATGCAGGCAGGCAGGCATGTTTTTTTTTTTTTTTTTTTCTATATATAGAATTTTGCGATATTCGTAGTCAATTTGAAAGACGTATGTGCATTAATTATTGCAGAATTGTGTTTGAAGAATTTTGCTCACCAAATTACGTTCAGCAATTTATTGAATGTGACATTCAACATTGCCAACGACTCATACATGACTTGATATCCCACACATTCCACGTATTTGCACATTGGCTTTGTCTGTGCCTTTTTCTCTGTGTCTTTTCGCTGAATTTTCTGCATCGGATGAATTAATGTTAGGCCTAAATAAGAGATATGAGAGACAGAAAGAAATACACATACAACTTAACTACGTTTGCCCCACAGTTAATTTGGTGCGTGAGTGTTTGTGTGTGTGTGTGTGTGTTAAAAGCAAAACATTTGCGTAAATTGTGAACATTTAAATTGAATCAAGTTATGACCAAGTCTTTTAGCGGCAAAACTGAGAACTCTCATTCTCTCTGGATTCTCTGGGAAGTTAACTCTTTCTTTGTCGATTTGAGAACTTAGGTGACAACTTTCTTGGGGTGTTGCAACAATCATTTAACTTGTCTGCATTATTTTTATGCTACTTTTCCAACTGGGATAAAAGGAAAATGCAAAAAGTTTAAACAGTTTACTGTGTACAGTTTTCAGTTTACGGCTGGCCCAAAACGGTCGCACAGTGGCCCAAACAGCCACTCTAGCGGGCTATAAGTCGAATTTCAATTTTAGAAATTACGATTATTTTATTATCTTTTAATTGAAGCTAATTTTAGCATTTATGTAAAGTGTGATTCCTTGTGGTGTAAAAATATCCAAAATGATAGCAAACTACGGCCAACTGTTAAGTCTGTTGCTCTTTTTCGGTTAAATGTTGGTCTCAAAGCGCTCACTTTATTCCATTTGGCTTAAAGCCTATTTAGAGTCGTAGCGAAACGCCCGCGGAATAAAAACCTCCATATAAAAAAACAGCGAAAAATATTTTACGATTCGACGTTTCAAATTTGGTTCACACCTCTCGCTACGTTTCGCAACGTATTGGCATTACGTCCTGTTAACAATAACATGGCAATGTTATTGCCACACAGCGCAGGGTCGCTAAAATACGTATATCGATAGAAAAAATACTAATATTCTGTATATAACATAACGTAAACAAACAGCTGATTTATGTTATGGAACAATTGCTTTTGTAAGGTTTTCATTTCGCTATCAGTCTAAATAGGCCTTTAGCAAAAAGTCGTAGCTGGGTTGCTCACTAATTTTAAAAACAATTCAATGGATTCGGTTTCTAAATAATTTTCAGATTCTAAATAATAACTTAGTTGTTAGCAAATATAAATGGTTTTTTGTTCATATACTTAAAATAAAATGTTAAGAATTAAAAAGTGTATATTAATCAGTTGTATGAGAGCTATGATATAAAGTTGACCTAAAAAATTGAAATTTAGAGAATAAGTGATGAACTTAAGTTTTAATTTTCATTAAAATATATATTCATTTACTCGAGTTATCGAGTTAGAGAATAAGTGATGAACTTAAGTTTTAATTTTCATTAAAATATATATTCATTTACTCGAGTTATCAGTTAAATTCCGCTAGCAGAGCTGTTTGGCCCACTGTGTGTCGGTGTCGCTGTCAGCATCGATATGACCGTTGCCATTCACAAATTTATATTGAGGGGACCAATGCCGTAAGGCACCGAGAGCATCTGTGTTGGGTTTGGGTTTCTCTGTCTGTGCAAAGTTTAACGCTTGGTAGAGCGGCATATCAAGCATACGCACTGTTGCATGCGACCAGAACACTGTCTGATGCCGTTCGCTGGGCTTGAGACTGGGATCGGGATTGGGATTGGAATTGGGGTCTCGGTCTCGGTCTCGGCCTGGGCAACCCTTCCATCCGCTGCTTGGGCTTGTCAAAAATTAAACGAAGCAATAAATTATGCGTCTGCCAATGGGCGCCAGTCAGGCAGCAACAAATATTATAATATATACTCGTACACTCACATACATATGTATACTTACATTTATGTGTATGAAAAAAGAGAAGAAGCTAAAAAAAAAAATTTGGTGTGTGCGTTTAAGTATCCCATTATGCATGCAGATTTCCCTAATCTTTCGGGTCTCTCTATGCTGCCACTCGGAGCAGTTTAGCGGCTATTATAAGCCGGAAACTTCTCCACCATCAAAAACCAGCTTCGTGTTCCGGTCCTTAGCTCAAATATTTGGAGCCTTGAACGCCCCAGGATATGACAGGGACAAGGTCAAAATGCCATCTTAAATTCATGACAACGTTATTCTGATTTTCTCTTCATTTCTAAGGATACAATTTTTTTTCATACAAATTTGACAAGCTGATGTTTATCTTAAATTTGAGACAACCTGTTGGCTTAAAAGACAGATTCATCGATATAGTAGCTATATATTAATCTTTGAAAAAATTTTGGAATTTTCTGCTACTATGATTTATTTATTATTTTGTGTTTAAAGCTAGTTTTAAACTAGATAATGTGGCGATTTAAGTTCAAAATGTATAAACATTTTTTGATTGAAAAAAGTTGCGGTTATACGGTATATACACTGAAAAAAAAGACCAACTTCTAAAATTAAGAACATTCATTTGTTCTTAAAATAAGACCATTTTAAGACCTAATTACTAATACTGAGAATATTAATCTAAAAATTAGCAGCTCTTAATATAAGAATTAAAAATCATAAATTGATAAGAAAATATAAATATGTCATATTTAATATGAAGACAATAATGACACCGTAGCGCTTTGTTAAGAGTCGCCGCTTCAATTTGGTAACTAAAAAGTCGAGGGATCGAAACTCGCTCTATCCGAGGAAAAAACATATAATCGGAATATTTATAAAAATAAAATAGGAAATAATTCCAAAAAAAGTATAAATTTAAAAAAGAAATAAGTTTAAATATTATATATAAATTTTGAAATGTTCTTAAAATCAAGATGTGTTTTCTAAATTTATTTCTCGATTTTAGAACATTTTTTTTATCAGTGTGTATTTTATGCCATAGCTAATGACTGACAAGGCAAAACTTTTCTCAATGCATTAGTTGACATGCTTGTCAATTGTTTTTCAATTTCCGTTGGGCTTTTCATCGACACCCACTGTCTTCACATTTATCAAACCGAACCTCATGCTCCTCCTTTAGAATCTATGACTTTGCTGACTCAATTGGGAAAACTTAGCTAATGGTGCAGAAATTAGAATTTTTTCCTATGGAAAATTGATAACAGTTTTGGCCAAAATGTCTGCAAATGTCAGGGAAAAATCTTTTGATGGATTTCCATAAATTTAAAAAGATTCGCGGGGGGGGGGGGGGGGGGGGACAGACAAACATAATACATAAATATTCATGTATTTAAAAGGTCTGTGTCATTAGCTGGGTCTAATGGGAATGCCATAACACTCACAGGATGGTTGGGAGGGGAGAGGTAGACAGTTCCTGGGTGGTATCTATCATGTGAAGTTTTCTATGTGTATTCGTTGGGTTAATGTCTTCATTTCGCTTCGCCCATTTGTGTCATTTGAATGGATACGTCCCACCTCTGATAACGGCCATCAGCTGAATTTGATGCGCATATTTATTGTATTTAATTATTTACGCATTTTTCCCGACATTTTTGTCTCTTTTTTTTTGTGTCTCATTTTAATATTTTTGTTCGTGAATTAAGTTAATTAATGCGTCGCATAAGCTGCCGCTTAGATATTGCCTAACATCCTCGTCCTTGTTGTCCCTCATCAAGTCAATCACAAGAGCAACAACAACATCAAGAACAACATTTCAAATGCTCCTTTAGCTGGATTTTGTTTTTGTCGTATTTTTAATTAATTTTCCAAGGGATTTCTACGGCTTATGAACTTTAAATATTTACCTCTGTTTACCCCCCAACAACAAAGCAGCAAAAACATAAAACATATATTTCCAATGCAGGTAGAGATATACATAGATATAAAACCAACAAAAAGCGACCTAAATTAAGTGACACGCCTACATGACTAGTATTCTGTGTGTGTGTGTGTGTGTGTGTGTGTGTAGTGTGTGGGTGTTTTTGTATGCTTTACTGTCTGTTCCTGAGTGTTGTTTCTGTTTGTATCTGACATGTATGTGCCACAAAACAACTCCATGGACAGCACACGTAACTCATACGCCGCGTTGTGCGTACGCCCATCTGATAAGTGAAATGAAATAGAACTTCCGCAGGCCTTCAATTTATCCAAACCGCGTTAAAGTGTTTGTTGCGTTATTTTTAAATAACAAGTGCATTGAAGCTGATAAAAAATGTTTTTTAAAAATATTTCAAATAATGTTGAAAATGAGATTCCAAATCATAGTCGAAAAAAGGAGTTTTAACATATTTAGTTGATATAAAGAAGATTTTTTTGTAAACTCTGTTGAAATCGATGTCTTAAATTCTGTTGCAAAACGATTTAATATTTCTGTAACTTATAGCTGTTAAATTTGGATTACAATTAGTAATCAATTAGATTATAAGGTGCACTAATTTATAAAGGAGACCTTGTAGCGCTAGGATGATTGTTAATAAAATAAAAAAAAATTAATAAATACAAAAAAAATTTAAAAGAATTGTAATGAATTTATAATCATTGTGAATATTTAATATTTAATGATTAATTTTTGATCACGATTAGAAGTAATCAGAAATAATCAGGATTACTGAAAATTACTAGAATACTATAGAATATAATACTATAATTCTCATTTTTTTAATTAATAAGAATTATAGAAACTTTTTTTAAATAATTTAATATCGTTCGTCACAAAATGGGATATCAGAAATTTTGGGGCGGAAAACCCTTTCGTCACTAGACTTTTACTTTGTAAAGAAGTTTTTTTTTTGGAAGTCATAAGTAATCCAGAATATAATCAAATTATTTTTTTGATTATTTTTAGGTTATTTCAATTATTTTCTAGTAATTTTCAGTAATCCTGATTATTTCTGATTACTTATAATCGTAATCAAAAAGTAATCATTAATTAATCAAATCATTAATCAAATAATCGTATTTTAATCATTACTTTACCCGGAAAAAAGAAATAATCAATTATTAATCATTATTTAACAGCTCTGCTGTAACCTAACTATTTAATATTTTAATTTATTTTGTATAAATCCATTATTTTGTAATATAATAATAAAAACATTAATATTTTCAAACGAAATTTAAGGATAATATTTAAAATCACAGAGATGAAAGCTAAACTGATGTTAAAAATTAATGGCCAGTGTTTTTTTAAAATACTTAGTATTTATTGTATTTGTTACCAACTGATATTAAGCGTCATTGCTGGTTGTTATTGTTATTAAATTTGTCTATCAAAAAAATATGTATATTTAATAGTCATTAACTAATTGTATATATTTAGAAAAGTCAAAAGAAAATCTGATTGAGTGAAGAACCATTTGTTTCTCAGCTACTGATGACATTTGATTTTTATATTTTAAACTCATGGATAGCTGAGAATCTCAAGAACTATAAGTATTAGATACTCCTAATTTGGTATTTAGATTTCTGTATATGCAGATTGAAAATTTTGAATACAAACAAAACATTTTTAGACACATTTTGGTATCTATTTAGCCTGATAAGCAGCTCAATTTGGTTAATGTATTTATAACAATACAATAGCTGCTAATTGAATAAATAACATTTGACGACATAGAATTGTCTTGTCGTTAGTTAATTGTAGCTGGAGGCAAGTTTAGCGATGTCCTGAAATTGTCATGTCGTTGTTCAGGTTGTTTGCCCCGCTTCGGAACGGAATGGAAACTTTTCTGTTCCTTGTTGACTTGCCACGCCCACACACAGTTGACAAAGGCATCGTCGTAGTAAACACATATTAAAATGCTGGCAAGAAAGAAAGTGTGAGAAATACGTAAAGTGGCCAAGTGGAAAGGGAGGATGAGGTGAATGATGGCATTCCAGATTCCGAATACAGTATAGTAATGTAAACAAATCTCAATAAATAACAAATATCGTTCGACTTCTGGCTCATTGTTTAATGCCACTTGGTTGGCATTTTGTGGGCGTGGCTAGAAAATTTCAATTTTATTGACAGCGAAAGTTTTCCAACGACTTGAAACATTTTTTGCATAAATTTCAAATCACAGCTAACTTTTCCACAACACAAGAGTGCTCGAGTGTGTGTGTGTGTGTGTGGGTGTGTGTGTTTCGCTTAATTCAATACGCATAAACAATAATTTATGAATTTTTATTGAAGTTCCCGAGGCTGGCACGTGTTGTCGCATCAGAGAATCCCAGGCGCACTGATAAAAAATGTTCTAAAATCAAGATATTGGTCTCAGAACTAAGAATTTTGGTCTAAAAAATCGTCGAGAACATAAAATTCTTAAATTTAGAAAACACATCTTGATTTTAAGAACATTTCAAATAAGAATAAGTTCTTATTTTTAGACCAAACAGTTTTCAATTTCAAACCAAAAATATAAAAATAAGGCAGGTGTTTAAACTTATTTTTATTTTTATTTAATATTTATACTTTTTTTGGATTTATTTTTTTTTTTATAAATATTCCGGATTATATGTTTTTTCCTTGACTAGACCGGGTTTCGATCCCTCGACTTGTTTCCCGAAATGAAGCGGCGATTCTAACCAGAGCGCCACGGTGTCATTATTGTCTTCATATTAAATATGACATATTTATATTTTCTTATCAATTTAAGATTTTTAATTCTTATATTAAGAACTGCGATTTTTTAGAGTAATATTCTTAGCTTAATTAATTTGGTCTTAAATTGGTCTTATTTTAAGAACAAAATATTTAAGATGAATGTTCTTGATTTTGAAGTTGGTCTTTTTTTCAGTGCAGAACTCATGTTGTTATAAGTATGATGTACACATATAAAACACTCAACGTTTGCCATCATAAATTACAAAATACGAGTACATACTGCAGCTGACAGTGGCAAAAGGACAGACAAACAGACAGACAGACAGACAAATACATAGAAAGAAAGAAACCGAAACAGTGGGAAGCAAGAGAAGTCAATGTGGATGCTGTGGAGTCACCGTCGTTGCGTGGGCATCTCCTCCAGGCACCGAAATCAGGCACTTGGCCCGGCCTTTGATATTAATCTTGAATGCGTCGGCGTTCCGAAGACCTTGGCCTAGGCACCGTCCTTCCAATAAGACACATTATGCTGACGCCTACGGGCAAGAGTTCCCCCCTAGTCTCCCCTCTTGGTCGCTCTCGCTCCTCCAATTACGCTCGCACAGAAAAAAAGAAACTCCATTGTTATTGAGGGCGCGTTGTGCTTGACCTAACATACAGTTACAGGTCAAATTAACAATATTCGATACAGTTAAATATCAAATACAATTACCTCTACCGAGAAGAGGCTCTTATTGAATGATTACATTATTTTGATGCTTATATACCCCCAAGGACATTCGAACGAGTAGTATACTCCAATTTGTGGTCTGGGTAGCGTACCTTCTTAATATACAACTTCTTCCATTCAAGACTTTAATAAATATTGAGATGGAATTTTAAGAATTGATCCCCCAAGAATGATGACATTCATTTCCACTCATATAAATAATAAAATATATACAAATTGCAAAAAGTTCATCACTTAAAGTGAAAAATGGGCATTTCGGGCTGCATGCCTGAAAGTAGAATTCATGTTTGGTCAGCCGCAAGTTTATTTTTCAATCTAAATGAAAAACTGAATGACAATTATTCTTATCACCCTCAACGTCCTCTGAAAGACTCTGCCTTAAAATAATTTCCTGTTCATTTCTTATATACAGGGGTGGTCATAAGTATTTACACACTACTTAAAGTTAATTTTACTCATGATTTGAACTTACATCATGTAAAGTTTGGCATGAATGAAAAGGTAATGATACAAAACTTTCCTTAAGTCATTGAAAATTTTGAATTTATGTTAAATAAAAAACACACTTTTTTTTTACTTTCCTCCTCTGGCTTAAGCAAAAAGGTTTTGATCCAAAAAGTTTCTACAAACAATTGTAATAGTGACTGCAAAAAATATTTTCATCTCTTCGCTAAATTGCTAATAATTACTGTTTTAACCACTTTTTCCTCTTTTTCATACAAAATTTTTCTAAGGTTATCCCATACAAAAAATCATAAAAAATATAAGCGAATAATTTTCAATGGGTACTTAATGGGTTAAGGAAAGTTTTGTATTATTCAAACGGAATTCGATGCCAAAATGTACATGATGTAAGTTCAAATTATGAGTAAATTTTCCTCATAGTTTTGTCAAAACATTTATGCCGTCGAGTGTAAATTAAATTAATATTAAATTTGTTGTTTTGTAATATATTCTTTAGTTTAATTTTTATTTTTGTTTTTTTTTAACACTTAATTGACTTTTTGCCGACTGCTTTCAGCCGTGTTTAAATGAATAAGTAAATTATAAGATAAGATCTCTCTCGCGTATTCTCTTCTTAATTACCACTTCTTTTTTTAATTACCTCCAGAAAATCTCTGATCTCACTGGGCAGTGAGATGGGCCTTAGTTGTGCTAAATCCTCGCCCATAGGATCAGAGATCTTTGGGTTTGTGTTGTGTTTTGTTTTTTAATTATTTTATATTTATATGTTGATCTGATTGGGTTTTTCTGGGGTTTCCCCAATCCTTGCAACAAATCTAAGATCAATTATTCTTATTTATACCCCAGACTTAATCAGACTCAATTTTTAATTTAAATTTAAATGTAATATTCATTTAATTGTTCATTTTTAATATAGTTTTTAGTCTAATTTTTATTTAAATTGTTAAACACTTAAATAATAAACAAAACAAAATAATAATAGTAATAAAATAATAAACTCAATAATAATAAATAATTAATACCTTAAGACCTAAGAAATTGCCCTCTTGTGTGCAGGAGAAACACATTGAAATCGATGTACAATCCAATTAAATACATATGCGCATCATCAATTGAATTAGACACTCTAGTAAAATCCGAAGCACATTCGTCGACGATTGTACTTGAAATAAGCTCAATTTAATTCCCATACACAGCTAGAACTCATGAGTATATGTGAGTGAAATGAATATGTATGTGAATATGTATTTTTATTTACATATCAAGATATCTAAGCATAATTCATGACTCATAAAACCACAAGAATCGTTTCAATTGCTTTTTGTACTCATTAAAATGCTGACTAAGTAACTCATATGTAGCCAGAGAGATCTGATGATGGCACGAAATGACGAAGGACGAGTGTCTCTTTCAAGATTCTCAGACAGAGTTGTTGTCGATATTGGAAGTTTACAACTTTGGCCTGGGGACATCGAGTTGAGTTTTGGGTGGGAGGGTCAATTTAATCAAAGCCACAGCAGCTGCCATAAAATTAGAAAGCATGCGAGGTCGACCAACCGATGAAAATAAGTTCAGTCTCTGGGATAGGGACCAGGGTCAGGCTGTGTGCACGTAAATCCTTCAGCTTTGCCGGCGTCGCTCACTTGATTAATTCCCGATTTTATTTGGCATTTTTATGAGCAACTGCAGCCGTAAGCGACTCTCGGTTCACGGTTCACAGTTCACGGACTCGTACTCGTACTCGTATGTCAGCTCGAAGACATCGCTGGCAATTTTCGTTGCGATTTTGTTATAAGCTTTTGAGTTACTTGGCCAGAAATAACTGTGCATATGAGCCATTCACGGCAAAAAAAAATAAAATAAAGAGATTTAAGAACGTTTTACTCGAGAGACTACACTGATAAAAAAATGGTTCGAAAAGCAAGATTTTGGATTCAGAACTAAGAATTTTGGTCTAAAAAATGCGTCGAGAACATAAAAATCTTAAATTTAGAAAATTTAATAACATTTTAAATAAGAATAAGATCTTAATTTAAGGCCAAACAATCTTTAATTCTCAAACCAAGAATAAAAAAATAAGGCAGGTGTTTCAAACTTTAATCTTATATTTTTTTTAATTTATATTTTTTTCCTTGGCTAGAGCGGGTATTGATCTCTCGACTTGTTAGTTACCAAACTGAAGCGGCGCCTCTAACCAGAGCGCCATTTTTACAAATTATTTTTACGGTTTTAATATTTTTTTGATTTTTTAAACCAATTATATTTTTCATTAAAAAAAATTATGATTTTGTAACTAATCGAAATTAGTTTGAATTTGACTTATTATTTAATGATTTTTATTGAAAGTCTCAAATAATTGCGCAATATTAAAAAAGCATAAAACTAATTTTATTATTTTTATTCGAACCGAATCTTTTATTCAGGTAATTTAAAAGGTTCGGTTTATGCTCCAATCCGGGTTACCTAAGGTTTTTAAGTGGTTCGGTTCAGAGCCGCCTTGCAGCTTTGATTAAAACCAAGTCAGTTATTTATTCTTAAACGAATAAAAAACAGTCCAAAGAAAAAAAAATTTAACTAAAAACTATATTAAAAATTAACAATATATTTTCTATAGCTTTATGATGGCTCTTGGCACTTGTTATTGTGTTATATATTTGATTCGTGGGCGCAGGGGAGATGGCATCCAAAATTATAATAAATGGATAGACAGATAGACTTTGTTAAATCTAAGGTCGGAGTTGCCTTCCTTTGCCTGTTACATACATTAGCACAAAGCGATTACACCCTTTTGAGCCTCATTTTTGATGGGTTCATGGTATAAAAAGCAGAAAACAAACAAAAACTCACATGGCTCTCGATACGAAACTGAATCGAAACCGAAACCAAACTGAGTCGAACCGAGAACTGATGCGTCAAAGCGTCAAACGTGCCCAAAATGGATGAAAATAAGGGAAAAAACGATACTTTATTTAACCATTAATCGTAAAAATTGCTCATTTTATTGCTTTCAAAGTGTTTTTGCTTTTGACATTGCTGAGAAAGTTTGCATGTGCCGCCGGTGTGGCATGTGGCATGGGGCAGATTTCGAGACTCCGTAGCCAGAGCGTGAAGAGAACCGATGCGTGAAGCAGTCACAAAATGCGGCAACAAAAGAGCGAAAGAAAACAAAACCAAACATCGACGGAGACATCCTGTGCCTGGCATATTTATCAACCAGGTGGCCTCCAGCATTTCCTCAAATGTCTATGTTAAATGCTATGCATAAATCAGCGTATTGTCTCGAATACTCGAATGTTTTCTTACAAACATACATATGTATGTATAAGATTTATATCTATCAGTATAAGGGTATAATAACATAGTAGAATGTTTTTTGGTTTCTTTGATATACAATGTAAAAGAAATTTTCCATAATGAGCGTTAAGTATCATTCAATGCTATAGGAAAATTTCATTATCTTCAACAAATCGAAGATCATTAATATATGTAAGTGGTATAGAGGTTTACGCCGATTGAGTTAGCTCCGGCGGCGGCGTAGAGACCAAAAAGAACCGGCGGCGGCGCCTTAGCCGACAGAGAGAACCGGCGGCGGCGGCTAAGTCATCGAATTTATCGGCGGCGGCGGCGTACACAGTTAAAAAATATAAATTTTAAATATTTTATAAGTATTTAATAAAATTAGAATTGTTTCAAACATATTCACAACCATTCAACGATTTTGTTCAATTCAATATTCCTTTGTTTAACAAATTATATTCTATTAATTTCATCAACTTAAATTAAATTTCATTAGGAGATGGGAGATGAGACAATCTCGGCGATTAATCGACTATTAAAAACGACTACTTTACACAATATTTTTTAACATTTTTATTTATATATTTTTTTAATTTTATAAAAGCTATGACGCCGCACGCCCGCCGCCGCACCGCTATTTACGTGATTCGGCGGCGGCGCGTCAGAAAAGTCAAAAATCGGCGGCGGCGTGGCTCGGCGGCGTATATCTCTCCCCTTTGTCTTTTCGGAAAAATATTTTTTCAAAATTTAGAATCCATAGTTTTCACTTTCAATCAACTCCTGGTACCCAAATTAGTATAAAACGGCAGTTTAAATTTGATTCTGAGGGGTTTCATTTTTTTGTAAAAAATGATGTGGAAAGTTAAAAAAATTTGACTTGTAAAGTGTCTAGTTCAAAGCTGTACCAGACTTCAAACTTGCATAACTTTGTCAAAACAATCCCGATTTTCAAGCGGAATGCCATTTTGATCATTATTTGGTCTCTAAATTGAATCTGCATACAAAAATAATCATATTAGGAAAATTTTTTATTTTCGTCTTTATCGCGACAAACAGCATGTACTCCCCCCTTTGTCTTTTCGGAAAAAATATTTTTTTCAAAATTTAGAATCCATAGTTTTCACTTTTAATCAACTCCTGGTACCCAAATTAGTATAAAACGACGCTTTAAATTTGATTCTGAGGGGTTTCATTTTTTTGTAAAGAATGATGTGGAAAGTTAGAAAAATTTGACTTTGTAAAGTGTCTAGTTCAAAGCTGTACCAGACTTCAAACTTGCATAACTTTGTCAAAACAATCCCGATTTTCAAGCGGAATGCCATTTTGATCATTATTTGGTCTCTAAATTGAATCTGCATACAAAAATAATCATATTAAGAAAATTTTTTATTTTCGTCTTTATCGCGACAAACAGCATGTACTCCCCCTTTGTCTTTTCGGAAAAAATATTTTTTTCAAAATTTAGAATCCATAGTTTTCACTTTCAATCAACTCCTGGTACCCAAATTAGTATAAAACGGCAGTTTAAATTTGATTCTGAGGGGTTTCATTTTTTTGTAAAAAATCATGTGGAAAGTTAGAAAAAATTTGACTTGTAAAGTGTCTAGTTCAAAGCTGTACCAGACTTCAAACTTGCATAACTTTGTCAAAACAATCCCGATTTTCAAGCGGAATGCCATTTTGATCATTATTTGGTCTCTAAATTGAATCTGCATACAAAAATAATCATATTAAGAAAATTTTTTATTTTCGTCTTTATCGCGACAAACAGCATGTACTCCCCCCTTTGTCTTTTCGGAAAAAATATTTTTTCAAAATTTAGAATCCATAGTTTTCACTTTCAATCAACTCCTGGTACCCAAATTAGTATAAAACGGCAGTTTAAATTTGATTCTGAGGGGTTTCATTTTTTTGTAAAAAATCATGTGGAAAGTTAGAAAAAATTTGACTTGTAAAGTGTCTAGTTCAAAGCTGTACCAGACTTCAAACTTGCATAACTTTGTCAAAACAATCCCGATTTTCAAGCGGAATGCCATTTTGATCATTATTTGGTCTCTAAATTGAATCTGCATACAAAAATAATCATATTAAGAAAATTTTTTATTTTCGTCTTTATCGCGACAAACAGCATGTACTCCCCTTTGTCTTTTCGGAAAAAATATTTTTTTCAAAATTTAGAATCCATAGTTTTCACTTTCAATCAACTCCTGGTACCCAAATTAGTATAAAACGGCAGTTTAAATTTGATTCTGAGGGGTTTCATTTTTTTGTAAAAAATCATGTGGAAAGTTAGAAAAAATTTGACTTGTAAAGTGTCTAGTTCAAAGCTGTACCAGACTTCAAACTTGCATAACTTTGTCAAAACAATCCCGATTTTCAAGCGGAATGCCATTTTGATCATTATTTGGTCTCTAAATTGAATCTGCATACAAAAATAATCATATTAAGAAAATTTTTTATTTTCGTCTTTATCGCGACAAACAGCATGTACTCCCCCCTTTGTCTTTTCGGAAAAAATATTTTTTTCAAAATTTAGAATCCATAGTTTTCACTTTCAATCAACTCCTGGTACCCAAATTAGTATAAAACGGCAGTTTAAATTTGATTCTGAGGGGTTTCATTTTTTTTGTAAAAAATCATGTGGAAAGTTAGAAAAAATTTGACTTGTAAAGTGTCTAGTTCAAAGCTGTACCAGACTTCAAACTTGCATAACTTTGTCAAAACAATCCCGATTTTCAAGCGGAATGCCATTTTGATCATTATTTGGTCTCTAAATTGAATCTGCATACAAAAATAATCATATTAAGAAAATTTTTTATTTTCGTCTTTATCGCGACAAACAGCATGTACTCCCCCTTGTCTTTTCGGAAAAAATATTTTTTTCAAAATTTAGAATCCATAGTTTTCACTTTCAATCAACTCCTGGCACCCAAATTAGTATAAAACGGCAGTTTAAATTTGATTCTGAGGGTTTCATTTTTGTTGTAAAAAATCATGTGTAAAGTTAGAAAAAATTTGACTTGTAAAGTGTCTAGTTCAAAGCTGTACCAGACTTCAAACTTGCATAACTTTGTCAAACAATCCCGATTTTCAAGCGGAATGCCATTTTGATCATTATTTGGTCTCTAAATTGAATCTGCATACAAAAATAATCATATTAAGAAAATTTTTTATTTTCGTCTTTATCGCGACAAATAGCATTATCCCCCTTTGTCTTTTTCGGAAAAAATATTTTTTTCAAAATTTAGAATCCATAGTTTTCACTTTCAATCAACTCCTGGTACCCAAATTAGTATAAAACGGCAGTTTAAATTTGATTCTGAGGGGTTTCATTTTTTTGTAAAAAATCATGTGGAAAGTTAGAAAAAATTTGACTTGTAAAGTGTCTAGTTCAAAGCTGTACCAGACTTCAAACTTGCATAACTTTGTCAAAACAATCCCGATTTTCAAGCGGAATGCCATTTTGATCATTATTTGGTCTCTAAATTGAATCTGCATACAAAAATAATCATATTAAGAAAATTTTTATTTTCGTCTTTATCGCGACAAACAGCATGTACTCCCCCTTTGTCTTTTCGGAAAAAATATTTTTTTCAAAATTTAGAATCCATAGTTTTCACTTTCAATCAACTCCTGGTACCCAAATTAGTATAAAACGGCAGTTTAAATTTGATTCTGAGGGTTTCATTTTTTGTAAAAAATCATGTGGAAAGTTAGAAAAAATTTGACTTGTAAAGTGTCTAGTTCAAAGTTGTACCAGACTTAAACTTGCATAACTTTGTCAAAACAATCCCGATTTTCAAGCGGAATGCCATTTTGATCTTTATTTGTTCTCTAAATTGAATCTGCATACAAAAATAATTATATTAAGAAAATTTTTTATTTTCGTCTTTATCGTACAAGACAAACAGCATGTACTCCCCTTTGTCTTTTCGGAAAAAATATTTTTTTTCAAAATTTAGAATCCATAGTTTTCACTTTCAATCAACTCCTGGTACCCAAATTAGTATAAAACGGCAGTTTAAATTTGATTCTGAGGGGTTTCATTTTTTTGTAGAAAATCATGTGGAAAGTTAGAAAAAATTTGACTTGTAAAGTGTCTAGTTCAAAGCTGTACCAGACTTCAAACTTGCATAACTTTGTCAAAACAATCCCGATTTTCAAGCGGAATGCCATTTTGACCATTATTTGGTCTCTAAATTGAATCTGCATACAAAAATAATTATATTAAGAAAATTTTTATTTTCGTCTTTATCGCGACAAACAGCATGTACTCCCCCCTTTGTCTTTTCGGAAAAAATATTTTTTTCAAAATTTAGAATCCATAGTTTTCACTTTCAATCAACTCCTGGTACCCAAATTAGTATAAAACGGCAGTTTAAATTTGATTCTGAGGGGTTTCATTTTTTTGTAAAAAATCATGTGGAAAGTTAGAAAAAATTTGACTTGTAAAGTGTCTAGTTCAAAGCTGTACCAGACTTCAAACTTGCATAACTTTGTCAAAACAATCCCGATTTTCAAGCGGAATGCCATTTTGATCATTATTTGGTCTCTAAATTGAATCTGCATACAAAAATAATCATATTAAGAAAATTTTTTATTTTCGTCTTTATCGCGACAAACAGCATGTACTCCCCCCTTTGTCTTTTCGGAAAAAATATTTTTTTCAAAATTTAGAATCCATAGTTTTCACTTTCAATCAACTCCTGGTACCCAAATTAGTATAAAACGACGCTTTAAATTTGATTCTGAGGGGTTTCATTTTTTTGTAAAAAATCATGTGGAAAGTTAGAAAAAATTTGACTTGTAAAGTGTCTAGTTCAAAGCTGTACCAGACTTCAAACTTGCATAACTTTGTCAAAACAATCCCGATTTTTCAAGCGGAATGCCATTTTGATCATTATTTGGTCTCTAAATTGAATCTGCACACAAAAATAATTATATTAAGAACATTTTTTATTTTCGTCTTTATCGCGACAAAGAGCATGTACTCCCCCCTTTGTCTTTTCGGCAAAAATATTTTTTTCAAAATTTAGAATCCATAGTTTTCACTTTCAATCAACTCCTGGTACCCAAATTAGTATAAAACGGCAGTTTAAATTTGATTCTGAGGGGTTTCATTTTTTTGTAAAAAATCATGTGGAAAGTTAGAAAAAATTTGACTTGTAAAGTGTGTAGTTCAAAGCTGTACCAGACTTCAAACTTGCATAACTTTGTCAAAACAATCCCGATTTTCAAGCGGAATGCCATTTTGATCATTATTTGGTCTCTAAATTGAATCTGCATACAAAAATAATTATATTAAGAAAATTTTTTATTTTCGTCTTTATCGCGACAAACAGCATGTACTCCCCTTTGTCTTTTCGGAAAAAATATTTTTTTCAAAATTTAGAATCCATAGTTTTCACTTTCAATCAACTCTTGGTACCCAAATTAGTATAAAACGGCAGTTTAAATTTGATTCGGAGGGGTTTCATTTTTTTGTAAAAAATGATGTGGAAGTTAGAAAAAATTTGACTTGTAAAGTGTCTAGTTCAAAGCTGTACCAGACTTCAAACTTGCATAACTTTGTCAAAACAATCCCGATTTTCAAGCGGAATGCCATTTTGATCTTTATTTGGTCTCTAAATTGAATCTGCATACAAAAATAATTATATTAAGAAAATTTTTTATTTTCGTCTTTATCGCGACAAACAGCATGTACTCCCCTTTGTCTTTTCGGAAAAAATATTTTTTTCAAAATTTAGAATCCATAGTTTTCACTTTCAATCAACTCCTGGTACCCAAATTAGTATAAAACGGCAGTTTAAATTTGATTCTGAGGGGTTTCATTTTTTTGTAAAAAATCATGTTTAAAGTTAGAAAAAAATTTGACTTGTAAAGTGTCTAGTTCAAAGCTGTACCAGACTTCAAACTTGCATAACTTTGTCAAAACAATCCCGAAAAAATATTTTTTTCAAAATTTAGAATCCATAGTTTTCACTTTCAATCAACTCCTGGTACCCAAATTAGTATAAAACGGCAGTTTAAATTTGATTCTGAGGGGTTTAATTTTTTTGTAGAAAATCATGTGGAAAGTTAGAAAAAATTTGACTTGTAAAGTGTCTAGTTCAAAGCTGTACCAGACTTCAAACATGCATAACTTTGTCAAAACAATCCCGATTTTCAAGCGGAATGCCATTTTGACCATTATTTGGTCTCTAAATTGAATCTGCATACAAAAATAATTATATTAAGAAAATTTTTATTTTCGTCTTTATCGCGACAAACAGCATGTACTACTCAACTCCTGGTACCCAAATTAGTATAAAACGGCAGTTTAAATTTGATTCTGAGGGTTTCATTTTTCATTTTCATTTTCATTCATCTTAAATATTTTGTTCTTAAAACAAGACCATTTTAAGACCAAATTAATAAAACTAAGAATATTAATCTAAAAATTCGCAGTTCTTAATATAAGAATGGAAAATCTTAAATTGATTGAAGAAAATAATGGCACCGTGGCGATCTGGTTAGAGTCGCCGCTTCAGTTTGATAACAAGTCGAGGGATCGAAACCCGCTCTAGCCAAGGAAAAAACATATGTATAATCGGAATATTTATAAAAAAAGTATAAATATCAAAAAAAATTTAGGTTTTAAAAATACCTGCCTTATTTTTTTTTATTTTTGGTTTGAGAATTTAAGACTGTTTGGTCTTAAATTAAGAACTTATTCTTATTTGAAATGTTCTTAAAATCTAGATGTGTTTTCTAAATTTAAGAATTTTATGTTCTCGACGCATTTTTTAGACCAAAATTTTAGTTCTGAGACCAAAATCTTGATTTTAGAACAATTTTTTTTATCAGTGTACTTTCTACAACATCTATTTTAAACCAAACATGCTTTATATAATATCAACGGGTTATTTTCAGCTGCTGTTATTGAGAGATTCGAATTAAAATGAAGGCTTTATATAACTTTGACAACATTTCAGTTCTATTTACAGTCAGTGTCATTGGGACATGCGACTGAACCAAAATAAAATGTTTGTCAGAAATTAGCTGCCTTCCTCTATTTACGACTCAATCAATATTCAAGGCTTATCTTAAACGAAATTTATAGAAGAAGAATTTCGCTCATTTGCTATTTATAATTTAATCAATATTTAGGGCCTTGATTGAACTGCAAATTGGCCAGTCAAGTGTATTTTGTTTGTGTTATCAATTAAAAGCTGTTACCCCCATTAAACTATGGATTCTACTTGAACACCTCGATGAGATACACCTCGAGATATACTTGAATATCTTGTATATGAAATATAGAAATATTTACACACTAAAATAAACAGCTGCAACATTTTTGAATATTTTCTATTTTTTCTTTGTTTGTTTTTTGTTTTGTTTTATTGAAGAGGCACATAAAGAAAATAGCCCCAACCAGAAGGAAGGAAAAAAAAATAGGCGAATGAACCTAAACAAATTTCATGGCGCGTCCTTCCACGGAACTGGGACTCCAACTCCCCATCTGAAGTTCACCCTCCGTAGAGACTCCCTCTCCGACTCCGAGTGAGTGTTTTTCTCAGCCGCAGTTATTACTCATTTACAGACATTTGGGCCACGTTCACTTTATGAAGAAGTATAGAAGTGGCAGGGACTAGAATCCGGATGGAGATAGAGATGGGGATGGGAATGGAGGGGGCACCTTTTGTTATATTTGCATTGGACTACAAAATGAGCAGCAGGCAGCAAAGAAAAAGTTTCAAATCTTTGAATGAATTTAATATTCAAAAAGTATGAAAAATACGCATAGGCAAACTTTGCTAAACAGCGAGGGTTTTGGAGCGAACCATCCCAGCTCACATCATCATCAGCATCATCATCATCAGTGTTATTATCATGACTGGTATCATCTCTGTCAGCCCTCAACATCAACTTCATGACGTCGTATATGATTTCCGGATTATGTTTATTAATATATATGCTTGTATAATAACTTTTGCCCCTTTTCCCCAACAATTCCCTATCCTTACGTTATCCTTTCGCCTGCCACTTGGTTATCGTTGGCAGGTGGCAAACATATCGTCACCCTGAAAGCGCCCATTTTTTCACATTTTAATTGGCTCTCCTGTAGGAAAAGAGAAAGAAAACACGCACGTATGTACATACATACATATGTCCATATCTATGTGTTTGCCTGTAGCAAGCGTTAGGGGTATTCCAAAAAAGGAGTTTAAATGAATTTAAATTGAAGTCAGTCGAGTGTTGGGGCTTTTTAATCGCTAATTGGATAAACAATTAGCTACATTTTCTATCTGTTAATTAAATATTTGTTGCATTTTGTTGTAACTAATATTATCATTAGTGATAGCATTAGCATTAGCAACTTGTAAAATCAAGAACACTCATCTTAAATATTTTGTTCTTAAAATAAGACCATTTTAAGACCAAATTAATAAAGCTAAGAATATTAATCAAAAAATTCGCAATTCTTAATATTTATATGAATTAAAAGTCTTAAATTGATAAGAAAATATAAATATGTCATATTTAATATGAAGACAATAATGGCACCGTGGTGCTCTGGTTAGAGTCGCCGCTTCAGTTTGATAACAAGTCGAGGGATCGAAACCCGCCTCCACCCAATGAAAAAACATATAACCGGAATATTTATAAAAAAAGTAAATCCAAAAAATAGTGTAAATATCAAAAAAAAATAGGTAAAGTTTATTATTATTATTAATAATATATTAATCAATTTCCTATTTAAATGATCAACACTGCAAACCGGTTCTGAACCACACCCTGTTCGGGTTTTTAAGCATCCTGAATCGGATCATGAACCGAACCTATTAAATTATTTACCTCGCAAACCCGGATCTAAACCGAACCACATTCTCAAAATAACGGTTCAGTTCAAAAAAAAATTTTTTTAAACGATTCTGATTTTCTAAAATGGCTCAACTATTTGAGACTTAAACTAAAAATAAATCACATTTAAATCTTAAAACAAATGTGGACTATTTTTAAAATTTTGAATACAAATTTTAAAAGGTTTAAAAAAATTGAAAGAAAGATTTAAATCAGTAAAAGTATATTTTTGTAGAAAATTGAACCAAGGTTCGAACTTCGATATATAAATCGGTTCGCGAACCGAACTTCAATCTTTCTCTATAGCTCGAGCCACCGAACCGAACCTTTATCAACATTTTGATGATTTGCAGCCTTGATAGTTATTATTTTTAGAGCTTTGTTGTTTATTTGGAAAATATTACCATTATTTCAACTGTAAAATTTATATACTTTTGTATTGGAAAGAGATTATAAGTCTGCAGGGAACTCGTGTACGAGACTTTTCGTCAAAGAGCATGCTGTCATTGTCCTAAAAGTCATTTGACCACAGGATAGTGGCCAATATATGTACTATTCATGGTGTCCCAGGTGCCAGCACTTCACTTGTGTGAAAGCCACATTTTGATCTACGCAAAGTGAATCCAAATTTCGAGCGAAGAGCTCAGGTTGAAAAGCCATTTGCAAAAGGTTTTCAAAAGCGTTGACATCACGTCCGACTTGGGGATGCGGACTGAGTGGACTGACAACGAAAGGAGTCAAAGGAAATTCGCGTGACAGAGCACACGGATCTGTGCAAAGTGCAATCCAAATGGCCGAGTGAGTCGAGTGATGTCTTTAATGTGGCCTAAAGCACATTAACAAGCGTTTAATAGGGGCTTAGCCTTTGAACCGTTGCATGGATTCTCACACCGAATAAGTCGAGTAAGGACAGGGCATTAAAAGAGCATTAAAGTATATCAGGATGCCGAACGCATCCGTTCGATGTTATTGCTGTATATTAAACGAATTGTGAAATGGCTAAATTCAATGAAATATTTATTAACCTTTAATCAAGGCAGAGAGACAGAAAGACAAACAGACAGACAGACAGCTCGCTCAAAGCATATTTTATTACACATTTTGCTGGATAACGTTGCGTATGTGTGATGTTCTATATGCTATGCTTGATTTATTTCAACTTATGCTGCTTCTGCTTCAGCTTCAGCTCCGGCTTCGAATAATATGAAATATTCGATATCAGGTCAGTGCCTGAATGCTAATTGCCAAGCCAGACTAGACAGCATAAGATTGGATTCCATGGAATAAAATAAAATAGAATAATAAAAACAACATGGCATACAAGTATGTATGTTGAGTATAGGAATGTGTATTGGGAAGACAGGAAACGAGAATTTGACAAAGATTGCAAACCTTTTGTTGTTCCTATTAAGATTTTATGGCTTTGCATATTTGAGCGAAGCTTTTATTAGATTTGTCCAGTCAGTTTTCTTCAGTCATAAACTGATTTCATACGCAATTTATTCATTTGTAGTTGATGTCTGGCCACAGTTCGAATTCTGACAAATTCCAAAGTTTCTTAAATAAACAATAAAGATGATATATGTACGATATTAGCTCATCGGTATATCTTTTCATTTTGGATTTTAAAAGCAATTTATAGAGCTGCCACTTGTTGCCCCGTTTTCTATTTGAAGTGTTTATCGTTGATGTCGCATATCCCCCTTCTCTTCTCTTCACTTCAGTCAAGTGTTAGCTCTAGATATTTAACTGTCTCGCACTTTTGGCATCAACACTTTGTTTGAGCGTGACAATGGCCAGCCAAGGCAACTTGTCAAGTTTCAATGTCAGGGTTGTGTGACTGAACTTCTCATATTCCATCTCCAATTCGTTCTTTCCATTACATTAATTTGCTACTTTCTCAAGTGGGGGCAATGCCCGAGGTTCATATACATATTCATCAGGCTGCTCAAATATAATGTCGCGTGAAAGAAATTTAAGTCAGTCTATATTTTTGCTTTGTTTAAAAGCTACTTTTTATTACAATATATAATTGTATTAGATGAAAGTAAAATAAAATAAAGTTGCTTATTTAATATTGAACTTGATTAGATTAAATTAAATTTCATATTTAAGATATTGATTAGATTTTAGGTATTTAATAGCTGAACTCTTGAATATTGAAATTCTATAATTTAGATGAAAGTAATATAAAGTAAAGTTACTAAAGATATTGATTAGTTTTTAGGTATTTAGTAGCTGAACTCTTGAATATTGAAATTCAATAATTTAGATGAAAGTAAAATAAAATAAAGTTACTTATATAATATTGAACTTGATTAGATTAAATTAAATTTCATATTTAAGATATTGAAAGATTTTAGGTATTTAATAGCTGAACTCTTGAATATTGAAATTCTATAATTTAGATGAAAGTAATATAAAATAAAGTTACTAAAGATATTGATTAGTTTTTAGGTATTTAGTAGCTGAACTCTTGAATATTGAAATTCAATAATTTAGATGAAAGTAAAATAAAATAAAGTTACTTATGTAATATTGAACTTGATTAGATTAAATTAAATTTCATATTTAAGATTTTAAGTATTTAGTAGCTTAACTCTTCAATATTGAAATTCAATAATTTAGATGAAAGTAAAATAAAATAAAGTTACTTATATAATATTGAACTTGATTAGATTAAATAAAATTTCATATTTAACATATTGATTAGTTTTTAGTTATTTAATAGCTGAAATCTTGAAAATTAAAATAAATCTATAATTGAGAAAATTTTTATTTATTTTTTTGATACAGCTTAAATAGAGCTATCAGTCTACCTTTACAGAGATATATATAATATTTCGGACTCCAGGTTAAAATCAATACCAAATGATATCATAAGTTCGATGATATCGGATTTTCTCAATCCAAGTAGGAAATTCTTGATTATTTTGATTATCTGAGTACGTAATTTAAATTTAATTTAACAATCATATCCAGATGAATACTTAAAAAAGGACATGCGAAAATCAGGAAATTTAAACTTAAACGAATATTTCACTAGTTTAAGCTCAGTTTGAAATGTTCTCAGTAGACACAATTACAATTTCTTGAAAATCGAGCTTCTAAAGATTGTAATGCTCAGCTGGTCACTTTTTATTGTAATATGGTTATCAATATAGGTTGGTTTTGAACGCTGGTAACAGCTTATCCCGAACTGTGCTATTTTCCCCAAATCCGCTTAGCCAAATTATCAACATAATTTGACACTGGCAGAAACACTAAAGAAGAAAAGAATGAGAAATAAAAGAGAGGATGAAATAAAAAAAAAAAAAAAGAAGCAGATTTCTAAAAGTGTTGGGAATTTGCAAAAGCATTCGAGGAATTAATCTAAACGTTTGCTTATTGACTACACGACGCTGTCGACCGTCGACTGTCGACTATATTGACTATCGCCCCAACTTCCCCGATCCCCTACTGTCTGTTTCCCTCGTCTGTCTGATTTAGTGTTTTCTTTAAGACCAAAGCGGCTTTCTCTCTGTGTGTGTGTGTGTGTGTATGTGTTTCTGGCAGTTCATTTTACGCAGCTCTTTGAATTTTTTCGTGTTTGCCTAAGTAGCTTTTACTTGTGCGTCGAACTTGGCCAAAAAGAAAATGCTAGGCATGCCTTTGCAATGTCTTCTCTGCTACAGTTTTCACAGTTGTCGTTGTCGTTTTTGTTGTTGTTGTTTCCGTTAGACTAATGTGCTTGTATTTACTTAAACGCACAAACGGGCCCACAAATCCACTCGAATGAGGGAAGAGAAAAAGAACGACATTGTCCCGATGTCTGTGCGCCACATTAGCGCCCACTTCACTTTTGGCCCATCTACTGATGAGCAGCAAATTGAATTTTATTGACTTGATTCGCGCCCCAGCCGCATTTCATTTTTATTTGCCTGACATTTCTGACCATTTGCGAGCATCCTGGCCAGCTTGCCTACACTGAAAAAAAAGACCAACTTCTAAAATCAAGAACATTCATCTGTTATATTTTGTTTTTAAAATATTAAGAATATTAATCTAAAAATTCGCAGCTCTTAATATAAGAATTAAAAATCTTAAATTGATAAGAAAATATAAATGTGTCAATTTAATGTGACTCTGGCTAGAGTCGTCGGATCTTCAGTTTGGTAACAAGTCGAGGGATCGAAAACCGCTCTAGCCAAGGAAAAAAAAAAACCTGCCTTATTTATGGTTTAAGACTGTTTCGTCTTAAATTAAGAACTTATTCTTATTTGAAATGTTCTTAAAATCAAGATGTGTTTTTAAAATTTAAGAATTTTATGTTCTCGACGCATTTTTAAGCCAAAATTCTTAGTTCTCAGACCAAAATCTTGATTTTAGAACATTTTTTTATCAGTGTAGCTTTTGTATACACAATAAATTGATTTCTGATTATCATTGCATAATAGAATGACTAAATCCGCGCTGTGTCCTTTGGCCAAGTCAAGCCATAGCTGGCCAGAATAGCAGGCGGCCCTCAACAGAAGTTTTAATGAAGCGTATTAAAATTTAATTAAATAACAATTTGCTCAAATGTAAATAAACACGGCGATGCTTATGTAAAGTGAGTGAAACATCCACACACACTGGGAACAAAAACAATGGAATAACCTGGAATCATTGAGAGAGAGAGCGGGAGAAAGCGTCTAAAGGAGGCGTCTCCTGGACTGTCATGCCAACGCCCCGTGCGGCGAACTTTGGTCATTAAATTAAGTGCAGAAGACGACGATGTGACGACGATGAGCGAAAGCCAAAAGCCGACGATGCTAACGACAACCACGTTGACGATGCTCCCGATGTTGAAGTTGTTGACGCTGTGGTCCTGCTACTCTACAAGTAGAAAGTTGCAAGTAGCAGGTGGCAAGTGGCAAGTGGCAAGTGGTAGCTAACATAGGCCAGGGCAGCATCAAAATCGAGGGCTGTCTAGCAAAACTTGAGATCATTTCAGTCTCTTTGATCAGCTTGTTTTTTAAAGCACACTTTTTGATGTACTTATCCACTGAAAAAAAAAACCAACTTCTAAAATCAAAAACATTCATCTTAAATATTTTGTTCTTAAAATAAGACCATTTTAAATTAATAAAAATATTAATCACAAAATTCGCAATTCTTAATAGAAGAATTAAAAATCTTAAAGTGTTAAGAAAAGATAAATATGTCATATTTAATATGAAGACAATAATGTCACCGCGGTGCTCTGGTTAGAGTAGCCGCTTCAGTTGGGTAACACAAAGTCGAGGGATCGAAACCCGCTCTAGCCAAGGAAAAAAAACATATAATCGGAATATTTATAAAAAAAAATAAATCCAAAAAAAAGTATAAATTTAATAAAAAAAAATAAGTTTAAAGTTTAAAACACCTGCCTCATTTTTATATTTTTGGTTTGAGAATTTAAGACTGTTTGGTCTTAAATTAAGAACTTATTCTTATTTGAAATATTCTTAAAATCAAGATGTGTTTTCTAAATTGAAGAATCTTATGTTCTCGACGCATTTTTTAGACCAAAATCTTGATTTTAGAAAAAAAAATTTATCAGTGTCAATGAAATTAAAGTTGTCATTATCCCAACATTCCATACTTCTTTATTTAAAGAAGTAAATGTTCAGATCGATAGTTAATTAACCAATATTGAATGCGCTTAAAATTTATTTTATTTGAGAGAGTTTATTTTATTATTCATTTATTTATACACGACTAAAAGAACTCAGCAGAAAGAATATTAAGTGTTAACAAAAATTCAAATAAAAAATAAACTAAAAATTATATTAAAAATTAATAATTCAATTATTTTTAGGTTTAAATTTATTTGAGAGAATTTATTTAATTATTTATTTATTTATACAGGACTAAAAGAAGTCAGCAAAAAGAATAACAAGAATTAAACTAAAAATTATATCAAAAACTAATAATTAAACTATTATTAAGTTTACATTAAAAACTGAAAGAAAAAAAAGGTTCGGTCATTTTTTGCAAGGATTGGGGAAAACTCAGAAAAACTTAATCAGATCAATATAAAAATGTAAAAAAATTAAACCCTTTTTCAAGGCATTTTTCTTTTAAGCTAGGCAGCATCGTCTTAAGTTACTTGATTGTATTATTTTTCCATTTGAAATACGCACTCCGTCTGTCAATATAACATATAGAAAGTAGATTTCTTATTTATATCGTTCCTTATAAATTTAAATGTAGTAGTCTAGTTTTATACTAAATTAAACAAGTTGAAAAGACTACAGCAAATTCAATTGCAGCTTAGATCTTCAATAAAAAAATATTATCTATTAGCTATTCATTTAAAAGCAGAAGAAAGATGCTACAGAAAAAGTTGTTCTAAGAATTATGTTTAGAGCTTCAAGTTCATTCTCATATTTGCCCCATAATGAAAAGGTTGAATATTTTACTCATAATATTATTGTTAAAATTTAAATACGGTTTTCTCTTAAAGATGACTTTGTACATTTCACGTGTTTGTTTTATCGTTAAACAATTTCGTTGATGTTTTGAATAGCCCTCGCAGCTGTTGTGACTTTATCGTACTTGCCTTGCCGTTGGCAGTTAATGTGATTTTTAATTTTCTATTTAATTCTATGCTATATACGCCACATATACATCAGCACGCGTTTCATAGGAAAGGGCGTGTATTTTCTTTTTATTTTATTTTATTTAATTTTTTTTTCTTTCGTTTTGTTTTGGGTGTCTGTCTCAAAGGGTCTGGCCTGGGGCTTTTGTTGGCTTTTACGAGCGCATCGTTCATACGCCGTGTGGCCCGTGGCGCAGCAGTTTTCGCATGTGGCAGGTAAAGTCTTAATTAAATTCGCCATTTGAACGTTGGCCGGGCAACGCGACACAGGGCTCAGAACTTGCGACAAGCTTCTGTCTTATATATATATATATTACACATACGTCACGTATTTTTGTACAAAATTAAATTAATTTTTATTAAATTTAGTTACCAAGATTTGCCTGTTTGAAACGTTAAATACAAAGAGAATAAAATGAGTTGAGTTATTACCATTAAATTTATTTACAGTCCTACATAAGAATTTCCTCGCAATTCGTAGTCAAAACTGTCTAATCACCCATAAATAAGATTTGTGCAAAGAACTTGACGCATTGTAAATGTCATAAAAAAGGTAGATCGTGTCCAAAACTCCTTAGTGACTGGAAGTTGAATTTTATTGCCAACTTATCGGTCATCTTTATACATAGTAAAGTACTGGGTACTCCCTGCCTATCATTTCCATCCAGTTGTGTCACATCTTTCGGACTTAATATTTGCATTTTAGAATTGTCTCAGCGATTTTTCGTTCATTTTATGGCTCCAGGCAATAAAAATGCTGTCATTCATTTTCATCTTCATTTGCCGTTGGGGAATATTGCGTGTTCCAAGGCAATTCATCACGTCCGAAGGAATTTTTGTAGGTGAAAACTGCGTGCTCTACTTTTACTGTGATTTTGCTTCCAAAATTCTTCTACATATGTATTTATGCAAATCTATCGTAAATCTCATTAGTCGCCTGTCATATGTTCAACCAAACTCAATGCTTGTTTTGATTAATAGTTTGGTTCCGATTTCAGCATGTCAAATTGAAAGAGTTATGACGGTTTTTTCTTCACAAGCTTGTAAATTGTGTGGTACCGCGACTAGACTTTTACTTTTTACCATGCCTACTTACGATAGTCTTCAGTTGCTTAGCAGCGTATTAATCTGGACGAGGCGGAACAAAATTGTTCCTAAGAACCATTAAAAATGTTTCTAAGAAAATATATTTTCTAAAGTCTAATCAATTAAGAGCAAATTTGTGAAATTGAATCTTAAAAATTTATTTTAATCAGGGACCGTAAATAATAATTTTTTAATAAATAAAAAAAAATAAAAAATATTAACTTATTATGGGCCTAGAAAAGAATTATTCACAGCAAAAACTTTATAATTTTACAATCTCTGTATTTTTGCCGTGATTTTTATATTTCTGATTTTTTACGTTTTTTTCCGTGATAATCATTAGTTTTAAGTAATTTAAGAAAATAAAAAACCATTAGAAAAAGTCTAATACAAAAGTCGTAAATTACCGCTGAGTTTTATTTTGATCGAAAAAAATAATAATCATTAATGAACATCGATTTTTAATTTTTTTTATTGAAAATAATCTATGTTTTATTAAATCACTTCAAACTAATTTTTATCAATATCATTGAAGAAAAATGTAGAAAATATTGATATAAACATTACTTAGTCATTTTTATAATATAACTTATAATTAATATGGTCCCTGATTTTTAAAACTAGTTGGTATTCAATTTAAAACGTAACTTGCCTCTAACGATAGTTTCTAATCTTGTTTCGAAACTTTCATGGCTATTTTATAAATTCTTTTTATTCATCCCACAACACCTTTTCAATGCACTGATCAGTTAAGGATACAAAGCACTTGTCACTGCCTATTAGACACTTACACATACTCAGAGATAAACACATACCCTCGAGTGTATATATGTTTTTGAAAATCGCATGAATACACAGCGAAGGCCATTTGAAACTAACATAGATGGCATGTGGTAAAAACACAATATTGTGGCATGTTTTGAATATTTGCGCATCAATTCAATGCTATAATTTAGTAATTATAAATGTGAACATTAATACTGATCGACTAGAAAATATGATTTAATACATTTTTAAAAATGTATACAATTAACAATGAGCAATTAAATTTTTTATAATTATAACAATAAATAAATAAATAAAAAATGTATTTTATAATAATAAATAAGTTTAAAGCTCATTCAATATATTACATGTTATTAAAGACCCTTGTTAGACATTTTTACAGGGTATTAAAACAACCCAATATTGTTCCCAATTCAAAAGTCATACAAAATAAAAATGTTCAGCTTTATAACTTAATTAAATTATGTTAGTTGGTCGATGTTGTTGACTTTGCTGTTGTTTGTTGTTGACTAACTGAAAAACAACAAGTTAACATATTTTGTTGTTTATTCTTTAAGCAATCTAATGCCAAGTTAATTTTTCAATTTCACCAAAGTGCCAACAAAGGGGCGGAGAGGTCGCTAAGAGGCATGGTTGAGGGTCACGTGGGGCAACAACATACGCTTTTAAGTCATATGGAAATGGCAACATGAAGCTGGAACAAAAACTTTACCAGATTGTGGCAAAAGCTGCAAAAGAGCCCCAAAGCAACAAGAAAGATTGCTCAAGACAAGTTTTGCTCGACGTAAAGATACCCTTCGTTTAGTTTTGAAAAAGCTTAACTTCTCTCAGCTCTCAGCTCCTTACAACTTTGTTACAAAATTTGAAAATTATAAAAATCATTAACACAAACAATTTTTATATTAAAAATTGTGGTTATTCCGATATGAGTGAGAAAATGGTCATAACTGAATTTTCAATATCTATTAAGTCTTAGAGAAGCACAACTAGAGCAGTTGTAAACCATGAAATGTATGAGATGGATAGCTAAATCCTCTGTCCTAAATTAAAGAGAAATGAGCACATTATACACTGAAAAAAAGACCAACTATAAAATCAAGAACATTCATCTTAAATATTTTGTTCTTAAAATAAGACAATTTTAAGACCAAATTAATAAAACTAAGAATATTAATCTAATAATTCGCAGTTCTTAATATAAAAATTAAAAATCTTAAATTGTTAAGAAAATATAAATATGTCATATTCAATATGAAGACAATAATGACACCGTGGCGCTCTGGTTAGTGTCGCCGCTTCAGTTTGGTAACAAGTCGAGGGATCGAAAACCCGCTCTAGCCAAGGAAAAAACATATAATCGGAATAATTATAAAAAAAAATAAATCCAAAAAAAGTATAAATTCCAAAAATAAAAAAAAGTTTAAAGTTTAAAACACCAGCCTTATTTTTTATTTTTGGTTTGAGAATTTAAGACTGTTTGGTCTTAAATTAAGAACTTATTCTTATTTGAAATGTTCTTAAAATCAAGATGTGTTTTCTAAATTGAAGAATTTTATGTTCTCGACGCATTTTTTAATCCAAAATTCTTAGATTTGAGACCAAAATCTTGATTTTAGAACATTTTTTTTATCTAAGCCTTCCCTTTGCAGCCATTGTGCTGGGTATTCGACTTGGAAACAGAATCCTGTTAACAATAACAACAACAATGGGTAGCCAATTAAGCGAGCTTTTGCATAATTTGTTAACCAAAAGCCGCACTCCCAACAGTGGCTGCAACCGTGGCAGCCACAGAGAGTTGAAGATTTTGTGGCAAATGGGCGCGAACGACCAAAAAAAAATAAATAAAAATCTACGAAATAAAAATGCAAATTTATTTTAATTTGTCTGCAGCAACGGGAGGCGCAGGATTCGTACGTGAGGACTTCCGTGCAGGCGTCATTTGCATTTATTTGATATGCATTTTGTGGTTCGCCAACAAGTTGACTTCCACTATTCACTTCGTTTGCCACTCCTCACTTTCCACTTTCCACTCGCCACTTTCCACTCTCTGCCACGTCGAGAGTTTGTGGCCAAGCGCACGCAATGTTCCGACTCCGTCTCCAACTTTGAGTGCTTGTAAGGCAAATTTATGATTGTATTTTGTGAATCCTTAGAGCCATTGGGCATGCTGTTGGCAGGACCCAGCCATGGTTTTGCTCTATCTTCCCGCTCCCTTAATTCGCTTTAAGTCGCAATCGTGCGCACTTAACAAAAATTTATGAAAATATGCAAACACGTGTCGCATTCGAGCAAAGTGCAACCAATTGTCGCTACACTGAAAAAAAAATCATTCCAGTTTAAAATTCTTGATTTTAGCATGCGTTTTTTAGTATGTATTCGGGATATTTTTGTAAAATTAACAAAATATGCGGTTAAATTGGCAAGGAGTCGACATTAAAAAGTCAAAGAAAAATATTTAATCTAAAAAATTAAAAAAACCCCGAAAATCTTAATAATGTTATGAAAAATCGTGCTTGAATCAATTATTTTATACTTGGCTTAAGAAAATCCGGGATTAGCGCACTTTTGACACCGCATTGGATTTTATGACGGAATCCCAGATTTTTTTTTGCTGTGTACAAAAGTGAAAAAATCCTCTGTTAAATCTAAGTGTTGTGAATGCTTGGAAAACTTTTAAAGCTGCTCTCTGCTGAAATTTGTTGAAAGTTAAATTTTTATTCGATTTTAAAGAATACTGATGATAGAATTTGAGCAATATACATATTTTTTTATATTTTTTTCTACCAGGCAATATACAAAATTTAATCATTATTAAGTTTTCTTTTTATCACAGTCGTTCAAGCTATAAAGAATACATATAGTTTACCAAGAAACACTTAACACACTGAAAATAAATTCAATTTTTTGACTTTAGATAAGATAATAGCCTTTTATTTAAATTAATTAAATTGTTTCAATGGGTAACAATTTAATGATAAGTATCCAGTTTATTTGTGAAAAAAGAATGTGTTTGAAACATAGTTTCTTAATTTTATTTTTAATGGAGTTTTCTATTTTTATGTATGAAAGTTTTCATACTTTTCTTGAAAATCAGCAAGAATTTCCCAAGTTTCAACTGAATTCACTTCAATTTGAATTATTCTTCACTTATACTTAGATTAAAATCAATCTTAATTTTTGTAAGAACTCGGCATCTTTAAATGAAGTTACATGAATGATTGAAGACTAGCTTTTGAGCAAATTAACTACATATAAGAACAATTATCTAACTACCCTCTTAACTATACATATATACAGTATCAAAAAATTTTTGGCAAAACGTTTCACAATTTGAGTACTCTTGCTAACCGCCAGAGGGCGCTGCGTAAACATTTTCACTTATAAACTGCACTTGAGTTGACGTTGCTTGCATATTATTTTAATTAGTTACTGTCGCTCAAAGGAAATTGCAAAAACACCAACAACAACAACACTCACTGTAACTTTGCTTATGACAACAATATTTAGCGACGACAGCAACAACAACAACAACAGCCACAGTCGACTGTCGACAGTTGACAGCCGACAAAAGTGTCGTCTACTGTCTGCCTGTGGGGTTGCCCTCTCGTTAATTGAGTGCAGCAGCTGCTGCTGCGTTGCATTAAAAGTTCTGCTGGACAAGTGTGTCATAGTAGCTACTCTACCAATACACACACATATATATGTATATCTAGACCAAAGCACTCAGCGCGTGACTTGCAAAATGAGCGTTTAACATCAGGCGACATTTTTTACTCCTTCTTACACTGATAAAAAAAAATGTTCTAAAATCAAGATTTTGGTCTCAGAACTAAGAATTTTGGATTAAAAAATGCGTCGAGAGCATAAAATTCTAAAATTTAGAAAACACATCTTGATTTTAAGAACATTTCAAATAAGAATAAGTTCTTAACTTAAGAAAACAGTCTTAAATTCTCAAATCAAAAATAAAAAAATAAGGCAGGTGTTTTAAATTTTCAACTTATTTTTTTTTGTTTTTTATACTTTTTTTTGGATTTATTTTCTTTTTTATAAATATTCCGATTATATGTTTTTCCTCGGCTAGAGCGGGTTTCGATCCCTGTTGTTAACAAACTTAAGCGGCGACTCTAACCAGAGCACCACGGTGTCATTATTGTCTTCATATGTTCAATGTTCTTGAATTTAGAAGTTGGTCTTTTTTTTTCAGTGTATATCCTGCAGATATTAAAAGCGCAGAAGAGTATTGAGAAGTTATGACAATTTGTGTTACAGCTGCGAGCTCATGATATCGATTTATATAATTTGACGAAAAATTACAAGTGAAAATAAACAGAATTATAGTTTTAATTCAAAATTGTGTTAAAGTTACTTATTTTCTTTGGATCATATTTAAAACAATACATTTTAAAGTTTAAAAAAATAAGCGATTATTAATCCGTAGTGTAGAAAACCTGATGAGGTGAGTGGCTCTCTAGTTAGAGTTATCGATCTCTCGCGTATTCAGAACCTTTAGCTTAAAAAAAATAGCTGGGTTCGATGGCCAGTCGTGTTTATTTCAAATGTGTGTTTTAAACTGCTTTAGGAATGAAACCATTTACCATTTTCTGCGCTTGAAAAGTTTTATCCTTTCTCATATATCGTTATGAGAATGTGTAGAAACTGAGAAATATTACTTATTTTTATAGTAAAAAGGGCTCATTAATTTGTACTAGTCTTCATTCCGAGTATCGTTTAGTCGAGCATTCTCGAAAAACGTTTTTTTCTTGTGCCTCTGCCAAGCGACTCATTTTCCGGCTTTTTGCATGTCCTTAAGCAGCACTACATTATTTTTCCGACCTTTTTTCCATTGCTTTTCCATTCCATTCGTCACTCCAGAAGCTAGGTGGAAAAGCGTGTCGAGGCTTGCGTGTCGTGTGAAGAGTTTGAAATTGGTCGTTAATTAAATTTATGGTCAAGCTGGTCGCCAACAAATACATTTGTATTGCAAAAACGCTAGCCCATCAATTTCGACAATAAATTAACAAATTGATACGGTTTTGATTCGATTTCTTACATCTGATAATGTCATATCTAGAATATACCCTGTGCAGTAAAAATCAATTCGTTTTGTTTTCTTTAAATACAGGGTATTTTTTATTCGAATATTCTTGAAAGAGTTAATTTACTTTGTCCATTAATTCTTTTGTTTTCACAATAAATTAATAAATTGATACGGTTTAGATTAGATTTTTTTGCTAATATCATTGAATATACCCTGTGCAGTATCAATCAATTACTGTTGTTTATTTGGATGCAGAAATTAAATACAGGGTATCTTTCATTCGAATATTCTTGAAAGAGTTTATTTACTTTGTTAAATTTGTTCATTAATTCTTTTGTTTTCACAGTCCCAATTATAATTCATCATTTTCTCTCTTGCAATGTCATATTTCAAGGAACTTCCTTTATCTCCTTGACAGGGAATAAACTTAATTAATTATTTGTTAATTCCGAAATTAATGTAAATACATTTATCACTCTGATTTGTATTATTTTATTGATTAAATTTGTTATTATTTATTTTATTTATTACTTATTTTTTGCATTGGCGAATTCAAGGCGAAATTGCTTTGTAGAATACCCATGAAGAATGGAGAACAGTTCAAAATATAGAACGTGTAGTACAACGGCCAGGTACACAAGTTTTACGTTTGTTGTTGCTTTAAGTACTTCCATGACCGGTGGCGTATGCGTAATGCGTTTAGAGGTAATTAAATTCTGCCGTGTTTTTTATGGTCGGTAGGGAATGATGGGCGAATGTCCAGTGCTGGCAGACAATTCATCATGGCAGGACATCTGAAATCGTAATTAACTTTTGCCAAATGCTGCAAATTGTCATTATGAAGTCTCATCATGATTGTTCATCATTATTACGAGTATGTGTGTAGCAGGATGGGCATCAGTTTCTGGTGCCAAAAAACTTTCCCTTAATGTCCTCAGTGTAAACTTAGTCTTGTTGCCATTTGGCCTAAGTCGTCAGCTTAAGCCTGAGGCGAAACCAAAGCACTTTCACTTCAATATTTTACAACTAATTAGGGATAATTACCAACCATTACACAAAGGATTCCCAGTACGGCGACAAGCTGAAAGTTGAAGATGACTGACGTTAACTTTTGTTAACAACAAAATCCTTACTAATTTGTGCCCACCTTAGTTGTTATTACAGTTGTTGTTGCTTGGATGGGCCTCAAAACGAGTGAAAATTCTTGAAAATCCTTTGACTAGCTGAGACATTGACTACGTCGTATTTGTCATTCGACACGACGAGAGGAAGTGTTAAAATTTCACTGATTACAACCCGTTGATGTGACAAATGTCGTCCGAATATTTGGCAATACTCATCTTTGTCATTCCTTAATATTGACTTTAAATGTTCACACTTATTTCGGCATTCTGACTTTAAACTCCATTACAAATGTTTTCACTGTGTTAAATTGCTCATAAAATGGTGCAATTATCGCCAATATTTAATTATTGTGCATTTAAAAAAAAATAAACGTTTACCAATTACCGTTATAAATAATTAAATATTATTTCATCGTTATTTTAAATAAAGGGTTCTTTTCCTTTGAACATATTTTTATTTTTTCAAATTAAAACTTCAAACTTTAAAGTAATTTTAATAGCAATTTGAGACAAGTACTAGCAAACTCATAATTTTGACCAGGAACCGTAAATAAGAGTTATGACTTTAAACAAATTGAGGCACAAAAAAGCCTCAAGAAGTGTGAGAAAAATAGACATATGTTATTTTTTTACGTCAAATTTAAAAACAGAATAAATTTTTATTTAAAATGATTTAATTTTAAATTATATTTAATAATTAAAATTAATTTATATGATAAAAATAAAAAATAATTATAATTTTTTTATTAAAGTTATTTTTCAATTTTTATTTTAAAAATTGAATATCAAAAATTAAATTCAAGTATCTTTTGAACTATATAGACATATACATATATATGATCTGGCACCACTTCAAAAGATATTTCAATTCAATATTTATTTTCAATTTTTAAAATAAAAACTATAAAAATATATATTATAATAATTCAAAATAAAAGTTATGGTTTAATTTTTATATAAAAATTGAAAAAAAATAAATATTTTTTATTTTTATCATATAAATTAATTTTAATAATTAAAAATAATTTTTTTAACAAAATAAAAAAATTAATTCTTTAATTTAAATTTTTTTTAATAAAATTATAATCGTTACGGTCCCTGATTTTGACATACAGACAGATCACACATTTTCTTAAATTATACTGTCTGTATATACATTTTTAAGACTTTTAATTATTTTTCAAATAATAATAACAATTTACGAACTGTCTTTAACTTTTCTGGTTGAAGTTAAAGTATTTCAACATTGTTTAAGCTTTTGCTATGTCTCCAAAATACGAGTTTGCATGTTATTTGGTGAAACAAAAAAGGATGGTTTCTCTGGCTCATCCAACATGAGTTTGGGTGTTGCCAAGTCATTGGCCTCGATGGCGCGTGATGTGTTGCCAAGAGTTGTCCCTCCTCCTCGGCTGAGATTAACACCCGCTGTTTTTGAACTTGGCCAAAACACTTGCAATTTGACTAGACGATGTCGCGACATTTTTGTTTTAATTTTATGTTTTCTATTTATTTATCGCATTTGTCGCCAGCTGAATAAATACATTGTTATTACTGACTTATTTATTTTTGCCGTTGTTGTAATTGTTGTTGCTGCTGACAAACTACGCGTAAAAACGCTACGAGAAACGTTGGGAATCGGTTGCTTAGGTCAGGTGAAATCTATCTATATTTAATTTATACACCTGGCAAACATATTTGCATGCCATCAGTGCGGACGGCAGTACGCGCTAGTGACGAAAGCAGCACGAAGTATGCAAAAGGCGACTAGCAATATATACTCGAAGAATGGAAAATTTGCTACGACTGTCTGATCGGATCGAGTTATATACCGATCGAAAGGTATAACTTTCTCTATAAAAAGTGCATACTAAGACTAAGATAAGTGGGTATAAGTGGGCGGGACAAATTTTAATGATTGCAGAACGGCCCGTTGGAGCCTTTTGGTTAAATTTTATAATTTGGCATTTTGTGACGAACGATATTAAATTTAAAATATAAATTGCACATTAAAATTATTTTTCGGTATACAGAATCGAGATCTCTTTGCGCAATGTGCCGAATGCCATACTTTTTTTTTAATAATAATTTATATTTTAAATTTAATACCGTTCTTCACAAAATGGGATATCAGAAATGTTGGGGCAGGGAAAGACTTTCGTCACTAGACTTTTACTTTGTAAAGAAGTTTTTTTTGAATATTTGAATACGCTGTACGTATGAAATAACTTAGAAGATAAAAATTGACCCATGTTTCACTTAGCTTATAATATTGAAAGTTTATTTTATCACATGTTCTTAAAAATCAGCTGAAATAATCGGATAAATTTAGAAAGAATTAAAGAATACTTATATTATTTATAAGCTGTAGATTAATAAATCGGAACGTTATCATTGTGTTCTGCAATGTTCAAGAAGATTTAATAAGTTTCAGCATAGTCGAACAGATTTGATGGAAAGGTTTTCACATTTCATAATTTTTTTGTTTTTGTTATTTTGCACATATTTCATTTGTTTACGTGACAGCTTCTCAACTCCGATTGCTGTTAAGGCAGACAGGAGCCAACACCTCCTTCATTCGTACCGTGGACTGGCTCAGTTTGCTTTTTGCATTTGGCCTGAGGAAAGTTTTGTGTGCTGTCGGTTGTTGTTCTTGTTAAAATTGTATTTGAAACTTTCGCTTAAGTGGCAAATGGTTTTTGTCGGTGCCCAGACATCCCACTTCACCTATTGTTACGCACTCTGGTTGGAGGAGTTATAAAAGTGGGTGTGGCAGTGGCATAGGCACGTGCCATAAGCCATTTGTCAACAGCAACCTGATTGGATTCCATGTCTTCGCGCGGTTGCCAAGTCCCAAGTCCCGAAGTTGTTTCTAAAACGCTTAAAAGCAAAATCTAATCACACTTGGTTAAGGCTCTGGCGTGTGGCCAATTTGCCTTGTGGACGCCCATGGCCCAAAAATTAAGTAACTGTACAATAAGAGACCCTTATTCCTTACCCCATTCCCCTTGCTTCACAAAACCCGAAACTGGCCACACGGAAATGGGCATTTCAGCAATAATTGCATGGCCTTAAGAATTGTTTAGATCTTGGCAAAACTTTGCCAATTAATGTAGCATCGTTCTGCAGATGGCCAACGTTATGCCGCCCTGGGTCTCTCTCTCTCTCTCTCTCTCTCCCAAAGAACGATAAATACGAAACAAATGCGAATTATCATAATATCTTCCTCCTTTCCCTCCTCTTCCTTCTGTGGACACAATTAAACGGCGCGTCTCTACAAATTGTGTGTTCACAGTTAATTACAATCGTTTTTCGACTAAATAAAACTATTTCTTTGATATTTTCACTATCCAAATCAAAATACATTGATTATTTTCATTAATATTAAAATTTAAAGAAATGCGTAAAATAACTTTGAATGCAATTAATAATTCTTTCATATTTCTATCTTTTCAGCTCTTGTAACTCTTTGCCAAAAAGGTATGTTAAAAAGAAAAGTGTATGTTTATTTTAAAAATGTCTAATTTAAAAAATAAAATAATTAAGTCGAATTCTCTTGATTTTAGAAAGCGATCTGTTTTATACAATATAATAATATTAATAATTAATTATTTTTTTATTTAGTTTTTTATTTTTTCTTTTTTTTAATTTCGGCCAAAACCGAAATTAACCCTTATAAATGAATCGGTTACTAAACGTTTATTTCGGTTTAAAGGGTTTCGGCTTGTGGGCTTTTTTCGGTTACGGTTTCAGTTACGGTTACAAATTTCAATCGGTTTTCACCGGTTAAAGGTTACGGTTTCCGTTAAGGTTTTAATCCCTGGTAAAAAGTAAAAATCATTCAAAATATTTTTTATATAATTATTTCGGGCCGAGATTTTTGAAAATTTGTCCGGGCCGGGCATAAAAAATTAGTTTCGGGCCCGTGCCCATCTCTACCACAGACCTTACTAAATAATTATTATTAATTCAATATTAATAATCACAATAATAATTATAATTAATATTTATTGTTGGCGATCCGTTCTCGAAAATCTGTTCTACCTCTATCAGTTTAATTATATATCCAAGTTCTTACATATGTACTATATTTATTATATTATATTTGGTTGAGCATTTACACAATCTCTGCTGGAAGGGAATTATTTTCCAAAATCCGACGAAGAGTTTTTCATCATTAAGCAAACTCAGCAGCTTAAAACTTAGGTTTCCCAAATTTATCTTTCAGTCTGTAGTGTTTGGTTGCATTTGTCTCTTTACCCATTTTAGACTTTATTTACTGCATGAAATTTGCTTCTAATTGGGTATGTTTTCTGCTTTTAGGATACAAGTATATGCGAGTACATTGTCAGTACTTAAAGTTGAATGAGATAAGCTCAGATTGGGTCAAATGTTAAGGGATAATACTTTTGCTGACTTCTGCATTTCGCAATAGAAAATGCCACCCAAATGTAAATAAAAAATGCTGTAATAAAATATTATGCAAGAGAATTGTTGCATTTGCAGTTGCTGCAGACAAACAGCTATAGAGACTAAGTAAAATAACTGTAGGGATAACAATAACAATGGCCACGCCCACATTCACATCCATGCTACCGCCCACAGTCAGGTCCAGTCAGGAGCTGCAACTTGGGCATTCAAAACTTGACGGTAAACAAGCGTGCAGTGGAAATCATTTCCATTTAGTTTTCCCCACACGTTAGTACACAACACTGTTGTGTGTCTAATGCATGTATGTGTGTGTGTGTGTGTGTGTGTAGGTAGGTGTAGGTGTGTGTATGTTTATGTTTGAAGTTGCCATGTTATTTAATCCACTTGAAGGCTCTTAAGTCAGATCACTGGCAAGCATAAAAGTGCCATGTGAAGTTTTTTTACTAACTCACACTTTTTACATGTACACTGAAAAGAAAGACCAACTTCAAAATCAAGAACATTCATCTTAAATATTTAGTTCTTAAAATAAAACAATTTTAAGACCACATTAATAAAACAAAGAATATTAATCTAAAAATTCGCAGTTCTTAATATACGAATTAAAAATCTTAAATTGATAAGAAAATTTAAATATGTCATATTTAATATTTAATATGACGACTATAATGATACCATGGCGCTCTAGTTAGAGTTTCGCCTCTTCAGTTTGGTAACAAGTCGAGGGCTCGAAACCCGCTCTAGCCAAGAAAAAAAGAAATAATCGGAAAATTTATAAGAAAAACAAATCCAAAAAAGTATAAATATAAAAAAAAATAAGTTTAAAGTTTAAAACACCTGCCTTATTTTTTTATTTTTGTTTTGAGAATTTAAGATTGTTTGGTCTTAAATTAAGATATTGTTCTTATTTGAAATGTTCTTAAAATCAATATGTGTTTTCTATTCTTAGTTCTGAGACTAAAATCTTGATTGTAGAACAATTTTTTTTTATCAGTGTATTCATATTTCCAACGAATAAAAAAAGAGGAAATACTGCCGACAATGATTGCGATTCCGAGTATGTTTAGAAACATTTGAACTAAAAAACATAGAGTCCTTTCTACTATGTCAATACATTGTAAGTTGAGTGTGCTGCATTAGACAGCTTGCATTATATGTATGGTTGGTTCACCTTCAGTTGTTCTCCAGAATCAATTATTTAAAGCATATTTGTAAATAAACATAAGAGGACTGTCACAATTTGTTGTTGCCTTCCAAAACATATATGACTCTGGTGGTGCCATCTACTACTGTCAATATTTACACACTTAAAAGTATTTTCTCCAAGATAAACTAAAGAAAATATCAAGTGCGGCGTGAATGTAAATGCGTTTCGTTATGAATTCCAATTTCTTAATGTTAAAAAACGTTTATTTACATTTAAATAATATAAATTTGAAAAAATTTGATTAATTTACGTAAAATAAATATATGCAAATAAATATTTAAAATAAGGAAAGTAAAAATTTGAATAACTTTCATCATTTAATTTAATTACTCATTAGCTCATCATTAATTTAATATATGAAAATTATCAAAAAGAATTTTAAATCAAATCTTTATTTATATTTATAGAAAAGGATTTTTAATATTATTACTTAAACTGAATAGCAAATTCCTTTTTTTAAAAATTTAAATTAAATGATGAAAACTAAACAAATATTTTTAAATCAAATATTGTTATATTAAATGTTGAATATGTCTAAAGTCAAAGGGAATTGAAGGACTCTTCAAGTTTATCCATTTTATTTTGTTTACTTATTATAATTGTCAATGTTATAGAAATGATTTTACTGCATTGTAATAACAACAATCAGTGTGCGCAGTTCCATATACAAACCCTTCGTTGGCACACGTGTCGTATGAGCAATGTACAATGCATAGATTCGACTTGGAGGCAGTTGTTGACTAAGCGAAAAACTTCTAAAAACGACACACGTCTTAGATTACGAGTCCACTTTCCGCTCCCCACATCTGTGTTCTGACCGAAGGCATCTCTACAACGTGGCGAAGGGTTGATTGCGGGAGGGAGGGAGAGAGGGAGAGACAGACAACAAAATGGCGGCGCACGTTCAACGCTTCACTTAATTAAGCGCCTTTTTGTCTGCTGTAAGTTGATAATTGAGGTTTTGCCGGTTTCTAGTAAAAGTTAATGCCCCCAAAACCCAAATTAGAAAAGTGGCACAACAAAGGCGCCCTCGGTCAGAGAGGGAACTGGAATGGGATTGGGCTCGGCATGAGACTGACTTTAAGTCCCTGCATAGAGAACCATTCTCAATGTCAATGGCTGTGCCAAATAAAAGGTGCCCAAACAAAACCAAAAAAAAAAAAGGCAAAAAGAGTAAAACGCAATGATAACTTATTTACGGGTAGAAAAAATGACTCGAAAACAAAAGAGATTGTGCCAAACATCAGTAAATGACAGAAAGCGAGCAAAAGACGTAAACGAAACAAAGAATTTCAGCTCAGAAGTAAATGAAAGTCACGAACCAAATCCAAACTGAATGCCAATTCATATAACAATGTTTTCCGTTCTTTTTTTTTATGGGATCCGAAACTGTAACAATAGAAGAAGCTGAACAAAAACGTTTAATTCAATCAGATTAAAAACCCTTGAAACCTATTAACAACATTAATAAGCCAATTTATATTGTACTTTTCGGTTCATTTACGAAACAAAGTGTCGATTAAAGCATTTAAAACATTTAAAACACGCGAAAATTGAGTGAAATAAACTAGTTGAAATAAATGGGAAAATTGTGTTTATTTTTTTTTTTAACAAAGTTCTATATTTTAAACATTTTAAAGAACCTAATCATAGATAAATAAAAAATTTTATTTATTTCTGATCCACTCTTGAATCCGTTCAAATGATTCCGAACTTATTTTGAAATAATTGAAAGACATGAACTTGAATTCCACCATATAAGGACTTTATAGTATGTTATTGTTATAAGAAGCATCGAAAGTCTGTTTGCATGTGAAATAAGTACATTCGAATATATAAATAAATAAAGAGTATATAGTAAGTGTTAGCTAATCTAATGTTATGGCTTAACAATGCGGGCAACTGACAGCTGTTGGCCACTTTGGGTCAACGTGTAGACACAAATTGTTCCCGTAGTAGCTGCAGATGCTGGAACAAGGAGTCCTGTTTGTTAGCCAACCGAGTTTCCTAGGAAAAGTAGGAGGAGGATTGTGTACACAGAAAAAAATCCGGGACTCTGGTATAAATTCAATCCAATAGAGTGTCAGAAGTACGGTAATCCCGGATTTTCAAAATTTCAAAATAGTTAATTCAAGCACGATTTTTTTCAACAATATTTCGATGATATTGTGTTCATTATTTTTAGCTAGATCAAATATTTTAAGCTTCTTTAACTTATGAATGTTGAGCCGTTGTCATTTTGGCCGCATATTGTCTTAATTTAACAATAATATTTTGAATACATACTTAGAAAATGTCATTGTCATTTTGACCGCATATTGTCTTAATTTAACAATAATATTTTGAATACATACTTAGAAAATGCATGCTAAAATCAAGAATTTTAAACTTGAATTTTAGAATGTTTTTTTTTCTGTGTAAAAATAAACCTTGAAAAAGTGGCAACAAAATGTTTGCATTGTGGTCAGCGGGGAATTGCGCAAAAAATGAATTAAATCTCAGTCCAAAGAAGCGATGTGGTCGGTAAGCGAATGTCGTGGAACTACTTAGATGTACATATGTATAAAGCAGTGTCCATAGTATGTACATATGTGTTTACACACTGATGAAAAAAAGGTTATTAAATCAATATTTTGGTCTCAGAACTAAGAATTTTGGTCTGAAAAATGCGTCGAGAACATAAAATTCTTAAGGTTTGAAAACACATCTTGATTTTAAGAACATTTCGACTAAGATTAAGTTCTATTTATAGACCAAACAGTTTTAAGTACTCAAGACAACAGCAACAAAAAAAGAAGGCCAGGTTTTTTAAACATCAAACTTATTTTTTTTTTTTTTTGATATTTTTACTTTTTTTAGATTTATTTTTTTTTATAAATATTCCGATTATATGTTTTTTCCTTGGCTAGAGCGGGCTTCGATCCCTCGACTTGTTACCAAAAACTGAAGCTGCGACTCTAACCAGAGTGCCATTATTGTCTTCGCATTAAATATGACATTTTTTTTTTTATATCAATTTCAGATTTTTAATTCTTATATTAAGATCTGAGAATGTTTAGTTTAATATTCTTAGTTTTATTAATTTGGTCTTACAATGGTCTTATTTTAAGAACAAAATATTTAAGATGAATGTTCTTGATTTTAGAAGTTGGTCTTTTTGTTCAGTGTATGTACATACATTTGTATCTATCTACAATTCGCTGTTTGCTGGGACCAAATTACTCTATTGTTGCAGCAGGCGCCATAAAAACATAATCCACATAAAGCTTTTCACACACACATACACATACACACACATTAACAGACACACACACACACACACGCAATGGGAATTGCTGCTGTTACGTAACAATGGCTGACGCTTAAGCTGCTGTGTCATTGCGTATCCGCCGTGTTGCCCACTGACCAACAACTGTTCAAGCGCTTAGCAATAGCATCAACATAAGCTGCAGCTGCCTTTTGGCCTGGCCAACTGCTTGGTCAACAGCAAGTGGCTTATGTAATTTTAACAAGCTGTTCACCCATCCGCCGATATTTACCACCATCCTGTGGTTGCCTTTGTGTCCAATTGAAGGAAAGTTATTTATAAAAAAAAAGTAAAATAAATAAAAGGTACACAATAAAATGAAAATCAAGAAAACTACTTATGTAAGCAGATTTGTGTTGAGCGAATTAGAGGGAATTTAAACTATTAAATGCAGATGCTAGTAAAATATATTGTAACAGGAGCAGCTATGTATTAATAAAAACTCTTTTGAAAATTAATAACAATTTAAATAATTTACAAAATACGGAACAACTTTTTGGTTTGGTGTCGAGGGAATAAATGGGAATTATTTGAAGATAATGGAATTTAACAATACTTAGACAAATAATACTGTAAAGATAAAGGTATTAAATGAGAACAATTGGAAATGAATGCTTATTAAGTTGTCTGTTCTATAAACAACCTGAACAAATTAAAGTCTTTTAGTGAGTAAATAATAGAAAAATAAACTAATTAATTAAAATTTTTTAGAAATAAAGAAATAGGGGAATTGTATAAATAAATCTATTCAGAAAATGTTTAAAAATATTAGAAAGTATGACGTAACTCTCTGGTATTAAAGAAGTAATTAAATTATTTATTTAAAAAAAATAAATTAAAGAATAACTAAAATAGTCATGTAATTTTGTTATAATCCAACCATAATTATATTTTATTTTATTGTTTTTTCTCGATTTCTTGAATTTTTTGTTTGACATTTTTTGGCTTAACTCAGGAAATTTTAAATAGGAATTTCCAAAAAATATAAAACAGCTAAAGCAACTATCTCACAGTTGAATAAAATTTAAAACTTTCAGGTCAATTTATTTTTAATCCAATAAAAAACCGACAAGTGCGAGGCATGCTGGACCAAGAATGTTTCGGATAGGTGAGTTTGTATAGACACAGAGAGGGGTGTGGGAGGGGGGTAACCGACTGGACCCTGATTGAGATATGTACATACGTGTTGATGGGCAGCCAAATCCGGTCAACGCATCGTGTGCGTCAATGATAAAAATGCGCATTTCTTTTTTATACAAATATTTGCAATACACTTTAATTTACCACACCTTCCCGCCACACACAAACACATATATGGTCATGTTGACTGCACAAGTTAAAAAATGTGCCTGGAAACTGTTGACAACTATATAAATTTGGGGCTCTTCCTTTTTTGGGAGCCATGGCCTGAAGAATGACATGAGCTTTTCATGCTTTGTGCACCGTGAAACGAGATACCAGACGAACACACACACACACAAATACATTTGCTTGTTACCCTTAAACGAGAATGAGTGTGTGGATGTGGATGTGGATATGGACGGGAGAATAGCAGACGTCGATGTCAGGGCAAAGTTACTCGGATGACACAGAACAAAACTGCCATTAAAAACGTGTATACGAAGACCTACATCCAGCAGAGAATCTGACTCACGCCAAAGCAGGTACACTGAAAAAAAGACCAATTTCTAAAATCAAGAACATTCATCTTAAATATTTTGTTCTTAAAATAAGACCATTTTAAGACCAAATCAATAAAACTAAAAATATTTATCTAAAAATTCGCAGTTCTTAATATAAGAATTAAAAATCTTAAATTGATAAGAAAATATAAATATGTCATATTAAATATGAAAACAATAATGACACCGTGGCGCTTTGTTAAGAGTCGCCGCTTCTGTCTGGTAAGGAAAAAACATAAATTCGGAATATTTATAAAAAAAAATAAATCCAAAAAAAATATATATATATAAAAAAAAATAAGTTTTAAAGTTTAAAACACCTGCCTTATTTTTTTATTTTTGGTTTGAGAATTTAAGACTGTTTGGTCTTAAATTAAGAACACATTCTTATTTGAAATGTTCTTAAAATCAAGATGTGTTTTCTAAATTTAAGAATTTTATGTTCTCCACTCATTTTTTAGACCGAAATTCTTAGTTCTGAGACCAAAATCTTAAATTTAGAACATTTTTTTTTATCAGTGTACACACACAGAGGAACACCTTGTTGATTGTAGGAACCACAAAACGCCACTTTCGAGTCTGCGATGCGATGAGGTGGCAACCCTGTGCGAGGGTCTGAAAGAAGTCATCTGAAGGGAAAGTGGTGGTATTTTTATGCACTCTCTTTCTGCCTTTTTCCTTCTCCCTTTCGGTCGCTTTCTCAATTTGTTTGAACTCAGTTTTCCTTTTGACTTTCCTGCGGTTGCTTTGACGCCAAACAGCAGCAAATTATGCAATATAAATCTATTGATACCCTGTACTAACTAATTTAAATGGTAGCTAAAATATTGAAGGCGTAAATTGTAGAAGAAACGGTTTAAATGACAGTTAAGTGGCTTTTCCGAAATTTCTTTTTTACTATATATTTACTTATTTATTTTATAATAAATAAGACTGCTATAAAAGTTTTAGTTGCGTCTTTTCATAATTTGAAAAATTATAGGACATCTTCTAATCTGTATACTATCAATAAATGAAGATTTAACTGTTTTCCTTTCAGTCTCTACTCGCTGTAAAATGTTATTTTAGCTTCTTTGTGACATGTCAACTTATTAAGTAAGCTACAGGACATTTTATTAGCCATGTTAGCTGAAGTATGGGAGAGGGATGTGGAATGAGGAGTGAGGAGTGAGTACGCACTCTCACATGACATTATTTGTTCTCTATATACCTGAAAAATTGAATTTATTGTGATTATTATGCGTTCAATACATAAAAATAAAAATAAAAAAGAAAAACAGTGGCAGCAATCGCCTATGACATTCATTGAAAGCGAAAAAAAGCTTTTAAAATTTAGCAGAACTTGATTCAGGGTTAACGGCGTTGATGTCACAGGTTGGCGGCTTTTTACTTTGTACACACGCTCTCACGCACTCGCACTCCGTTGAGGCAAGTGAATTTAAGTGACAGCTGTCTGCGGCAACAACGCAACAACGCGACAACGCTACAGTTCTACAGCGGAAAGTCCCATCGAGGTCCTAGGTTGTCATCAAGGCTCTCCACGCAGTCAAGCAACTAGTCAGGTGTCTACATCTTCCAGCTGTGTCTTGCCACTCGCTCCAGTTTCATTCAACACTCGCACGTCCTCGTTAGCCCAGTACCCAAAGGTTACAACAGCTTATAAGTTTGTGAAAATGTGTGTATCAGACAGAAGGAGACATCTCTACATATATAATATGATATACAGAAATAATTCAAAATTAAATAATAAAATAAAAATGATACACCCAGAAATAATATTAAGTATAAAGTCCGAAACTAACAGTCGGGTAAAAATGTACCTAATACTAAGTTAATATTAGTATTAGTCCATAAATAAAATTTTTAGGTAATACGTTGATTAAAAATTTAGGTAATATCTGAAACATATTTTGTAGATAATACGTTGGCTAAAAATTTAGACAATAAGTGGCCTAAAAATTAAATTTTTTAGGTAATACGTTCTCTATTACATTTTTAAATTTTAGTTAATAAAACCAATTTAAGAAATATTTTTTTTGTGTGTGTAGTTTTAATTGTTTATTATTTTTATAATAATTTAAATTGCTGGTAATGAAACCTTTAGTCATTAAAAGCTTTCCTAAAATTTGTGGAATAATTTTTTTCTGAGTGCAGGTTTAATTATATTTTATTTTAAATTCGATCGCTTTAATATTCGATCGCTTTTAATATTTAACTTGTACGTCTGCTGGGCATTTAACAGTCGAGCAGTTCTTTAGACTGTGGTGTTCTTATTTGTTATGCTTCTCTATTCATTCTGGCGTCATGACGTCCTGACCTTCTTCTCTTGGCGCGTGTGCAAGTCAAATTATGTGGAAATGAATTATGGCGCGCACGCTGCGACCAAAATGGCAACGATCTGCACAGTGAATGGCAAGAACCCTTCGACAACCAGGCACGATGAAGATGAGGAAATAGGAGAAGATGGAGACGACAAACGGCAGCACAGCAGGACTCACTCTTGGACTCATTAGCTGGCATCAGCTAAAAACCAAAAGCCAAATGCGGCACATTATTAATATTTGTTTGCTTTTCGCTTAGCCTTTTCTCGTCAATTTGTTATGGATTAGCTTAAAATGACTTCTCCCCTTTACAACAAACAGTACACTGAAAAAAAAGACCAACTTCTTAAATCAAGAACGTTAATCTTAAATATTTTGTTCTTAAAATAAGAACATTTTAAGACTAATTTAATAAAACTAAGAATATTAATCTAAAAGTTCGCAGTTCTTAATATAAGAATTAAAAATCTTAAATTGATAAGAAAATATAAATATGTCATATTTAATATGAAGACTATAATGGCACTTGGTTAAAGTCGCCGCTTCAGTTTTGAAAACAAAGCCGAGGGATCGAAACCCGCTCTAGCCAAGGAAAAAAAACATATAATCGAAATATTTATAAAAAAAAATCCAAAAAAAGATAATAAAAAAAGAAAATTTAAATAAAGAACTTATTCTTATTTGAAATGTTCTTAAAATCAAGATGTGTTTTCTAAATTTAAGAATTTTATGTTCTCGACGCATTTTTTGACCAAAATTTGTAGTTCTGAGACCAAAATCTTGATTTTAAAACATTTTTTTTATCAGTGTAGCTCATTCCTCATCCGTCAACTGCTCTTCCCATTCACATTCGCATTCACATTGCGCATACGCCGTGTGGCACTTTGATTTATATGCTCAATTAACAGTACGATATGCAAGCAGAGAATGTATTCGTAATATTGTTTAATGGCCAAATGATTTTCATGGGCCTCAGAAACATTGTTGCCAATAAGCCAGAAATAAAGCTCTTTCATCGCATCGCTTTATTTCCCATCTGGATCAGTTGCAGGTTCAATTTCTGTGCACAAAACCTTTCATATTCACACGAAATGCAAATTGCATAGCATCAAGTTCATGCATGCTGAAATTGGAAAATTTCAGAATATCTTTCCCAATTGTATTTTTTTTCTTTTTTTAATATGCCACTCTCACACTGAGCACAAAAACAGAGAGCGAGGGATAAAAACAATTTGGCTGGAAAATATTTATGTGTGAGAATCTGAGTTTCCTAGATCTGTTGCTACCCTTACTTTTTCAAGTTTTTTATAGCTCAGACGATTCGTATTACAATCTCATGACATGGGGCTCATGGGGCATTTAAAATCATATAGAGTAAATATAAAATAGTATAACTACTCGTATTATTAATAAAGCTGATCTATTAATTTTAAACCTATTTGTAGAAAATTTGGTAAATTTCTTCATTGTAATTATTGTTTTAAGTTATATATATTGTAGATAATGAATCTATGCTTCTCTTAAATTCATGTATAAGAATAAACATATTAGGGCTTCCTCACTTAAAGTTAGTGTCACAGACCTGTCACATAATTAGAGCTTAAGCTGAAAAAATAACTGGGCTCGACTCCCATTGTATTTTAAAATCCCTGAGAATGTTTTAGGTTGCATGTAGCGTGTTCATAATAATGAATAATGTATCAAATAAAATTCTCTAAATTCATTTTATTTAATATTAAATATATATACATATAGTATATAGCGAGCACAAGAATTATTTTCTCAAAAATAATATTATAGCTTCTGATGCAGCTTTTACCACAAATTCAACAGTTTTAAATTACGAATAATATTATAAATAACCCCAAACCAAACACCAAACATAGTTGAGCATTTTACAAACGATGTGAAGTAGAAGCTCAATCAAGATTATTTGAGGTTTAATTGAAAACAGGGAAACTATGCGAGTCATAAGGGTATACACTGATAAAAAAATGTTCTAAGATCAAGATTTTGGTCTCAGAACTAAGAATTTTGGTCTAAAAAATGCGTCGAGAACATAAAATTCTTAAATTTAGAAAACACATCTTGATTTTAAGAACATTTCAAATAAGAATAAGTTCTTAATTTATGACCAAACAGTCTCAAACCAAAAATAAAAAAATAAGACAGGTGTTTTAAACTCATATTTTTTTTTTTGGTATCAATACTTCTTTTAGATTTTTTTTTATGATATTCCGATTATATGTTTTTCCTTGGCTAGAGCGGGTTTTCGATCCTTCGACTTGTTACCAAAACTGAAGCGGCGACTCTAACCAGAGCGTCACGGTATCATTATTGTCTTCATATTAAATATGACATATTTATATTTTCTTATCAAATAAGATTTTTAATTCTTATATTAAGAACTGAAAATTTTTAGATTAATATTTTTAGTTTTATTAAATTGGTCTTAAAATGGTCTTATTTTAAGAACAAAATATTTAAGATGAATGTTCTTAATTTTAGAACTTGGTCTTTTTTTCTGTGTACTCATAGCTTAAAACCCAAATTCGAGCAACAGTGCATAAAAATAGTTTGAAATGAGCTTGAAAGTTGCTTGTGCTCTCGCCAAAAGGGAGAGAAAATCTGGTACTAAAGTGTGCAAAGTACGCGCCCGGCAAAAGTTCGTTTTTGTTTTTTTTTTTTAATTTTTCCTGGTTCTGTTTAAATTTGCAGTTGGTTCTGACCCGTTCAGAAGTGGGGCAATAGTTTGTTTGGTAAATCACAAGCTGCATACGAGTTCGAGTATGAATACAGAGGGATTTCAAATGAAATAGAAACAAAAAAAAACAAGAGGAGAAAACAGTAAAAGCGTGTAGTATACTACCAAGAAGTGTACAGACCAGACATCTTATTGATTGTGGAAACTTGCAGCATCAGTAAACAGTTGAAAGCGGCTTTGTATTTGTCAGAGAAAGGAAAACTGATTATAGCCATTGGTAGTGTAGGTAGCAGTTTCTTTTACCTATTTGGTTCTATTCAATTTAGGACTCTTACCTGTGATCCTTGTCTTACAGCTACTCAGTGTCCTATTTGAGTGTTTACCATCACTCTTGATTATTCTCTCACTTACTATTCACATTTGCTATTGGTCTATTTGTTTCCTTTGACTTTTGTCATCTCTTTTTTACATCTACTACGAATGATTCAAGAGTTGAATCTCAGTTTCCATTTCATTCATAATACATTCTAGTAAATCCCAAACTTTTTGTTGATATGCTGCCAAATCGTGTTACGCCCAATTGACGCTGCCTGCCACAACAAGTTGCATTAACAAAAGCGACAAGTATGAATGAGAGTGAATACAAGTTCGAGTGTATTCGTACATACTATATGCATACAAATGTTCCACTGAGCCAACAACATTCGGAATTCGCAGTTCCTTGCTTTGTTTTCTAGTCTTTGGGACACTTTTTAACCAATTTCTCTGAAAAAATAACTAGTAAAATTTGTTAGAAGAAAGTACGCGACTCAATGATACCTCTTAAAATGAAATAAGAAATAGGAAAAGTTTTAACTAATAAGAAATGAAATTCCTGAAATTCTTAATAAGCTGGTACTTTTTATTTTGATTTCAAATTTTATGTGGAATTATTTCAAAGTGACCATGGATCATACGTAAGAGAGAATAATGGAAACTTAATAAAATACCGATATTATATTACAACTAATATAAAATGACCATAGTCAGTCAAACATTTGGACTTCTTTAATAGTAAGAATACTTCAGTCAATTCAGCATGCGCATAATATTGAATATGGATGTATGACAATACAATAAATACAATATTCAGAACTCCTAAAAATGTATATATGTATACCATGCATACACATATACATAGATGCAATATTACACGCAATCAATTCACTATGGGAAAAAAAGAAATTCCCGCTCTTTTTCCATTCACAGGAATGGAATGGAAAAAATGGAAAAATTGTAAAAACGGATTTTATTTTCCCTTGAATATTCAGATTTAACAATTTCGAGATACTAAACAATAAAATTCACCAAATATCTGGTTTGTTTTTCATAGTGCAATTGTTGATGGTTCAAGTTAAAGGTAATTCAGTCATTAAAAGTCACGTCATATGATAATGTTACAATGGAACTGAATCCCAGAGAAGTATATGTTATTAAGATGTCTGTCGGTTTTGTACTTTCACTGGCATAAGCTCAATATACACTCTAATGTGGATACAGGGTATAAAAAGTGCGTACGATGTGCTGTGCAAACATAGATACGAATAAGTACGTGCCCGGATTCGACTACGGACAAATATGCCGAATTCGAAACACTCGTACAGCCAGACACACAGTGTAGCTTATCGATTATTTTTTATCAATTATAATATCGACACATTATCAGCAACACATTTTAGCAAGATTTATCTATAACATGTTCTTATTTCATTTCAGTTTTTTTTTCATTTAGCGAAATCCGACCTTTTTTTAATACTTAGCCTAAATTAAACGTGAAAAAATAAATTTTATAATTGCTATAAAATACAAAGTGTAAGCCGGAACAAACCTACATATGTATATTATATATTCAATAATTGATTTTGATTAATTTATTCAAATAAATTGCATTTGATAAAGCTAAAGGTATTTAATTTAAAAATTATTAATGCCTGTTTCTACACTGATATAAAAAATGTTCTAAAATCAAGATTATGGTCTCAGAACTAAGAATTTTGGTCTAAAAAATGCGTCGAGAACTTAAAATTCTTAAATTTAGAAAACACATTTGATTTTAAGAACATTTCAAATAAGAATAAGTTGTTGATTTAAGACCAAACAGTCTTAAATTCTCAAACCAAAAATAAAAAAATAAGGCAGTTGTTTTAAACTTTAAACTAATTTTTTTTTTATTTAAACTTTTTTTGGTTTTGTTTATTTTTTTCCTTGGGTTTCGATCCCTGGACTTGTTTACCAAACTGAAGCGGCGACGGTGCCATTATTGTCTTCATATTAAATATGCCATATTTATATATTCTTATCAATTTAAGATTTTTAATTCTTATTTAAGAACTGCGAATTTTTAGAATAATATACTTAGTTTTATTAATTTGGTCTTAAAATGGTCTTATTTCAAGAACAAAATATTTATGATGAATGTTCTTGATTATAGAAGTTGGTCTTTTATTTCAGTGTAATGCATTTTTGGCGAATCAAAACTGTAGAACATAACTTTTAATCTGTCGTAAGCTCACTTTTTTATTTTAAATATTCCATCGTTGTGTGTATCTTCTGATGTAAAAGTGTCCCGTTTAAATCAACCTTTGGTTAATAATATTTTGCAATGTGATTTTAAAATGGTCAATTTATTCTGTAACCCATTGCCACATTTTCTTTCTATTTCAATATCACTTTTTAAAATTTTATTTTACATATTTTTTGATTTAAAAAAAAAACAAATCAAATTTAAATAGAAAGAAATGTAATAAATATGATGTACATGTTAACACATGTTACTTTCACAGAAGTTTATTTTTATAAGCAAGTCTAGCCGTTTTTCCCACTGTAACTCGGAGGGAAAGGAGAAACGCACAGATGCACTTCTGATGGCCGTCATTACAGTTAAATGCTTTCTACTCTTGCTACTGGAGTATCCAGATCTCGTGTCAAAGTAGAGATAGTAGCTGCATTCGAATGCCATACTCCAAAGGATGATTCGAGTAAGGCTATAAGGATGCGAACGCGAATGACATTTGAAATGACAATGGGAATGAGAATATTCGCGAGAATGACAATGTGGCAGCTGGCGTTGTCTGCCGCTTGAAACGCTCAATAAAATTCATGACCTACGGATTTACAGCACAATATAAACTAAATAAAATAAAGCGCACATCGGACATGATTTTCATTGGCCACAAAATATATAAAATAGAATGAGAAAACGACAAAATACTCGTAGTTGCGACTTTAGAGATTTATATAATGATGAAAGCCAAATGAGTTGCACATCAAGTGCCTTACATGATGATGATGACTGCTCAAAAAATAAAAACTTAATTATAATCTACATTATAAACAAGTTTTTGGTATTATTAAAATTTATCAGTAAATGGCAGAAGTGTGCTCCACTTTAAATTATAAAACTATTAAGTTCATTAAGCTACGTGGTTATAATTTGTGTAATAACAGGTTAAAAAGAATCAATCCCTCTTAAATCAATTGCACTGAAAAAAGGACAACTTCTAAAATCAAGTACATTCATCTTAAATATTTTGTTCTTAAAATAAGACCATTTTAAGACCAAATTAATAAAACAAAGAATATTATTCTAAAAATTCGCAGTTCTTAATATTCGAATTAAAAATCTTATATTGATAAAAAAAATATAAATATGTCATATTTAATATGAAGACTATAATGGCATCGTGGCGCTCTGGTTAGAGGCGCCGCTTCAGCTTAAGGTAATAAGTAGAGGGATCGAAACCCGCTCTCTAGCCAAGGAAAAAACATATAATCGGAATATTTATAAAAAAAGATAAATCCAAAAAAAGTAAAAAAATAAAAAAAAAAATAAGTTTAATGTTTAAAACGCCTGCCTTATTTTTTTATTTTTAGTTTGAGAATTTAAGAATGTTTGGTCATAAATTAAGAACTTATTCTTATTTGAAATGTTCTTCAAATCAAGATGTGTTTTCTAAATTTAAGAACTTTATGTTCTCGACGCAATTTTTAGACCAAAATTCTTAGTTCTGAGACCAAAATCTGGATTTTAGAACATTGTTTTTATCAGTGTATTATTGCGGCTTAAGAAATTTTTAAATACCTATTATAAAAAAATATATATTAAGTTTTGAAGAACTGTACAAGTTGATTATTGAGAAAACAAAAAAGATAGGATACTTTCTCAACTCAATCATACTCTTCTGCAGTTACAGGGTATGCGAGGCTGTTACCTATTCTTTTGTTTTCATGGTATACAAGCAATGAAGTTTATAAATCATCAGATTAAAATGAGAAAGGGCATCGCACATTTATTGGCATTAACCCGACGACGTCGACTGCGTTGTTGAAACTGTTTATCGTTAATCTTAGTTAGCCAATGCCTGGCTACACTAAGAAGAGCTCAAGCAACGACCTACAGCTTTTACCAACTTGTAACCTCCACTGTCAACTCTGCCCCATTTCATTTTTTTTATCATCACTTGAGATTTTCACAACTTTACACAATTTTAATTCGTTTTAATTTGTATCTGAGCACGGCGGGTCTTTAACTTGAGTTAAGTATCCGAATTCCATTCATCTACAAGTTTACGAGTGAATTTTTGGGTTTTGTCCTTAAGGTCCTTAAGTCCTTAAGGTATTTTTCTTTTCGAAATATACTTTTTTTGTAAAACAGTTATTTATTAAACGATTTATTTGATTTATGAAATTATAGATGCACTCAATAAATATGGAAATAATATAATATAATTACGAACGCACCTTATTAATATAATATTAATAACTTTCATTAATACAATTAGTATAAGATGTAACAAACAGGGACCGTAACGATTACAATTTGTATTAAAAAATTAAAAAAAAAAGATTTAATTTTTTTATTTTGTTAAAAAAATTATTTTTAATTATTAAATTAAAAATAATAAAAATAAAAGTTTTATAATACAAATTGAAAATAAAAGTTATGTTTAATTTTTTATATAAAAATCATATAAATCAAAATAAATTATCATATAATAATTAAAAAAAATTAAAAAAAATTAAAAATAAAAAATTGCAAATAAAAGTTTATCCAGTTTTGGAATTTGCCGCAAAAAAATAACATATGTCTATTTTTCTCACTCTTCTTGGAGGTTTTTTTGTGCCTCAATTTTTTTAAACTCATAACTCTTATATACGGTCCCAGATAACAAATATAATAACATGAAAAAATTCATCACAAGTCAGTCGAAAAAAGTAAATAAGTTAATGTTTAACCGGATTATCGTGTTTCTCAATTCTTTGAAGGTTTGAACCCAAAAACTGATTAACTTTTAGTGCAATTAATTATAAGCCAATGTAGTTTCTAACTGTTTCAAGTTGTTTCAACTTACTTTTAAAGTGATTAACAATGAATAATGAAATTATATTTCTAGGCGCTTTCATTTCTAAAAGAAAGCTTTTTCAAATTACTTCTCAAAGTACATAAAGTTTGCCAAAGTAAAATGTTGCCAACTTTAAAACCTCTCTCGTTTTGCATTTACTTAAAGAGACTCAATGATATATTTAAAAATCCATCTCTCTACCTCCTTTGTGTCTTCTGTTTCACACAATCACCTACTGAAATGCAAAGAATAAACGTTGATTTTGTTATTTATGCATTTAATTTAATGGATTTCTTTTAATTTCCATGGATCTCAATACATGTCCGCCCTCGAGAGAGAAGGAAATGTTCTATCTTGGTATTGGTTTCGGTTTCAGGGCAAGATTTATGTGCAGTCAACTCAAAACGGACCCCAGCAAATAGATACAATGACCAAGCTGATGGCCAGTCTCAATTTGTATCTACACTGATAAAAAAAATGTTCTAAGATCAAGATTTTGGTCTCAAAACTAAGAATTTTGGTCTAAAAAATGCGTCGAGAACATAAAATTCTAAAAAGTTAGAAAACATAGAACATATAAAATAAGAATAAGTGTTTGTTTTTAGACCAAACAGTCTTAAATTCTCAAACTAAAAATAAAAAAATAAGGCAGGTGTTTTAAACTGTAAACTTTTTTTATTTATACTTTTTTGGATTTATCTTTTTTTATAAATATTCCGATTATATGTTTTCCTTGGCTAGACCGGGTTTCGATCCCTCGACTGTTTACCAAACTTTTTATTATTGTCTTCATATTAAACAGACATATTTATATTTTCTTAACAATTTAAGATTTTTAATTCTTATATTAAGAACTGCGAATTTTTAGATTAATATTCTTAGTATTAGTAATTTGGTCTTAAACTGGTATTATTTTAAGAACAAAATATTTAAGATGAATGTTCTTGATTTTAGAAGTTGGTCTTTTTTTTCAGTGTATGTGTTTGTATCTCTGCTCGTGTTGTGAGTGTGGCAAGTGGGAAGTGGGAAATTGGTGTGTGGCCCAGAAATTTGTACGCGTCAGCATATTTAATTTAATCGCTGCCTTTTGGAGAATTAGGGGAAAGGGAATTGTCACCAAAGTCTCCATCTAAAGCTGGGCATTAAGCAATTCCCCTTGGCGACATTTGACCAGAATGGGAATAAGATCCAGGGACAGAACCAGGCTGATTATGTTGGCTGGCATTGTTATTGTTTGTGTTATCATTGAATTGCTTTTGCCACAAATATTATGATTCCTGGAATGAGATTCGGGGCCCATTAGTGGAGCGACGGCCAAGGGTCAACAAAAAACATTTGGCATTCTCTTTAACATTGTTTTTGCCAACATCCAATTGTTGTAATGGATGTGGACTCAACTCAAACTCAGCTGTTTGTTCGTTTGATAGACAGTTGCAAGTGTGGCAAGTGATTGAAAGCCAAGTCAATTCGAAAGCGACTTTGAAACTGGCCAAGTGTTGAGCCGAGCCTGTTGAGTTATACTACATATTACCGTGTTTCTTCCTCGATTTTCATTTCTTAGAGAAACATCAATTGATTAGCTACTTACTTGCATTTGATTGATGACAACTTCCACTTCCAACTGAACACGTGCCACGCACAACCGATAATTTCAACTCTCACTCGCTCTCTTTCTTTTTCTATTTCCTTTCTCTCTCTCTCTCTCTTTTAGTTTGCAATTCATTGCAGAGTATCTACACTTTCAAATATACATATTTATATATATTTCATTTGGATTGTAGCTTTACATATCATGGAAAAGCAGTCGTACTTCAACTCAGTTGTTGTCAATTACATTTTCCATGCGTCCTCCATGGTGACTTTTTGCGCAATTCTCATCAATCACTTTCTCCTACATTACTTAAACATATGTGTGTTCATTCAAACAATTCGTATGCGAGTCTCATTAGTAAAAGTATTCGTACATCATTTGCTTCCCTGTACCCTTCATTCTGAATGACTTTCAGTTATTGAATTTCACTTATTTTCAAAAGAAAGTTAATGAAAGAACAAATATTCAGCATCTCAAATATATTTATAAGATCAAAATATCGCTTGATTATTCGGATTTAACAAAACAAAATTCTATGATTATTAAAAAAATTGTTTAAAAATGTAAATATAATTTTAACTCATCAAAGCCATTTCACATAAACAATTTAATACATTTTGAATCTTATAGTACAACATTGAATCAGATCAGATTTTGAATCAGATCAAACTCGTATTTCTATCCACAGTTGCAAATGATTTATTTGAAATAAAGTTAACTAATATAACAAAATGTAAAAAATAAATGAATATATTGGCTCTTCGAAAATTAATATGTTAATCTGAAATATTGATAGATATGTACATATAATAATTTTATTTTTTATTCGCACCCAAAAGTGTAAACTATTTTTTAATTGAGCGTATTTTCGATCATTTTGAAACTTATTTGAAAATATTACGTATACGCCACATGTCACATTTTATGCTGGCGAAAATCCACCGCAAAGCTGGCCATTAAATTGTCATTGAATGGTATTAGGAAACTGTTTTTAGCTATTTTAGCCAATTTGGCAAAAAGTCTTATCATTGGGCAAATATCGTAGACAAGACAATTGCGTTGACTGCCTTTTGTAATTGTTATTTTCTTCAAGGGATCACACTTTATGTGACTTTGCTTGAGAGCAGCAAGTTTATTTTTCTTTAAATTTGTTTGACGAGTTTCCTTGTTTTCTTTTTTTGGATATGTGTTTTATGGTTATGTATGTGTGTATGTTGTTGGTAGAGATTGTCTTCTGTCATGGCCATTTACATTTAATTTGCGCTAAAATCGAATCCCTTCGATTTGTGGATTGCAGCTGTTAATCTGGCAGTCAAATTATATTCAATTGAAGAAGCCATTGACTCTGGCTTTTATCGATTGGCTTAAGGATTGGAATTGGGTTCGTTGCGATTGCGATAACGATTGCTCATTTATTCAAGCGGATTTTCGCACTATCATCACACTGTCACCAAACATCCCACGAGCAGCTCATTTATTCTCACCCACAATCGCTCCACTCGACTCAAGTGTCGACTCGGACAGATGCCGGATCAGGAGGAGGAGTTTGAGTGGGAGTGTGAAAGAGGCGACACATGACGGAGTCGACCTTCATCTCCTACACTGAAAAAAGATCAACTTCTAAAATCCAAAACATTCATCTTAAATATTTTGTTCTTAAAATGTGAACATTTTAAGACCAAATTACTAATACTAAGAATATCAATCTAAAAATTCGCAGTTCTTAAAATAAGAATTAAAAATCTTAAATTGATAGAAAATATAAATATGTCATTTTTAATATAAAGAAAATAAAGGCACCGTGGCGCTCTGGTTAGAGTCGCCGCTTCAGTTTGATAACAAGTCGAGGGATCGAAACCCGCTCTAGGCAAGGAAAAAACATATATTCGGAATATTTATAAAAAAAATTAAGCCAAAGAAAAACATATATCAAAAAAATAATAGTTCAAAGTTTAAAAAACACCTGCCTTATTTTTTTATTTTTGGTTTGAGAATTTAAGACTGTTTGGTCTAAAAATAAGAACTTATTCTTATTTGAAATGTTCTTAAAATCAAGATGTGTTTTCTAAATTAAAGAATTTCATGTTCTCGACGCATTTTTTAGACCAAAACTCTTAGTTCTGAGACCAAAATCTTGATTTAAGAGCATTTATTTGTTATCAGTGTACTGTTATCATTTTTGGCCATTTTGCTGACTGCTGCTAGTTGCGTGCCACATCAATGGCTGTGTGGGAGTTGCTCGCTATCATTTGGTTATTCAAATAAATTTGCTTCTTCATTTTCGAATCTACTCAACTCGCCCACTCACACTCATACTCATACACTCGCACACACACACACTCACACTCGTACATGTCTGCCTGATGGAAATGTGCACACATAAAAGATAATGAAAGTGTTGGCCTGTCCCATGGGAATTTGGCTGAATCCCTGGCAGCGCTGCTCCTGCAAATATGCAATGAAATTTCGCTGCTCTCGAACAGGTAAACATGTATATATGCATGTATGTATGTATGTGTGTGTGTGTGTGTGTGTGTGTGTGTGTGTGTGTGTGTGTGTGTGTGTGTGTGTGTGTGTGTGTGTGTGTGTGTGTGTGTGTGTGTGTGTGTGTGTGTGTGCATGAAACAGACACTCTAATACATGAAACTGCTTTCAATGCCAACTGGTAGCTAATCAGTGTACTGTGCTTCTCAATCAAGATGTTTCAAATTAATTCACCTGCTCCGTACAGTGGGTTGAAAGTGATTGACATGAACAAGTGAAAGTTATCGACTTGCAATTACTCTACAATTAAAATTATTACAAATGGCAAATCCAGATTTAAATGCAGTAAATGTTTACTACATACTGCTAAAACTACTATGTAGTAATACTACTACCTACTTTTACTGCTACTAGTTTTATCTACTCCTACTACAACTACATTCTGCTACTACTAATGCTACATACTCCTAATAGTAATATCCCTTCCTTCTGCAACTGCTACTACTAATTCTACTACTACTACTAATTCTACACCTACTACTAATTCGGCTGCTACCACTAATGCTACTATCTACTTTTACTGCTACTAAAACCTACTTTTAATAATACTACTAATTCTACTACCTAATTCTACTGGTACTACTAATTCTACTACCTACTTCTATTGCTACCACTTTTACCTACTCCTTATAAAACTACTACAATATTCTGCTACTGCTACTACAACCTACGGCTAATGTTACTACTACTACCTACTGGTACTACTAATTCTACATCCTATTTCTACTGCTACTACTAATGCTACTATCTACTTTTACTGCTAGTATTACTACTGCTACCTACTCCTAATAATACTACTTCTGCCTTTTCTTACTGCTAATACTGCTACTACTACCTACTGCTAGTTCTACTATCTGCTTCTACTGCTACTATTTATACTACTACCTTATACTACTGTTACAATTACAACTGGTATTCTTCTTTATAAAAGATTAAATTAATTAATAATCGTAATCTATTTAGTATGCAAAATAGTAGTGCATCAAAAATGCAGATTTTCTCTTTAAGAAATAAAAATTGCTCAGCTTTTTTGGCCTCAGCATAACTTGCAAGATTCTTTCTCAGCAATTTAATGTATTTCACATCGATTCACAACTAACCTCTGCTGGCACTTATATATATGTATGTACTTGTATTTATTTATGTACATTTACAAATTTGTACATATATTTCTTGAATTCTTTCATAAATTCCAAAGCACATAATTGTGCTTCTAATGAAACCATTTGGTGTTTTCACAAAGAATTTTCTTGGAAATCGTAAAGTAAAGCCAAAAAGACCTTGACAAGCAAATTTACCAAAATAATAGCATTATAATTGTGAATATTTATTGTAGACAAAATTATCATGAAAGATTCTTTAAAAGACTTTCTAATGACTCACTAGCAATTAATGCAATACTGTAGAAAATAGAAAATGCAAAAATTTATACATCTTTTGTATACGAAAGTAAACAAAGGCTAATAGTCTCCTTGGAAAAAGGAAATGGAAATGTGCGATAATTTCATAAGTACATTAAAAAACCTTGATTCCAGTACCGTCGGTTCAATTAGAATTGAAAATTCACAGGAAATAGTTTCAGGAAAATGTATTTGCTCAAGTTTCGTTTACTTAATTGAAAAACGTATTTCGATTGATATTCCTTTGATTTATATTAAATTAATCATTGAGAGTGTCAGCTATCTCAGCATCATCAGATTGACTCCCAATGGATGTATCACCATGACTCCATGGTGCTGAACACATTCATCTTGCTCCGTTCTTTGTTTCTTTTGGGACGTAGTCTTCGCATTTACAGTCTTGGTGATTCTTTATGTTGGCAGCAATGTTGAATGTGGCAATTCCATTTGGCATTTTTGAACTGCTTTGATAGCATTAGCTGCCATTCAAACGCAAATATTTTCTTAAATAAATTGAAAACATTGCATTTCATTGGAAATTCTGCAGTCTACTGGAGTTCGCACCTTTCCCAGCGGTGGCAATACCTTGGGGTAAGCTGTGGAAACTGAGGAAATTGAAGGAGAAAGTGTGACAACGATGAGAAATGAGAGGAAAACTTTCATTTAAGCTAACAATACTGCAATTCTAATAAAGTCATGCAGCAGGCGAAAACTTTGTTGCTCTCCAGCTAACTGTGAATGTGAATATGCATATGCTACACTATTATATATCCATGTGTGTGTGTGTGTGTGTGTGTGTGTGTGTGTGTGCGGTGTGGTGTGCGGTGTGTGTGAGTTTTGTGTCATGCCCACACACATTGTGGCTATAGTTATAGGATCTTTTATCCTGGACTTCAGCGTTTTATTGTGCAGAGCCGTGCACTATGGGAAATTTGACCACTATTTGGAGCCAAAACTAATAACCAGGGACCGTAACGATTATAATTTTTTTTATTAAGAATATTGAAAAATAAGAAATAATTTTTTTTATTTTGTTAAAAAAATTATTTTTAATTTTTAAAATTAATTTATATAATAAAAATAAAAAATAACTATTATTTTTCAATTTTTATATAAAAATTAAACCATAACTTTTATTTTCAATTTTTATATTAAAATAAAATAAAAATTGAAAAATAACTTTTATTTAATTTTTGTACAAAAATTGAAAAATAATAATTATTTTTTGTTTTTATTATATTAATTAATTTTAATAATCAAAAATAATTTAAAAATAAAAAATTGCAATTAAAAGTTTATCCCGTTTTTGAATTTGACATAAAAAAATAACATGTCTATTTTTCTCACTCTTCTTGGAGGTTTTTTTGTGCCACAATTTTTTTTAACTCAACTCTTATTTACGGTCTCTGCTAATAACTCGAAAACGTAGAAAGATATCTTGATGCGGTTTTTTTTTTAATTTTTCGTTTGCAATTCAGTAGGACATTTATAACATTTATAATATTAATTAGATATTATTTAGATATTAATTAATATCCAAATTCCCCATAGACCACTGCGAACAAATAGTCATTGAAAATTGTGAGGTTACAAACAAAAAAATTTAATTTGCATCAAGTGGCTAAAAGTGGCATTTTTAATTACTAACATTTAAACAATAATTAAATTCTATACAACACAAAATATATTTTATTGAAATACCACTCTGGACTCCTTTTGAATATCTTTGGAAAAGTGAAACTTAATGAAATGTTATTTTATTTAACGTCGACTAAAAGCAGTCGACAGGGGAAAAAAATATTAATTCATTAAAATTAAAAAAAAAACAATTATAAAATAATATTATAATAAATTTAAATTGGTAACTGAAAGAATAATAGAAAGAAAGAATAAGAAAGAAATAATAAATAATAAAGTTGGTCTTTCTTTCAGTGTAATTTGCAATTGCAGCAGCTGTGTTTTTTAGCTTAGATCTTTGTAGTGGCGCCATCTAGTGAGATTTCTGCTACGCAACATTGAAGAATAATCTTTCGTTAACTAAATTATTTGAACTTGGCGACTTTTAAACAATGCGTATTGGCCTTAAATATTGGTCAAATTTCCCATAGTGCGCCGTACGTGCGCTCATATATCACATCTGCCACAGATTCGCCATTTCATTCCTATAACAAGACAATGGCCAAGGCCGCGTATCCTGTGTCCTGTGTCCTGTGTCCTGCATCCCATATCCATATCCTGTGGACTCGTGCTGGACACAGCTTTCTATTAGGCAGAGCTCCATTAGGTAGAGCAACTTTTTGTCATTATGCCAAGCGCATAAATACTTGAAGTGTTTGTCTGCCCCTTTAACCTGCCCCCTCTACTGTCTCTTCCCTCTTACCAAGGCTCTTCTGCATAAGCTGCACAAACGTTGCCATAGACACAACAACAACCACAACGCCCACACACATATACAAATACACACATACTTAGTTCTTGTTCCTGAGCTACTGCAACCACACGATGTTTAGTTGTGGTTTTAACGCTCCAATTGATGAAATTCTACCTAATTATGGTTGGTAGATTCTTGCTATATGATTGTGTGGTTGTTTATTATTAATAAGCAAATAAGCCACTTGCACTATGATTTAGAAAACAGCTCAGTTTTTCAAGTACATGCACTGATAAAATACATGTTCTAAAATCAAGATTTTGGTCTCAGAACTAAGAATTTTGGTCTAAAAAAAATCGTCGAGAACATAAAATTCTTAAATTTAGAACATTTCAAATAAGAATAAGTTCTTAATTTAAGACCAAACTGTATTAAATTCTCAAACCAAAAATAAAAAAATAAGGCAGGTGCTTTAAACTTAAATTTTTATTTTTTTTTTAGATATTTATACTTTTTTTGGATTTATTTTCTTTTTTATAAATATTCCGATTGTATGTTTTTTCCTTGTCTAGAGCGAGTTTCGATCCCTCGACTTGTTACCAAACTGAAGCGGCGACTCTAACCAGAGCGCCACGGTGCCATTATTATATGACATATTTCTATTTTCTTATCAATTTAAGATTTTTAATTCTAATATTAAGAACTGCGAATTTTTAGATTAATATTCTTAGTTGTATTAATTTGGTCTTAAAATGGTCTTATTTTAAGAACAATATATATAATATAAGATGAATGTTCTGGATTTTAGAAATTGGTCTTTTTTTTTTAGTGCGTTAAGACTTTCACGATTCATCAATCATCGTTGAGATATTGTCACTATGCCATAAATTTTTGTACAAATTAAAAATATAAAAATCACTTTCAATTTCAATGAAAATTCCCTAAATGCAAGCTAATCATTAAGCATTGTTTTGAGAATTACAATTTTATTTTTTTCTCTGATACAATATTTAATTATGATGAGCACGTTTACCTTAAGAATTATGTATGTCATATCACGATTTTTACACGATTTTAAGTGGTGGTGTGGGATTCGAACCCAGTTATTTTGCAAACTGAAATTCTTATTATGTGTCAGGTAATTTATGTGTCTATTTGAATGTATTCCTGTCATGCTATAAGACTTATGTTGCCATATACAAAATTTCATGAAAAGCTTTTAATCAGTTAAACTAAAAACGTACAATTTGCACTTAATAATTTTTATCTTTTAGGGGAAATTACAATAATGCATTTGTTAATGCCGCAAAACATAGTAAGTGCTGTTGAAATTGCGGTTTTACCAATTATTTTCCTAAAATTCCTGTGCATCGCCCGAACAGCTGAAACGATATAAATAAATCAAACAATTCCACGAATCTGCACAATTCAAGGATTTAATATGCGATGAAAAACCACAAATCTATAATTGTTGATTTATGCAGCTAATCAACCAGTTGCTACCTAGTTGCGTCCTAGTTCTGATCTGCATAAATAGTTATTATATTATATATGTATAATACTGTTGCACTTTGAATACAATATACAGATTTATTGATAGTCTTGACATTTTAAAAATATCAGCAAAATACGACAGGGAGGAATAAGCAAAAAAAATATTTTTAATGGTTATTTAAAGACTTTTATTTCATAAATCAAATTTAATTATTTTTTTTTTATTTGTAAACTAGATATAATAATTATTATTGATTTTTTCAGTAATTAAAAGACTTTTATTTTATAAATCAAATTTAATAATTATTTTTATTTTTAAATCAAAAATAATTATTATTATTGATTTTTTCAGTCTTTTATAAGAGTTTTTGATGATTTTTTTTGAATAAAAGTCTGTAAAAACTATTAGTTTTTTTTGTGTAACATGTGTCGAAGTAATTGAAATCCGAAAATGCTTTATTTAAAGAGATACCTTAAATGTCATAAGCATTTTGTTTATTAACTATCATAATAATAACATTATATGAGCGAATGAGTGGCAACTGGAAAAATCGTTCATTAATGTTGTATTATTGTGGCTTCTCACTCAACGTCATTTTTCCACACAATCTAAACTTTTCTGGCTCAAGTTCGACAATGAGATTTCCAAACGCGTTGTTGCATCCCTGCAAACATTTCGCATTACTAACAACAGCAACAGCAAATGGCAGTCATAACTGTCAATAAACATAAGTGACAACAACAACAACAACAACCAGCAAGAACAACAACAACCACAACATGAGCCATGTGCTTTGTGTAATACAAATCATAAACATCAAGCGATAACAATAAAAATAAGAGAGAGAAAAAACAGCAACACAAAATAATAAATAATGAAATGAATGACAGCTTGGAATACCCTTACTGAAAAGAGGAAATACCTTTAAGATTGAAATATAGCCAAAAAATAAAGAAAGCTTTGAAATAAAAAGTTAAACTGTTGAAAAAGTTATATCCTGTATATATTGGTAGTTGATGCTTTCGTCACCAGCGTGGACAATCCCGTTCAGTATCAATTTATCGATAGTATAAACTGTTCTTCTCAATCGATAAATTGCAAATAATTTAACTCACTTGAATACAATGTAATTTATTACCTTTTAAAACATACACTTTAAATTTCTAATTTATTTGCAGTGTACAAGGCCAAAAATATTGAAAATCACTATTAATAGCTAATATCTGTTGGGTCAATTAAAGTTGAATTTTAAATTATTGTTAAGCTGGAATAATAAATTCTTTGTTATTTAAAATATCAGAAAGTATTGTCTGTTCATTAGGATTTAATAAGTAATAAGGTCAATAAAAAGCTATAAATTATCATAAAATGATATGTGCTAAAACATTAGCAAAAGCATCAATAGTGTTAATAATTCATTAAAGATATTTCCATTTTTATTCTTAGTATGAGTTTAAACTCGTATTCAGTATTCATTTAATAGCTTTGCTTTTTATACTCATCATTTATTTTCATACTTAATTTATACTAATTTCTAGACTCAGTTAAAATTTGCTGGCACTGCAAATTTGATGGCACAATTTATGTGCCCATTCGAGAGTATTAAAAAAGCAATGCGCATTTTCATGCGGAACGACGAAAATCATAAAAATATTATAAAATTCACCGAGGACGGCAGGAAAGTGTAGGTGGAAAAGGGAGGGTGGAATATTAACGGTGAGATGCGACCCTGCAAGAAAAACAAACAAAATATATATATATATACGCTTAATTATGGCTCATTTGTCGTAACGAGGACAATAAAAAAGGCAAACGGCGAATGCGGCGTATGCGCGATATTTGTTATGATTTTTACCCCACACGAAGTTGTGTAATACATTGGCATTTTCAATTAACCGATTTACATTACGATGACCGTTCAATTTCCCTCAAAAATGTTCAATAATTTCCAGCTCACATTTTCAATCTAGATGATGCTTTTCAGCACTAATAGTTCAATTTGTTTTCATACGAATAAGCGTGCATACACTTTTAAAAAAAATGTTCCAAAATCAAGATTTTGGTCTTGAAAAATGCGTCGAGAACATAAAATTCTTAAATTTAGAAAACACATCTTGATTTTAAGAACATTTCAAATAAGAATAAGTTCTTAATCTAACACCAAACAGTCTTAAATTCTCAAACCAAAAATATAAAAATAAGGCAGGTGTGTTTTAAACTTTAAACTTATTTTTTTTTGTAACTTTTTTTTTTTTTAATATTTCGATTATATGTTTTTTCCTTGGCAAGAGAACGGGTTTCGATCCCTCGACTTGTTACCACCAAATTGAAGCGGCAATTCTAACCAGAGCGCCACGGTGCCATTATTGTCTTCATATTAAATATGACATATTTATATTTTCTTATCAATTTAAGATTTTTAATTCTTATATTAAGAACTGCGAATTTTAGATTAATTTTCTTAGTTTTATTAATTTGGTCATAAAATGTTCTTATTTTAAGAACAACTTATTTAAGATGAATGTTCTTGATTTTAGAAGTGGGTTTTTTTTCAGTGTACTCTCACATACATAAGTATGCGCTTTTTCATGTGGTCTGTTGGCATTTCATTAATCTTTTAGCTTGTGTGTGACTGGAGCGTTTTAACTTTTGGAATCATCAATAACTGTTAGAAAACTATTACAGTCCCTTCGAACTGTTCACCCGATCTGTGGAAGTTTAATGTTTCCCATTCTCCAAATCATAATGAGCTTTAGCTTGCCTTTTGATTGAGATTGGATCATTTCTCATCGAGTACACAAAATTTACTTTACTGTAACTTGAACGGAAATTCGATGCTAACTTTTCTAACCGCATTTTTTTTACTTTCCTTTCAGACTTCGCTTAACACTTTCAAAGTTTGAAGCCTAGGAATTTGGTGCAATTTGGGTAAGTTCAGTAAATAATAAATAAAGTGCGGTCTTTTAAGCATCATATAATTCAATTACATGACAAGTTAGCAAACGAAAGAATCTTAAAATTTGAATGGAAAATGATTGAAAAATAATTGATTTAATCTTGCAAAATATAATTTTACATAAGTAAATAATATAACGAATATTCTGTACTATGTAAGGAGAATATTATATTAGGAGAATATTATATTATATCCCAACACTATAAGTAGAATTTAATTTACATCAACGAATCTTCCTGGAATCGTATTATAATTTCAATATATTTTTGAATACTAATATCCTAATACATATGTTACAAAAATGAACTTCACACGCTGCGAGTTCTTTCAAGAAAAGTCGCATGTCTTTTCTTCTCAACTCATAAATGAATCTTTCTGAAACCGTGCAACAAATTAGACTGATAAAGAAGGTTGTTAAAGCCATGCGCGTAATTTGCATATGACAAGCTGATATATAAGAATGATGACCTACATATTGTTGTGCTCCACAGTCATTGTTATACCTGGTACTCGTCGAATGCAAGGGTATATTGTATTCGTTGCAACCCATACAGTATAAATATTCATGAATAGCAACAAAAATCGGATGTATATTTTCTTACAACGTTATAGCTTGTAATTTAATCAAGCAAATATTTTATTTATTTATATTTGATACATTATTTGTATTATTCAGGTATATTTCAGATTTTATGGTGGAAGTATAGGAATCGAACCCACTTATTTTTCCAATTAAAATTCGAATTATGTTTATTGAATAATGGGTATATTATAGTCGGGATCGAGACTATAGCGTTCTTGTTTAATTTGCAAAGTTGAGACAAATTCCAATGAGTGCGAGTATGTATGCGTCAACTGTTGGCGCTCAGTGTAGTGCTCATGCAACGAAATTGAGCGATTGTCAGGTCACAACCAATGCTGCAGGTCCCCACGCAAAATGCCAATCAAGGAACATTGCAAGTCAACCCCCACACACATGGATTATATACCTGATAGAGTAAAGCTATCCATAGGCATTACCTTTTGTATGTGGTGTGTGTGTGTGTGTGTATGTGGGCAACTGTCACTTCAAGCCAGCAAGCAAATCAGCGCACTATGGAAAGTTTCCCATTTTTCAGCTCATCTTTTTCAATCAATAGCTACGTTTAATAATTGAATATTATTTGCCCGACCAATTGTTCATATGCTTTTGTAGCCCGATCTGAATAATTTTTGACCAATATTTCAGGAGCACTATACTTATTCAAAAAAAAAACTTATTTACATATATAAATTATTATAAAACAAAAGTTTGGCATTCGGCATATTGCGCAAAGAGATCTCGATTCTGTATCCCTTAAAATAATTTTAATGCGCAGTACCGAATGCCAAAATTTCTCCTTGTTCTACCTTTCGATAGGTATATAACTCGATCCGATCAGACAGTCGTAGCAAATTTTTCATTCTTCTTGTATATATTGCTAGCACTTCGTGCTGCTTTCGTCACTAACGCGGTCTGCCGTCCGCAGTGATTTATTTGTCTATATACAAAAACTCTTTGTCCTAACTCACAGACACATCAACGTGTAGGCCAAACCGATAAAGGTAAAAAGCTGAAATTTCCATACAACATAGATGAGATAATTTCATTGTGGAATAAGACGGCGTTTTGCGAAATACAATAATATAAGATAGGTAATATTTTGTCAAATTTTCAACCAATAATAGTAAAGAAAAAGAAGCTGTGCCACGCCCACTTTTCCAAAAGTTTATGTAGAACCTTAAATTGGTTTTCTTAGCGACTTTTCTAATTATTTGAATCAAGACCTGGAGCCAGCTACCCAACTCAAATTTAAGTTTATATATAACAATAAAGAACGAACGTGGCTTAATTAATGTCTGAAAATTGGGAAAATTGACCATTGTGCAGCACCTAAACATCAGTTTACATTTTCCGCCGGCTTATTGCAATTTTCATGAGCACTTCAGCTCATTTAACGCCAAGAACATCGATGCTGCCAACGGCTTCTTCTCTGATTGACAGAGCATTGAGAACAAAGGCAGCGGTGCTTGTGGTGGTTGTGGGGCAAGTTTACCTGCTGCTGTTACTGCACACAAAGCCAATGGCATTTCATGGCAATACACACTTACATATACAGCAGTTCCTCGTCTCGTTTGAAAAGCGTAAAACAAAACTTTCAACATGAAATGACATACCGATTAAATTAATGCAGCGCCTACCTGACAACGTACCGTCCTATTCCGTTCCGAGAAGAATGGGCCTTGTCGTAGGGCTAATAAAGCGCCTGTATTGGCATCATAAAAACTTTAAGTTCGAATCGTTTGAGCCACTGCGTTCACGTATGTAAGTATCGCAAAATCTGTTGGGCCATTGACACCTGCGATTATCCCAAAAGGCGACAAAAAAACAGGGTATAACAAGGGAGGCAAAAGGCATCAACTGTCAGCATCGTGTGCACGTAATCATAATAAATGACAATGGCTTTTCTACAGTAAGCGGATACTTTTTATTTAATCATCCGCCCATGACATTGACCCCCCCACCACCATCTCATTCTCCCACTTTTCCTCACTCTCTTCAACGCACAAAAATGTGAAATGAAAACCAATCTCGTATCCCTATTCGGGTCAAGGCCAAGGAAGTTCAGCAAATGTCGCATAAAATCTCTTCTAATCAGTTGCCAAATTTGTAAATATTTATCAAGTTATATTTACCCATTTCAATGTTGCCAGATTACATAAAGTATCGTATTTATTATGTGGCGTGGCAATAGCAGTCAGCTTTTTGTCAGGCAATGTCCTTTCTCTAAACTCCTTCTCATTCTTCTCCGACTCTTTTGCTCTTTGGATTTAACTGTTTAGCTGGAATATTAATTGTTTTCTGTTCCAATTGGACATTTTAATACCCTTGAAAAATAGTTGGATACTTTCTTTTACATTTTTGAAGACCATGAAACTTTATTTACAACAATTTACAATCAGTTTTCAGATTTATAAGCTCTTCGATCTGAATAGGAATCTCGAATTTGTGTGTATATTTAAGTTTAAGATAAGACTGCAAACCGGTTCGAGTTGCTTAAAACCCCAAACCGAACCTCCTTCGAACCGGTTCATGAACGGAACCTTTGAAATTATTTATCCAGCGAACCCAAATCCGTTCCAAACAAAAGAAATCCAAATAAAGAAATTCGGTTTGAGAAAAAAAATAATTACAAATATTTTATGCGTTTTTCAATATTGTGCAACTATTTGAGACTTTGAGTAAAAATTATAAGATAATATGTCATATTTAATATTTTAATTACTAAAGATTATTTACAAAATTAGAAAAAAGTTAATAAAAATTTAATTGGTTTGAATAATAAAGGACAAATTCAAATAATACATATATTTTTGTGTATTAAATTAAACCAGTGCTCGACCCCAAACCTTAGGTTCAGGTGGTACCTAACCTAGGTCTTAGCCTATGGTTCGAGCCACCAAACCGAACCTTTACCAAAATTTTAACTGCTGTAAAAATATAAAGATTTAAAGGAATTTCCATTTAAATTAAAGTACATCATCTCAGCTTAAAGGTTACCTCTTTTTAAAGTCTCATCTGTCAGTGCTCAACTGTTTCTCGAGTCGTAAATGGTTCATGTCATCAAATACTATTTAAGTCCCATAATGCTTTTTATGTTATTGTGTTTTATGCAATCGTAATGCTACAATGTGTCTTTGCTCGTTTATTTATGTCCTTTAATCCGAGACTGTCATTCTCTGTGCCGGAACTGAAAACAGTTCACAGTCTGAGGTTTGTCTTCAATGCAAGGTGAAAGTTCTCAATAATTACAGTATGTGTTCTAAATACTTTTGAACTACCTTTGTTATTGTCAACTGAAAGGCAAAGCTCTCAGTATGTGTGCTTTAAAGACTTGCTAGTTTTGCAATATATTTTAAATACTTTTTCTTTTGTTATGCGAGCGAGTAGATAACAGAACTGAACAATACACATGCCTGGCTATTATTAATTACTCACAGCAATATTTGCATTGAAATTTCTAACTTTCGATTGCCTTAGGGCTTTGAAACAAAGAACAACATGGAAACTACAATACAAAGTAGTTATTTTCACAGCTGTATAGCATAATTTAAAGTTTTCCAAATATGAGTTTCAGTCAACCAAAAATTGTTGTGGAGTGAGTTTATGAATGAGGCAATTTAGATGTTGTCACAGTTACGAGTAGTTATTGGGCAATTAGAAATTGTGAGTGACGATTTACAAGTTGACTGTTCCCTCCAATATTCTAATCGAAATTATAATAGGAAAACAATCTCTGTTGTATTTAAAAGTAGACTGTCGCAATATAAATTAGATAACCTGGTTTTTAACGAAAATCCAGCAGTCGAAAAATTCCACACAAATCTGCAGATGAGAAAAACCGCTTCAAACATTTTTCTATTTTAATACTTCTTTTTTATAATTTTAAAATCCGATGTTCTTTCATTCTTTTTATCACAGGTGAGCTTGTATTTTTGTATGACTCGAGAACATAACAACATTTTTGTAAAACTTTTGCGGCTTCTTAAAACTAATGAATGTATCTATTAACCGGTTATATTTACTTTTAAAGGGATAACTTTAGTTATTCCGGCCTAACTCAAATTTAAAATTATTTTTTTATCTAAAGCTAAATTATGTACATACCGAAAATAAAAAATTATTTTTGAAAAATTTTGCCGAAACCATACCGGTACAAAGGTTACGGTTTTTGGTTATAGAAAAATTTCCCAGCTTAAAACTATTGAGTTTTGATTAAAGATATAAAGATCTTTTGTGTGGTTTTTTTTTTTTTTTGATTTTTAACATTAAAATTCTGCAAAAATCTAAAAGAAATTCCAATATTGTTTCTCAACCCTGTACTTTTATAAGTGCATAAATTAGGTTTTAAGATAATAATCATTGAAATCGATGTAGTGCCGACAGAAATACCATCTTTTCAGATACTTTTTCATATGTCAAGAAACTACTACAGATTGAATTTCTGAATAGGTACACAGAAAAAATTCAGGATTCCGAGATAACATCAATCCCATGCGGTATTAGAAGTACGGTAATCCCGGATTTTCTGAATCCAAGTATAAAATACTTGATTCTAGCACGAATTTTCTCAGTAATATTTTGATTTTTTTTAGTAAGATCATATATTTTAGGCTACTTTGACTTTTTAATGCTTAATTTCACTATAATAGCCTGAATACACACTTATTAATTGCATGCTAAAATCAATAATTTTAAACTTAAATTTTAGAATGTTTTTTTTTCTGTGTACCTGCAACTTTCACATAAATTGTAATGTTCTTATAAATCATATGAGTATGAAAATTTGCAAGCTACGTGGAAAATAATGCGCTTACCAAAATTGCATATATGCTTAATTAAAAACACAATTGTGTGTTTGTGTGTGTGTGTGTACGAAATTCCCAAAACAAGGCCAAAGAGGCTCTCCCTGGATTTCTGATGATAGAATTGTAGCTCAGTTGCTGTTAACCTAAATCAACAAGGGCATCCCGTGATCCAATGGGAAATGGCCCAAACTGTATACATACATTTGGTACACTGATAAAAAAAATGTTCTAAAATCAAGATTTTGGTCTCAGAACTAAGAATTTTGGTCTAAAATATGTGTCGAGAACATAAAATTCTTAAGTTTAGAAAACACATCTTGTTTTTAAGAAAATTTCAAATAAGAATAAGTTCTTAATTTAACACCAAACAATCTTAAATTCTTAAACCAAAAATAAAAAAAATAAGGCAGGTTTTTTAAACATTAAACGTTAAATTTATTTATTTATTTTTTTTTTTTGATATTTATACTTTTTTTATTTGTTTTTGTCTTCGATCCCTCGACATGTTACCAAACTGAAGCGGCGATTCTAACCAGAGCGCCACGGTGCCATTCTTGTCTTCATATTAAATATGACATATTTATAATTTCTTATCAATTTAAGATTTTTAATTCTTATATTAAGAACTGCGAATTTTTAGATTAATATTCTTAGTTTTATAAATTTGATCTTAAAATGGTCTTATTTTAAAAACAAAATATTCAAGATAAATGTTCTTGATTTAAGAAGTTGATCTTTTTTTTCAGTGTATATATAGTTGTAGAACAAAGGTGTTGGTACTGGGGACAAAGGGATGGACGATGGGGAGGGGGTGGAGGAATGGAAATGGCAGCTGTTGCAACTTTATTTGCCTCGTTGTGTAAAAGTGTGTGTGTGTTTTGGTCCTGTTCGACGTTCTATTATTTAATGAGAGTGCATAAAAAATTAAATCAAAATGCTTTGCACGCGGCGTGTGTGGGACAGTCGCTGCGGTGAAGGGGGACAGACAGGACGAGGATGCAAAAAGAAAAACATTAGCAGATGCGGACAGGGAATAAAGAGTTGGGGCAAAACACACACACACACATACACACACAGAACACACGGAGAACGTGAAGACGACAGCGTTTAGTGCTCGAGCAAATATTTAGTGCCATCTTGAAACTCGTCCCTAGTTTGCGACCCTCCCCACTGCTCCCTTCTGCCATCCTGTCCACCTCCGTGCATTTTAAATATGCAAATGGATACTCGAAACTATTTTATTATTCACACGAGGCAAACACACACACACACACGATCTTCTCCATCTCTCCGTGATACTGTTTCCTCTATGTTTAGTTCCGACTCCTTGTATTACACGCCCATATTTGGACAGGGAATGTAAGCAACAAATTTTCGGCCAGACGCGTTCGGCTTTGTGCCACGCCCCCCGATTACCCCTGCCAAACAAAGCTCTTTAGTATTATGTGCTGTTTACGATGCCATAAAAAAAAGCAAAAGCTGCAACATGAAACAAACAAACAAACAAAGCCATAAAAAAGAACAACAACCAAATGTGCTCTCAACAAAAGTTCTAAGCGCCCAGATACCCTACAAATGATAATAATGTGATTTTTTTTAAACATTTTCTAAGTTTGAATTCAGTTTTTTTCAGGGATCGGAAATTAGATTTATGAGCTTACAAAAATTGAACTTTTAAAAAATGATCTAGATGAAAATGTGGGGAATTAAAAAATGTGAAAATGTTAGACATAATTTTTCTGGATGTAGTATCCTGGAAACAGAAAAAAATTTTAATTAATATAATTAATTTTAACTCTTATTTTTTTATTAAAAAATAAATATTTTGAAATAATAATTAAATTTCAATTTTTGTTTAACAATCATAAAATAACTTTTAATTTTAAGTTTTATTATAAAAATCAAAAATAAATGTTGCTTTTCTATTTTTAAAATTAAAAACAAAAATTATTTTTTATTTTTTTTTATAAAAATCAACATATAATTTTAAATTTATAATTTATATTTTAAAGGTTATTATCGTTACGTCAGATGGAGAATTATCATAACATCCAATACTATTTAAATATACTATATATAATAATACAATAAGTGTATTTTTCGTTTAATTTTCGTAAGTTTTTTTGATATTTTCCCTTTTGACATTTTCTTCGATTACAGGGTATAAAATACTACAAAAAAATTATGAATGACAAGCTGAACTAAAGCTATGAAGAATATAAAATGCTCTATATATAAAGGTTAAAACTATGAAAATGCTACTTTATTTATATTTATTATTATTTTGCTTAACAAATTTAAAGACACTCATAATAATGGAAACTTTTAGAATGTTGTTAAGGATAAAGTTAAGAGGAGGTTTAAGCTATGAAATATATTTCTTTTGTTATCAAGTTAGTTTCTTCTGAACTTTGCCTAAATTAATGGAGAATAAGGAATAAGGAATATGGAATAATTAAGGAAGTTATCGATAAATTATCTAAGATAACAGTGGTCCTAGCCATATGGCAACGCTGTTTCCTTATGTTATCGATTGTAAGTGTAAACAACATTTTCCGGAATGATTCGCGTTACAAACGGATGTAATATACATGAAACTCTAAAAGAGATTTTCCGCCGTTGAATATTTGCACAAACGGACTGTTTAAGAGAGAGACAGAGAGATGGGCCAGACAGAGAGGCAGACACGTGTAGCGGCTCAGTCACAAATGTCCTGACATTGTCCTGCAGGGTATGGTTGGGATGATGGGGATGGTAATGGCCTGGAGGCCGCCTTTATATAGAATAGCCTATACTCACACTGAAGGGGGGAAAATTGCTCTCTATTTATCAGCAGAAATGTCTGACCAATAAGCCGCCTAGGCACACTCCAGAGGCATGAATAGAGATGCAGGAAAAGAGGAGGACTACGGCCGGGTTGTGACCCGGCTCAAATCATGTCAACTTGGGCGCGACCTACGCGGCTTTGCCAACTCGACAGCATTGCAACTCTTTGGTCTATATGTATCCATGTCGCATATTTGCACAGGAAACGGGAAACGGCAAACGGAAAACGGAAACGATGCCTGTGGATGGACTAAGATTCAGTTGGTTGAAGTGCGTCCTGTCATGGGGTGGATTGAGGGGGAACACTCATCGACTCTATTTGATTCTGTGTCGCTTTTAAAACGGAAAATATTTGCGTTCTTATTTGCTGGTCAAAGGTCGCGTATTTGGCCTTCAATTTTTCCTACTCGTCGCTTGGCAGGTTTCTTTCCAATTCCTTGCTGCTTCTTTTCTTTTCATTTATTTATGTTTATGTATTTTGTAATTCTTTATTATGATTTTTTTCTTTTGCTTCTCATTTATAATTTACAATTCGTATTTGAGCAGCTGTTAAGGTAATTGGAAAAAATTTGTGCTCTGATTTATTTTTTATTCATTTCGAAAAATAGAAACTCAAACGCAACATTTTCCCTTTCTCCACCATTTCGACTTGGTTTCACTTTGTTAGAATTATGGCAAAATGTCATTAGCTTGTTTTATTTAAAATAGTTTTTTCAAGAGAACAAATAGAAAGTATGTTTTTGAAACTATTATAGCTTGAAGTAGGAGAATAATAATATATTTTCAAGTTTGTTTTGGATTATGTTACTTTAAATAAGTCGTTCATGATATTAATCAGTCAAATAAATGCAAAAAAAATTATTTAAACATTTTGCAACAACTCAAGGAGTTTTTATTCATTTCTTTAAATTTTGATTATTATTGTAAAGCATATATTTTCACTTAAATTAAAATAAATTAAAGTTTAAAATTAAGAAAAATTCTTTTCTCTAATACTATCGTGTGTGAAATTTATAATATCGAGGTCAAGGCATATTTCAAGCTAATGTGATTTTAGCTTTGTGTTTAAAAACAGAATTTTGATGTAAAAAGGAGATGCGAAAACCAAATTAAATAAACGATGCCTATGTGTGTATAGTGTAAAGTGTCCTTCACTTTCCATCCAGCAATGCTCTTCAATCTACTCTATCGACCTGAAAAGCTGTTCAGTTTGTTATTTTTATTGATGGCACAAATGGGTCGTTGTTTTCGTGCTCCCCTCGTGCATGAAGTTATCGCTGCTTGGCCGTGACACGCCTCATTGCAGTTCCATAATGATAACACACGGAAATCTCCAGGACAACAAGGACTGACACACACGACCAATCAGACTGCCAGCCAAAATAACAAAACGTATATAAAATGAAAATAAAACATAGTATCCGACTAGGACATACCTGTTATTTAAATTATTCCCATTTTTTGTATATCCTATTAAGGTGTTTTTATAACTATTTAACATATATTTTGAGGTAAAATCCATAGAAATTAAAGTCCAATTTGGAAATCTCTTGAACAAATTTAACAAGATTTTGATCTATAAATTTTTAACTCGATTGGTATAAAAACGATTGCATACTTTTAATAACTTAAATCTACCATTACCCTTATGTTTTTATGTCCGTGGGCATCTTAGTAGTCTGTATGCCAAATTTAGTTGATCTAGCCTTTATAGTCTCTTAGATCTAGGTGTTCATACAGATGGACAGAGGGACATGTCCATATTGACTCGTCTGTTGATTCTAATCAAGAATATATGTATATGGGGTTTATGGGATTTTTGACAAACTTTATAGACTCTTTGTACTTTTTAAGTACAGCGTTTAAAAATAAATAAAAGAGAAGAAACTTAGAAAACAAATCCAATTGATTTTAAAATGACAGCCATGTTGAGATTTTCAGCCAGCAACCGCACTACAAACTCTCTCCCTCTCACTCTCACACACTCTTATTTCTTTCAACAATTCGGACGCTTATTAAAACGCTTTCAACATGGCCGAAAACAAAGGACTAGAAAGCACAATGTCGAAGCTCGGCGTCTCCGCAATTTTCTCAATGAAAGGAAGTGTGAAATTGTGCCGTTATTCATTACTTTATTGTACCTACATACCAACAGTTACATATATATGTATATGTATATATATATTTAGCTATATATATGTACATAACTCTGGCTAGCCACGGGGCCATTGGCTTTTGCTGTGAATCTGAGAGTCCTGTAAAATTGAAATCGAAAACAAGCAAACACACACCCACAAAATGCACGGCGAACAGCCCAAGCACAGTGGTAACAATCTATGGTAATACTTGTTGAAAATTACAAAAATGCGGTTCATATTTAAGGCACAAATTAGTAGTTGTGACGTTCAGCTTAGGTGTAAAGAATAAATGTGATTTCTATTTGAATACTTAAGAATATTATAAAAATATACATATGGTGTCCGGGGTAATCTTTAAAAGTAATAAATAATGTTCATTAATTTGACCTAAAAAATTATTTAATGTTATCAAATACAAAAAAAAAAAATTACAAGATTCTTATCTATTAGTATTGTGGCAACACTACATTGTTACTCTCAAAACAAATATTTATTTTCCGGTTTCGGTTTTCTCTTTTTTTTATTACATAGAATTTAATAAAATGCAATTTTCTCACGTTGCATTTAGGCGAAGTATTTACAAATTATTGCTTTTTGCTTAATCAGACTTAAGTTCACCAAATAAAAATAAATTCTTTCCGCGAAATTTTGTCGAAATTAAATAAGAACAGGTTAAAGATATTCATTTCCGGAATAGGCCTATAAATTGCACACACAATGTGTTTATTATAATAATACTTTATAAAATTAGAAACGAACAAAAAATTATTACAGTGTAAAAGTATGTAACATAATAATAATGTAATAATAATTCTCTTAAATTTTAATATTGTGAGCTTAAATCATGTCAATTTAATAATTGAGAAAAATCTTGTATTTCCATATGCAACTTTTACTTGGCCAAAGAAAATCAAAAGAAAGCGTACAGAATACGTATTTTTGCCAGTTGCTAAAAAAAAGGACTCTCCGTTCTGTTTTTATAACTGATCTATATATATATATATATATGTCTGTGTGTTGGTGTGTGTGTTTGTGTGCACCCCAGTATGACTTTACCACTTCCAAAACGTAGGTCCGGACGCGTTCCAATTCCGAGTAGAACTAGTACCCAAATGTGAATTCTCTAATTCGCTTTTATACAGGGGCAAGGCATGAAAAAGATGAGTCCTAATACCACAATCTGGCACGTGTAAAGTAGCAGGCAGAAAAGCATGACCTGCGGAGTTCGCTACGAAAGGGACACATCCAGAAGGCATTCCTTTGGATGGTATTCGGAACGTACTATATTAAAACGCAATACAAATTAAGTAAAAAGGTTTTTAAAGAGCAGACATTTAGCTTTCCAAATTCACCAATGTGTAATGTGTGCCCTTTTCTTGTGATGGTTTGTACGTTTCGGACACAACAAACGCATATACTGCTCATTTTGAAGGAATGTGCATGCTTCCCTGGGTCGCCCGGGAACACACGTTCCCAAAGGTTTTATTGGGACGCTCTGCCTTCAACTTGTGTTTGCGTGCGCTGGAAAATTTATGTGCGTTGACAAGTTGAGCACAGCGTGCGGAATACTGTAAGTAAACCCAAAGTTAGCGTTGTCCTGGCACGGAGGACACGGTTGGGACACCTCTGAGGTGAGCTTGCGCCGTGGGTGAAGTCGCCTGCTGATTCCACTCCTGCTTCACTGCTGATTTTCCACTGTGCCGCGCCTAATCATGCCAAGGGAGTGGCAACGACAATGACAACGGCAACGGGAACGGGAACGGCAACATAAAGAGCAACCACAAGGACAACAACAAATTGAAACGGAAGTTACTTGTCAAATAGTTTTCCCGACACTCACATATTTAAACTTAAATTAGCAACAGAGTCAAAAGTTGTTGTTTCTTGTAAAAGTTGCATCAAAGCCATCAAATGTGACAGAGATGTAGACTTGCAGAGATGCGAGTACTCGAATATTTCGCCTTTAATGCCTGAAGCAGAGTTGCTCAAACTTGAAAATAACAATCACAAACTGCAGCTGTCTCTCTGCCATCCTATATTTATCATCTATGCAACTTTAGTCATTTTCAGTATCTAACTGAGATAAAAAGCTAGAGTTTTGTAAAAGACAACATTCATCTAAAGTAGATTTTTCGTTGCTTTCCAATTTCTTCTATGCAACTTTACTCATTTTCCTTGTCAGTTTTATTAGATTGTCAGTGCGAGGATATAAAATAGCAGAGTTTGAAGTAGAGTTGATTTAACTGGAAAAGAGCTTTCAAATACGAATAAACCGACTTTATTACTTCTGTTTACTTTACTTTAACTCACGTTAGTCTAATCATGCACAGCAGTTTTCTCTTATAATTACCAGGATTCAGCTGGAGAAAAGCTGACTTTGAAGTTATAATTTTCCTGCGAAAATTGATCATTAACAAGATATATTTATTTCGATAGTTAAGCATTATTTTTTAAACAGTTGGTAACTATTTGAGCTAAGCAACTATTAGCTAAGTAATCTATAAATATCAGTAGCTCATTCAGATCTTAAGAGTTTGCTAAATAATGATGAATAATATTAAATGCGGGCCCAGTTAAATACTTATGTAATTCATTTAACATTTCACTAGCATTAAAAAATGTCAATAAGCATTAAAAATTAAAAGAAACTAACATTTTTTTTTGCCATTGAATAATTACAGTGAAGTCACAATTTAATAAGCATTAAAATTGAGTTTTTGGAATAAATAAATTTAAAAACTTGGCACTTTAAAAATTTTTTACTAATGCTAAATAATCGTGAAAATTAAAATAAAATTTTTAAAATGTTCAATGCCATTTAAAATATAATGGTAATACTTATATACGTAGACACAACTCTGAATAATATAATGAGTAATGAATACTTGAAAACAATAAAATTGAATGTAGCCAGGATAAAAAGATCAGTCGGATTTATAAGTCTACTAATAAAATGAGTATTAAAATTAATAAAGCAAATATTTAGAAGACAGAAATGAAATTGCCTTAAAATTAATAATAATATTTATTAATCTGCTTTAATTTTTTCTGTAACTATTATTTTTATACACAATCAAAGTTTAAAACTTAGATTTATATAATCTGATTCAATCCCTTTCAAGTTCTTTCTAAGTAACTTTGACTATACGAGTACGAGAACGAGAACGAGTACTCACATTTGAAACAACTTAATCCCGTTTAAACGTAAATAAAAGTTGAGAAAATGATCTGAAGAGTAATATAACTTTTATCGAGGCGATAAGCAAAGTGGCAGCAAAGTTGTGTAAAATGTTCATAACTGTTTCATCTAACACTTTTCTGAGATATAATCTCAAGTAGCCACGAGTTGATTTCATGCTCTCTCATTAGCTGAGCTACGTATATTAAATGCTTTGGTTGCTTAGTTGCCATTGTACAGGTCAACTAACCCTTTTGATATCGTTGTATTGTCGTATCGCCGTGTCGCGGTGTCGTATACGTAATGTTAATCTGACAACTTTGCCACATTAAATTGAGCGTCTCCTTTTATGCAGCTGGTCTCGTTGTCCTGCATTTCAACTCGACACAAACTTTGTCAGTTATGTGACATCATTGCGGCCACATTGCGTGGCGCCACAGCACCAGATGCAGTTGCAACTGTGGCAAGCTTGTGTGTCGCTTCCACGCTTCTGAACTACTCGTACACAGAAAAAAACAAGGATTCCGGGATTATATTAATCCAATGCGGTGTCAGAAGTACGGTAAGCCGGGATTTTCTTAAAACAACTACAAAACACTTGATTCAAGTACGGTTTTTCATTTGCCTCTCAGCAAATGTCTTTTTTTATATTTTATTCTTTTTTTTTTGACTAACTGTCAAATTGTCTGAATATAGCAATAATATCCTGGATACATGCTTAAATTAGTCGGAAAGGCTATAGTCGAGCTCCTGACTATAGGATTACTTCTTTTAATGTATATAAAGTATTTTGCGAATTTTAAACTCTAAAGATATAAAAACTCGAAGATTATAATGATAACTGCAAACAATTAAAGTTAACAGTTAAATAATTAAAAAACACATAAAAATACTTTTAATACTTTAGTGGACCGATTTGATCCAATTTTGGTTAGGATGTATGCATATTCTGTTAGATTGGATGAGATATCTCGGTAAACAAAAAAGTTATTCATGCTAAAACTGCATTTTTGACCGATCGTTCCTATGACAGCTATATGCCATAGAGGTCTGATCGAACATTTGAAACAAACTTGATCTGCGTGGTGTTTATAGAAGTCTGTGTTCCAAATTTGGTTGCTCTATAGCTTATAATCTCTGAGATCTAGCCGCTCACACGGACGGACAGACGGACATGGCTATATCGACTCGGCTGTTGATGCTGATCAAGAAAATGTATACTTTATAAGGTCTGCCACGCCTCCTTCTGCCTGTTACGCACATTTGCACGAATACAGTATACCCTTTTACTTAATTTTTAAGTAACAAGTATAAAAATACATGCTAAGATCATGAAGAATTTAAAGCTTGATTTCTAGAATGATTTGTTTTTTTTTCAGTGTACAAGTATTTTCGCATAGATATTGTAGTTTCACTCGACTGCCAACTAGAGGCTGCTATTTATCTATTTATCCATCTATCTCTCTACAGTTATCCTTGTTGTCCTTTTGAGATGGTTCTGTTCCTGGCCAGTTGAACATGCCGCTGCTCGTTTAGATGCCATTTGATTTGTTACAAAACGCATAAGTGGCCAACAAAGTTTTCCAATATTCGCTTGTTCCTTGCACTCTTATTACTTTCTTCTTCTCCTTCCTTTCTCTTTCTCTTCCTCACCATTGTCAACGCTTTCAGCGGCTGAAGAAAGTCAGGAAACAGGTACACACACAGTTAACGTTAAATGCTTAGCACACACACAACTTTTCCTCTTTTATTTTCCTTCCCTTCGTTTTCTTTTTTATTTTATTTGAAACTTTTCATGTTTACAGCCATTTGAGCGACAATTTTCAGCTAGTTTTGTTGACGCCACGCCCCTATTGATTGACCGTTAGATTGACCGGCATTACAGCGGTCAACTAGATGTCAAAATTCTCCTTTTTGCAATTTCCTGCCCTTTCAGCGAAAACTTGTGCTAAATAATGTTTGAAACTTATTTAAAGATTGCTAACAGATTACATTTTTAAGATAATAACATCAATTCTGATACACAAAAGTTTTCACTGAAACTATTTTGAACAGCATAAAAAAAGCAACAGTTTCTCTAATTTATGATTCCTTTTTTTTTCAATATATATACTTCAATTATAGCCCGACTTCCTTTTGGTCTCCTTCTTCTCCACTGTCCATTTGAGGCAATTAAAAGATGTTTATTTTCAGTGCGCTCATTCGTGTAATTGTCCATCTTCTAACTAACACGTACACTTAATTATCTAAGTCAGTGTGACTCTGATTTGCCTTAAACAGCTGCACTCAGTGACTTTGAATTTGTTGCAACCTCCAGACGCAGCATTCAATTAGCTGTCAAGTTCAACACAGATAGAGTGAGTCAGTTTTATACTTAAACAGTCCAATCTATTACATATAAATATATAATACACTAGCTGGTAACCGCGACTTCTCTTTCGTTCTAAGTAGTACAAAATTCCATAAATGTCAAATGTTGATTTTGTCTCTATTACATAAAAATATATACATATGTTGCCATTTAGTCTGATATTGTTTATTTTATTTTTTATCAATCTGACCATTTTTTTTATTGATATAATAATACATTTGTCATAATTAAATATTGATTAAAACAATAAAAAGAGTGTATGATATTTGAAAATTTATATTTTATTATTTTTATTTGGTGAGCAAAATTAATTTGCGTTTTATTCTTCAGAATTTAAAAACACATTTATATTATACTTGGGGGCTCCGCCCCCTCTTCTATCCTTAAATTGATAATCCACAACCGATGTAGGCGATAATAGTAAACGATAATTTGCATCCGATTGTTCCTATGGCAGCTTGAGCTTCAGAGATTGGGATATCTGAAGAAACAAAAAAGTTTTTCATACTAAAGTTTAATTTGCATCCAATTGCTCCTACGGCAGCTATATTATATAGTTATCCGACTTTGACAAAATTTGGTCAGAATGTAAAGACAGTCCCAAACATATAAGAATTCTTAAGTAACAAACAAGTTTTTCATACAAAGCAATTCTCTGACTTTGACCTGAATTTGACCCACTTACAGGTGGAATTTCGCAAAACGCCGTCTTATTGCACCATTAAATTGTCAGCTACCAAGTTGTGAGAAAATTTCAGCCTTTAACTTTAGCCGTTTGGCCTACAGTTAATCAGTCAGGACAAAAAATTCTCTATATATAGATTGGCGGTGAATTTTGTATAAATTTATTTTATTCATGACTGTTCTCCGAATCGAACCCAGTTTTGGAACTGAAAAAATTACATTTTATAAAGTTGATAGAATAACTTCGAAATATTCAGCTTTTAATCACTAAAGAGATTTATTTATCACAACTGATTTAAAATGAAAGCGCAATGAAACTTAACTTATTTTTAACAGATTGGCAGCACACAAAACAAACGTATACATATATATTCCGAACTTTTATATCAAAACTTCTTAGGGGTAAGGACAGTTAACCCAATTTAGCTCTGAAAAATACCTGTCAGTTAAGTTATGCAAAAGTTTAAGCTTAAGTTGGAAAATTGGCAACCCCATGTTATGTTGTTTAATTTTACGGAAACACCTAGTTAAACGAAGGCACAAATCAAAATGCTATCCTCAAATATTATTTAATTTGCATCTTGCATTTGTCAATACGCATCGAAGTGCACTCTAAAGGCGTTTTCAATTGCAATTAACCGACGCAGCCAATCGAATTACTCCCAATCAACTTGGCTTGACTGAGCCTAGAAAAGTGGGAATAGGAAAATTGCAGGCAAGGCAAATGGAAACCTGAGCAGCATAGTCTAAAAGTAGAACTTTAAATAAAAACGAGCTGAAAAAAATTTAGATAATGAGGGAGAAATAGATAAAGATAGATAGAGACTTTAAGTTGATATTGAATTTACAAGTACTGCAGAATTTTAGTTCCAATTAATAAGAATCTTATCATTTCTCTTATTAGTTGATTCCAGGTAAATCATTGATTTAATTCCAAAGAAAAGCAATCATCAAACGTTTATTTTTTTTCATAAGGAACAAATTTAAAATTAATTGGAAGGTTTTATACGTATTTCTATAACAAACATATAATTTCATAACTCATACAGTTTGGGTTGTGCACTGATCAGGGATTAAAACCTTAACCGAAACCGTAACCTTTAACCGGTGAAAACCGATTGAAATTTGTAAACGTAACTGAAACCGTAACCGTAACCGTAACCCTTAAACCGAAACTCTTTAAGCCGAAATAACCGTTTAGTAACCGATTCATTTATAAGGGTTAATTTCGGTTCTGACCGTCACAGCTACTGAGCAACTTTGCCTTTAAATTGGTTCTGCAATTAAATTTTGTTCATTTTGAAAATTCGAAATTTTCGAAATTTTTTGAAAAATGATAAGGGTAACACTGTAAAATTTCTAAAAAATTCGAAATTTTTAATATTTTCAAAATGAAAAAAATTTAAATGCAGAACGAATTCAGAGGTAACTTTATGCTTAAATTTACATTCCGCATGAAATTGATTGAGTTTTGACAAAGTAATGGCAGCTCGAAGTTATTAAAAATCAAAATAATTGAAATGTTCAAACCAAATTAACCAAATTTATATGAGGTCAAATTATAATAAAATCGACATTACGCTTGACCATTTTAATAACCAGATAACATTATTTTCCAGGCTTTTAAGAGCATTTAGACTTTTTTCATGTAAAACAATGAATAACGTTCCTTTTTTTGGTCAACCGAAAACCTTAATTTTTATTTTTTTTCTGAACCGAAACCATACCGGTATTTTTAAATCGAAACTTATAAAAAACCGATAACCTTTACGAAACCAATACTCCAAGATTTTGCATAACCGATAACCGAAAACCCTAATTCGAGCATAACCGAAACCGTAACTGAACCCGATATTCGTTCCGGTTTTAATCCTTGTCACTGATTGTCAATCAATTAGTAAAAGCTAAGATTTATTTTCATAAATATAATATAATTGGAAATATACAATCCTTTATGATTTACACCTAGACAAAAACTTCTTCCCTGGAATTCGATTAGTATGTGACACAGAAATAACAAAAAAAAATTCTTACATAATACGTTTCATCTATTTTGAATCAAAGCAAATAAACACAAATGTAATTGTATCTATCGCAGGACACTCACATGTGGGAGAGTGTAATTCACAATGAAAGATAATAGTTGGTAAAATGATTTGCATTGCTATCACATTTTTGCAAAGTTAATTTCCAATTTTAAGATTGCTCTTTGGTTTTTGGATTTCTTCATTCAATTTCTAACTATGCTGGCCAGGTAAACGGCAACTGGCAAATGGATAGAACAACTCTATCTGATGGTATCTCATAATCCAAATCCAATGCACGTTCCGCTTTTGGTCACACATTTTGCCGTCGAGATTCTTCATCATTGTTTGGCTGACAAAATACGAGCTAAATTAAAATGCAAGCCGAATGTGTGTAGATATGCCATGGAATGCTCTAGATTCTCAATTCTCATTCGAATAGACCCCACACCAAATCTGACCAGTCAGAAAGTCATCGACAACGAGGTTATCGATGAGAATGGGGAAAGTGAATGAGGGCGTGGACAAGGACACTGAGAATGACCATCAGTTTGTCTGTCAACGTACGGAATCGAATGAGTTTTTGATTGCAAACAGCAAAAGTGCATAACGCAGTTCTTTGTTATACCCTGTATCCATCAAAAAGAGAGAGAATGCTCGAATTGTTAATTTATAGAAAATAATTACGAGTACTTTCTGATTATTCCATTGTTTTAATATCTGCAAAATTTCTCTTTAACTCAGATATGACTCAATTCCTAATAAAAGAAATCTGATAAACAAATATTAACATATACATACTAGATCTGTAAAATTTCTAGTTGTTAGTTTAAAAAACTATTTTGGAGGTATCAAATCATAAATTCAAAAAAATCTAGTAAATTTAGAAGCCTGTTAATCGGTTATGAACCGAACCTTTCTGAACCGGTTCGATTCGGGTTTTAGGTTATTTGAGCCGGACCTTTAAAATTATGAACTTCGTAAATCCGAACCAAAACCGAACCAATTTCTTAAAATATAGGTTTGGTTCGAAAAATAAATAGTTACTTAATGTTTTTTAATATCGTGCATTTGTTTAAGGCTTTGAATAAAAATTATAAAATTACAATTCGTATAAAAATCATTAAATTATGTTAAAATATTTACCAAAATTACGTATTTTGTAGAAAAAATTAAATTAATATAATATTAAAAAATTAAGGAAATCAATTAAAAAATTTGTTTATATTAAGGCTAACTAGGGTACTGCTACCACATGGCAGCTTAAACTAATTTTAAATCAGGAAAAAATTCGGCTGCCGTAATGCATTTTCAAAATTTAAACAATATTACTTATGAATGCTAAATACATTAAATTTTATTCAATTAAATTTTAATTTAATTAAATTTCTCAACAAATGTTTTGACACTTGAAAGCTTGTTTGTGCAATTTTATTTGCACTTTAAAACATTCGTAGGGCAATTTACATTCTTTAAATTAAATTATAAAATTGAGGTTTTTGTTATAAAGATGAATTTTAAAACAATGTGCATACAATTGAAATGCACTTTGCGTGTTTGATCAGAGAAAGAAATATGAGATGAATCGAATAATCGATAACTGTCTAAAAGAATAAGAATATGAAGGCAATTTTGACTTGTGTCCGAGTCAGTCAAAGATGAGCGATAACATACTGGCCATTCGCTCATCAGCTGTTCTTTTCTGCTTCCCACACACACAGACATACACAGACACGCACGGATAAGCACACACGCAGCCTGGGAAATTCCCCAGCCACCTAATTTCCCCCATATACACTCCGATCATCTGCCCGCACACTTCAAAAAGGCAACTTGCCACGCACGTAGCATCTCGGCCAACTTTGATTTCTGGCCAAAATGTTGCGCCTCTCATCCTTCTCATCCTTCTCTCTCTCTCTCTCCCCACCCGGCGGCAATTTTGTCATCGCCTCAGTTGGCCCCAAAATTGATGTTGAAGCTTTAGACGCTGCCGCCATCGTGGCTAAAACTTTCTGACTGTTTGCCGGCAAAACTGACTTTTAGTGGCCACGTTGCTGCAACAGAGATGCTGCCCCTGTTTGTGGCATGCCACAAAGGACAGAAAATAGTTTGACAACATCAAGTGCTTAACTTGTCCCATCATCAAGACATGACGACTCCCCGTGGGTCCCATAACGATTCAATAATTTAGACCCACAAAACTTTAAGTTTCTCTCAAATATTTGACAGGGCATTTTCCTTATTTAATAAATCAACATTTTCCTTTTATTTTATGCGCAAAATAAATGTAAAAGATATCGAAATATACGGACTGAATTTTATTAATAATTCACTTTTAGAGAATGAAAATATATATTTAATCCATATTGAAATGCTTTTGTCATATTTCCATGGAAAAATATATTAATAGGAAAAAGAGCTCTGTTGGCTGCGTAATAAATAAACAATTCAATCGAGTGCTCTTTGACAAACACCAGCAATATTTTGGCTTTATTAAATTGTTGATATTAAAAAGCAATCAAAAGATTCGCCATTTGCTCTATTCAACACTTGGCTTCCTCAACTCGAAAGCTTTCTAATTAAAAACAACTTGTGTCAGCAACATCTGTTCAAGTATGACACAAAATAAAAAGCAGAAGCTACCACACATCGTATTGGAAGCAACAAGTAAGATTATAATATATAGGAGAGTTGACGAATAGCAAATACTCTTCACTTCAGATATTCTGTGCAAATAATATTAATAACCACTTGTTATGAAATTGGCAGACTGTAGTTATTTTAAGAATATAAATCGGTTTAAAATGATCCAATTTGTATATTTTAATTTTTGTATACTATTTTCAAATTTGTAATATTTTAAATTATATTACAAAGATGATATTAAATATAGGCCGATGAAATATATTTTGAGTCCTCTTCATCTACACAACTCACGACTATTCTGATACGTACAGGATTTCATAAGTAAATCGTCTATTAAATTAGGATACTAAGCTGCTTAGCTATAATAAAATTGTGCTTAATAAACCATATGTAGGAGTACACTGAAAAAAAACTAACTTCTAAACAACTTCTAAAATCAAGAACATTCATCTTAATTATTTTTTTCTTAAAATAAGACCATTTTAAGACCAAATTAATAAATCTAAGAATATTAATCTAAAAATTCGCAGTTCTTAAATCAAGAATTAAAAATCTTAAATTGATAATAAAATATAAATGTGTCACGCTCTGGCTAGAGTCGCCGCTTCAGTTTGATAACAAGTCGAGGGATCGAAACCCGCTCTAGCCAAGGAAAAAATATAATCGGAATATTTATAAAAAAAGAATAAATCCCAAAAAATTATAATTATATCAAACAAAACAATAAGTAAAAGTTTAAAAAAACCTGCCTTATTTTTTTATTTGTGGTTTGAGAATTTAAGACTGTTTGGCCTTAAATTAAGAACTTATTCTTATTTGAAATGTTCTTAAAATCAAGATGTGTTTTCTAAATTTATGAATTTTATGTTCTCGACGCATTTTTTAGACCAAAATTCTTAGTTCTGAGACCAAAATCTAGATTTTAGAACATTTTTTTATCAGTGTAGAAGTTCCCAACCATCAACCCCATCAAAAGTTATGCTCGGAAAAGTTAAGAGCATTAACGCCACTTAACTCGTATCATAACAATTAGCAAAAGTGCTTTGCAATTTTCGTGCACTTTTATTGGATTATCGCCCACAGTTCTTACATGCGTGTCATTACGAGTGCTCAACGCATTTGTTGTGTGTGTGTTTGTGTTTGTGCATAGCATAAACCAATTAGGAAATTACTTGTGTAAAGTGCTTGTTGTATACAAATTCGGAATAAGAACTTTTCGCTTTGTCCTAAAATTGCATTGAAATCGAATTCAACCTCAAGTTTAAAATTCAAACTACCGAGAAAAACGATCATAAGCCATGCTGGTACTTTAACCTGTCCCCTTTCCCTATTTTAACTGAAAAATCAATGAGAATACTTAAAACTTTTAGCGACAAACAAAAAAAAAAAATAAATTTTATAACGAACCCAAATTTGTGAAAACCTCAAACTTATAATTGAAGTAATCCATTTCACATATTATAAAATATAACATTTTTAAGATATATCACTGCGGACGGCAGTCCGCGTTAGTGACGAAAGCAACACGTAGTGTGCAAAAGTGACTAACAATATTATACAGAAAAAATGGAAAATTTTCTCGACTGTCCGAGCAGATCGAGTTATATACCGACCGAAAGGTATAGTCTCAACTTACAAAATTGCCTACTAAGACTTTGATATCTCACCTGGTTAATAAGATATGGGGGTGTAAGTGGGTGGTGCAAGATTTTAAATGATTGCAGCGGATGGAGCCGTTGGAGCCTTTCGGTAAAATTTTGTTTGTTTTTATTAATCTTATCAAAAGTACGCGTCGAATGATACCTCAATCATCCCAATCCAACGAAACTGGTTCAAAAGATAAGCAAATTAAACATTTTCAGAGAACTTTCCAAAATGAAATAAAAAGTCACTTATGTTGTCTGTTGGTTTGTTTGCATCAAAGTGTTGAAAAGCTTAAATTTTTTTATCCCTATCGGAAATCTAGAAACTTTTGTTCTACGACTTTAGCGGGTAATAGCTAGTATAGCGTGAAATAGCTAAAACTGGATAAATTTGAGTTTCCAATCCAAAAAGCTACAGATGTGCTCTATATGTCGTTAGAAATGTATTTTAAGGGCTTTTAGACGTGCCTTGAATATTGCAAAGTGCTCAGGTAAAATGCTACAGGCAGAAAATGTTTTTTTGGCTTACATTTTGGCGATTTATTCGAAAACGGATCCAACGATTTTTATTACATTTGTAATACAATGCACAAAAAGGTAACGATTCTTTATACCTAAAAAAAACTTTTATGCGCAGTGCAAAATGCCAAACTTTTTTTTTTAATAATTTATGTATTAAATTAAATATTGTTCGTCACAAAATTGGATATCCGAAATTTTGAGGCATGTAGAGGGTTTCGTCACTAGACTTTTACTTCGATAAGAAGATTTTTTTGGAAGTTTAGTTTGAAACTATGAAATCCATGTTAAGAATGGTACCATTTGACTAATTCGATTACGAACATCTTCTTCTTATTTTCTTTGAAAAGGTACTGCGAAAATAGTAAAGAACTTTCGCAAAACTGTAATTAAAAGTCAATTTGTATTAATTTCCCGTTTGGCGGGTTTAAAGCTGCTTTATTTTAATCAAATATGTGTCAACGCGGATTTATGACACTAATTGAGTTTAATGCCAGCTACTATATCCTCCATCCACTCGAGCTCTACGAGTATCTCCAATCATCTAGTGCAGGCGTTGCCAAGTACAAGTAAGTAGCTCACTCTCTGCCTCTGCCTCCGTGTCGCCCTCATCCTTAACAACGGTTCGGTTTCAGTTCGCTTCAGGAAGAATTAATTAAAAAACTTAATCTGCTTTGGCAGCCCAGTTGCTTCGTCTCTGACTCTCGACTGTCGATGGTTTGACGGTTTGGCGGGTTTGGTGGTTTGGCCTTTTGGTGGCTTGCTAGTAGCTTGGGGGTTTCATGCTTTTCCCGGCTGCCAGGCAACTTTCAATCTGCCTTCTGACAGCGATTTGTTGAGTGTCTTTCGCAGTCGACTCTAAGCTTGTATAGAAATCCCATTAAGTGTTTGCCCACAATCTATCTTAAAGGTGTTCAAATTGCTAACAAAGTTTGCAGTTGTCAATTTAAAGTTGCCACAGCACTATTTATTTAAAATACAACTCTGAAACGATATAAGAATATATCTTTTAGTATTTACCCTCATTTTACGGTTCACTTCTCTTTGTTTTAAAATGGTTAAAAAGTGGTATAAGATATGAGAGTTAATTATATTTATAAACAAATATTTATCGAAACAAAGATATATATAAATCCTGTGTAGAAGATACTACCAATAGTGAGTTTTATTAATTTCCATTTAAAATGTTTTCTTTTTTAGTATGAAATAATAATTCAACTCCAAATAAGATGGATTATCTTCCATAATGGGGCTTCAATTAAAGTGTTATGAAATAATTTCAAAAATTTTAAGTAATGTCAATTGATTCCTAAATTGCCATTTAACAACTAACAACCTAACAATAATTGTATATACAAGAAATATAATATAATATAGTATAAATAAGTAGAGGGCTCCGCTTCCTGCTCGCGATTGTTTGGCAGCTATATGATATAACAATCCGATATCCAGCAGATTTGGTCAGGATGTAAGAGACAGTCGCAAACATTCAATCTGTGAGTTTGGTAGAGATATCTTAAGAAACAACAAAATTTTTCATACTCAACGATTATTTGCATCCGATTGTTCCTATGGCAGCTATTTGATTTAGTTATCCGATTTCGACCAAATTTGGTCAGGATGGTTGGGATATCTTAAGAAACAAAAAAGTTTTTCATACTAAGCAATTCCCTGATCCTTGAACCCAAATTTGACTCACTTACAGATGGAATTTCGCAAAACGCTATGTTGTGTGAAAATTTCAGCTTTTTACCTTTTAGCCGTTTTGCCTGGTTCTGAGAAATAAGGCCCCAAAAAAATTAAATAAGGCCCCAAAAATGTATACAGGAAACAACAACGATTTTTGTGAAAATTGGGGTGTTATTTCCTTATTTGGGGCCTAATTTCCTTATTAAAATTGGGGTCTTATTTCGCGCGATTTTCTGTATCAAATTTTAATTTAAAAAATTTCCAATCTTAGCGCCGTAAGCGAAAATTATGTACAAAAAATGTTGCAATTTTTTTGTATCAAATTTTAATTAAAAAAATTTTCAATCTTAGCGCTGCAGGCGAAAATTTGATACAAAAAAACGCCCGATTTTCAATATTTCTTAAAGTTATAGATCTTCCAAAAAAACTTTTTAACAAAGTAAAAGTCTAGTGACGAAAGTCTTTCCCTGCCCCAAAATTTCTGATATCCCATTTTGTGACGAACGATATTAAACTTAATATATAAATAATTATAAAATAAAAAGTTTGGCATTCGGAACATTGCGCATAAAGATCTTGATTCTTTATACCTAAAAATAATTTTAATGCGCAGTGCCGAATGCCAAACTTTTTATTTTATAATTATTTATATATTAAGTTTAATATCGTTCGTCACAAAATGGGATATCAGAAATTTTGGGGCAGGGAAAGACTTTCGTCACTAGACTTTTACTTTGTTAAAAAGTTTTTTTGGAAGATATCAGAAATTTTTGGAATTTTATATGATTCTGACAGTGTAATTTTGCTATAAAATTATCAAAATGCTTACTTCAAATAAAAAATAAATAGGGCAGCTATATAATATAGTAAACCGATTTTAACCAATTTTGTTTAGGATGTATAAAACCAACCCAGATGCGTATGTTGACAGTGTGATCAAGATATCTAAAAAACAACAAAGTTTTTCATGCTAAAACTTGATTTTATACCGATTGTTCATATGGCAGCTATATGATATAGTATACCGATTTGAACTAAATTTGGACATAATGTATAAGACCAACTTAAATGCATACTGTGTCAAATTGGTTCAGATATCTTGAGAAATATAAAAGATTTTCGTACTGAAACCTTATTTTGGACCGATCGTTCATATGGCAGCTATATGATATAGTGGACCGATTTGAACTAAATTTGGACATAATGTGTAAGACTAATTAAATGCATATCTGTCAAATTGGTTGAGAAACCTTAAAAAACAAAAAAGTTGTTCATACTAAAACTTGATTTTTAACCGATCGTTCCTATGACAGCTATATGATATAGTGGACCGATTTCAACTAAATTTGGACATAATGTGTAAGACTTACTTAAATGCATACTTTGTCAAATTGGTTGAGAAACCTTGAAAAACAAAAAGTTTTTTGTACCAAAGCTTGATTTTCTAATTAGTACCATATAGTAAATAGTAAAATGTATATATTCAGTTAACCGGTCATATCTTCCACACCTTGCGGCTGAGAGACATGTGTCATATATCAAAAGACGCGAAATTTTACGTGTTACAACATATTGAAATTTAATAAAAATCGTCGGAACCGTTTTCTAATAAATCGCCAAAGTTTAAGCTAAAAATCCTTTTTTCACCTGTAGCGTTTTACCTGAGCACTTTGCAAAAAATATTCAAGGCACGTCTGAAAGCCCTCTAATATACCTTTCTAACGACATATAGAACACATCTCTAGCTTTCTTGGATTGGAAGCAATGGGTGTTTCAAATTTATCACGTTTTAGCTTTTTACCGCTAAACTAGCTATTTCCCGCTAAAGTCGTAGAACAAACATTTCTAGATTTCTGATAAGAAACAATTCCTCATCAGAAAAATTTAGCTTTTTCAGCGCCTTCGTACAAACAAACAAATGGACAAATGGACAAACAGACAAACAGACAAACAAACTTTTCATCTCATTTTTGAGAAGGCCCTTAAAAACTTCAAATTAATATATCTTTTGAACCAAATGTCGGATTGAAATGATCAAGGTATCATTCGACGCGTATTTTTAATAAAATTTTTTAAAAATTATAAAATTTTACCAAAAGGCTCCAACGGCCCCACTAGCTGCAATCATTAAAATTTGGCCCCTCCCCTTACACCCCCATATCTTACGAACCAGGTGAGTTACCAAAAGTCTTAGTATGCACTTTTGTTAGGTAAAGTCATACCTTTCGATCGGTATATAACTCAATCCGATCGGACAGTCATAGCAAATTTTCCATTCTGCGTGTATATATTGCTAGTCGCCTTTTGCACACTACGTGTTGCTTTCGTCACTAGCGCGGACTGCCGTCCGCAGTGATAGTAAATTATAACAAAGTTAAAATAATGAATTAAAATGAAATGAATTATACAAAACAAAAAACAACAACAAAATTTGGGGTGTTATTTCATTTTTAAAATCGGGGTATTATATTATCCCAAAATTGGGGTCTTTTTTCATTTCCTCTGTTGGGGCCTTTTTTCATTGGGGCCTTATTTCGTGCACCCGTTTGGCCTACACGTTGATGTGTCAGTCAGTCAGTCAGGACATAGAGTTTTATATATATAGATTAGCGTCAGCTTCAACTAAAGGGTATCTCCATGTCCGTTCCTCCCAACTTATTTTATTCGCCTCAGTCTGAATGCACTTTCAAGCAGGATGTTTCATTGCCCAACCCTCACGCATTGTGTTCTCCCTCTTGATTTATTTATCTCTTTAAAACGACATAACAAGAACAACAAGTGACAAATTGACTTACCAAGTGAATGAAAACTTTTAGATGGATTAAATCTATTAAACAAAAGAAATAAATGTCACTCGAAGCTTTAAGCTTAACTTATTGCTGATAATTTGACACTATAGTTGAATCGTCCGCACTTGATATTCATCATTGCAAATGGATATTCAAAGCTTAACTCACTCGCAAATTCGTGTGATAAGAATTATGTTGAGTTAAATCTGTAGACTAAATAAGATATCTGTTATATATATATTAATTGAAGTTTGAAAGATAAGTATTTTATTTAAAACCCCACATTTCGAACTTAATTTCTGACTATGATCAAAAATTTTGACGTAGAGAATTTCAATATTATATCAAGTACAATTTTTTCGTTCACAAATTAAGTACATTTTTAAATTGAATTAAACTTAAAATTCAGAAAAACAGATAAATAATCAAATTAAAATCGCGTAAGCTTAAATTGTAAGTTTAAAATGATACTAAAATTAGGATCTTGACTTAACATTTTATTAAAAACTCGATTTTTGAACCTAAATAAAGAATGCTCGCACTAATTTCTGGAATGTTTTCTATTTTAGTACTTGATTTAAGAATTATTATGCTTATTTTCAGAAGTTAGTGCTTATATCAAGCATGGGCTTTATTACTTAATTAATATACTTTTTATACTTAATTCCTGGTCATTTTAAGTCAATTTTAGGATGACTTCTTTCTCTCTCTTACTTCTTCTGATTTTATTCATATCAATATTTCAAATAAACTCAGTTGCTTTCAATGTTTTAAAAAGTTGCAAATAATTAACTCAGTCAACAGAATGTGGCTTATTTGCTTAGCTTTCGCTTTTATTTGTTTGCACAACCTGTAATTGACTTCAATGTCACCTTCACTTTCACATTCTTTTCCCTCTGCATATGAATACATACGTTTTTCCTTTCATATTACGCATATCGTATCGGTTGATGTATTTCGCAATGAGTTTGTTAGACATTTGAAATTAAATGCAACAATATATTCCTTTATACACATACAATGTATATAAGACGGATATTAAAACTGTTTATTAACTGTATTTTGAATTTACAGTAAAGAAAAAGTGCATCTTACATAAATTGGAGATTCTTTTAAGTACAATTGAAGATACCATAGATGCGACGTTAAGCTTTTTATGACTACACTGAAAAAAATACCAACTTCTAAAATCAAGAACATTCAACTTAAATATTTTCTTCTTAAAATTAGACCATTTTAAGACCATAAATTAAATAAATAATTAAAGAATTTTAATCTAAAAATTCGCAGTTCTTAATATAAGAATTAAAAATCTTAAATTGATAAGAAAATATAAATATATCATATTTAAGATGAAGACAATAATGGGACTGTAGCGCTCTGGTTAGAGTCGCCGCTTCAGATTGGTATCAAGTCGAGGGGATCGAAGCCCGGTCTCTAGTTAAGAAAAAAACACATAATCGTCGGAATATTAATAAAAAAAAAATCCAAAAAAAAAAAAGTTTAAAGTTTAAAACACCTGCCTTATTTTTTTATTTTTGGTTTGGGAATTTCAGACTGTTTGGTCTTAAATTAAGAACTTATTCTTATTTGAAATGTTCTTAAAATCAAGATGTGTTTTCTAAATTTAAGAATTTTAAGTTCTCAACGCATTTTTTAGACCAAAATTCTTAGTTCTGAGACGAAAATCTTGATTTCAGAACATTTTTTTTATCAGTGTATTAATGACCTTGTCAGATTTGAAACAATTCATTTTAAAGTTATCAGGCCGAAAAACTGGAAAAATTCAACCTATAAATAATCGATTAAAAAATATTTACTTTAAAAATGGAGTTGCATTTATTTTTAAAATTTATTTGCCCAATTGTTCGATTCAAAAATAAAACATAGTAAATTAAACAAATAGTGAATGGTATGTGTACAACGCGAGTATTACGAGAAGTTCTATAAAATGGAAGGCTTGATCCGTAGAAAGCATCAGATTCCACTTTCACTTCGATAAGTGCAGTGATCCGAGAACAGGGCTCCACAGCGAACACATCATGAAGATTACCATTGTCTGTCTTGTTGGTAATGCGAAAGTCCTTGAGACGGAAGGATCCAAAACACTTGGGAGTTCCATACAAGTATTAACCAACGAATTTCCTTCTTCCAGCGAGCTTCTTGCTCTTAAGCTTTGTCGATCTGTCCACAGGAACGAATTGTGGATGCCCTGAGACAACAACCACAACAACAGTCACTCCATGCACAACAAAACGCACAACGAAAACCACTCCATGCATATCAACCAGCACCCCATGCACAACAACAGTCACTCCATGCACAACAAAACGCCCAACGAGAGCCACGACTAAGAAACCTAAGCCAACTAAACCTCCAAAGAAAACCACCACTAAGAAACCCAAGCCAACTAAACCTCCAAAGAAAACCACCACTAAGAAACCTAAGACAACTAAACCTCCAAAGAAAACCACCACTAAGAAACCTAAGCCAACTAAACCTCCAAAGAAAACCACCACTAAGAAACCTAAGACAACCAAACGTTGCAACACCACATGTAAACCACCATGTGGTCCCGGTGGCAAGCCTTGTCCCGGATGCCCAGACCAAGGACAGCTCTGCAAGGATCTCTTGGCCCAACTGCAAGCCCTTGAGAACAAGATCAGGATGTGCGTCTGTGGTCAGAGCAGTTGGCTGCTGTAAGACGTTGTAAACATGGAACCAATATTGTGAACCACCCGCACCACCCTTGACTGTTGAATATATGGATTACTATTTGAATTTGTTGATTTATTTTTATATTACTTTTTCTATTTTAATAAAAATTAAATTTTGTTGCAAATCAATTAATGAAGTTTTTACTGTACAATTTTGGTAGCCAAGATATTTGTTATATATTTTCCGAATTTGAGCTTAAGAGAGAGAAATTCGTTATTGGTAGATTACAAATTCAGCAATCGACTCTTTTTATGAAAAGTATTCAAATATATTCGGCAAAGCTGCAAGCCACCAACATTTTTGTAAAGGTTCGGTTCGGTGGTTCGAACCATAGCAAAAGACTAAGGTTCAGTTCGCGAACCGGTTTTTATACCACCTGAACCCAAGGTTTTTGTTCGAACTAGAGATGGGCACGTGGCTTTTCGCGCTTCGTGTCCCGCGGTCTCTTCAAAAAAACTTACGGGCCTCGTGCCTGAAAATTTTAAACGGACTTTTTTTCGTTTTGACCCGGGCCTCAGCTAAAAGCCCTAAGCCCGGTAAAAAGTAAAAAAAAATGTTATATAAGAATTTCGTGTCAGCCTTGGGCCGGGCCGGGCTTCAAAAAGGAGACCCGTGTCCATCTCTAGTTCGATCTGGGTTCAATTTAATACATTAAAATCACTGCGGACGACAGTCCGCGCTAGTGACGGAAGCAACACGAAGGGAGCGAAAGGCGACTAGCAATATATACACGAAGAATGAAAAATTGCTATAACTGTCCGATCTGAGTGAGTTATATACCGATCGAAAGGTATGACTTAAACTAACAAAAGCGCATACTAAGACTTTTGGTAACTCACCAGCTTCATGAGATAAGTGGGTGTAAGTGGGAGGGGATTTTTTGATCAGGAATTGTTTCTTATCAGAAATCTAGAAATGTTTGTTCTACGACTTTAGTGGGAAATAACTAGTTTAGCGGAAAATAGCTAAAACCCGATAGATAAACACCCACAGTTTCCAATCCGAAGAAGCTACAGATGTTCTTTATTTGGTTAGAAAGGTATGTCTGAGGACTTTTAGACGTGCCTTCATTATTTGTTTGCAAAGTGCTCAGGTTAAATGCTACAGGTGAAAAAAGCTTTTTAAGCTGACATTTTGGCGATTTATTAGAAAACGGCTCTAACGATTGTTTTAAATTTTAATATGTTGTAAAATGCGTCTCTTGATATATGACATATATCTTTAAGCGAAAAGGTTTAGAAGATAGTACCTGTTAGAAAATAAAGCTTTAGTACGAAAAACTTTTCTGTTTCTCAAGATATCTCAACCAATTTGACAGAATATGCATTTAAGTTAGTCTTATACATCCTAACCAAATTTGGTTCAAATCGGTCAACTATATCATATATCTGTCATAGAAACGATCGATCAAAAATCAAGTTATAGTATGTGTTTATTAAGATGTCTCAACCATCCATGTCTTATACATCCTAACCAAATTTGGTTCAAATCGGTCTACTATAACAGATAGCTGCCATGGAACGATCGGTCAAAAATTAAGTTTTAGTATGAATGCCGAATGTCAAACTTTTTTTTTTTTAATAATTTAAATATTAAATTTAATATCGTTCGTCACAAAATGGGATATCAGAAATTTTGGGGCAGTAAAACCCTTTCGTCACTAGACTTTTACTTTGTAAAGCAGTTTTTTTTGGAAGTATTTTTATACTTTAAATTCTTTCTTTATTTTTCGAACCAATTAAATTTGTATAATCGTTACTTAAAAATTAAGTAAAGTGGTATATTGTATTCGTTTTAATGTGCGTAACAGGCAGAAGGAGGCAGCCTCTGCATATGAATACATACGTTTTTCCTTTCATTTTACGCATATCGTATCGGTTGATGTATTTCGCAATGAGTTTGTTTTTTTGCCATATCGAATAAAATTTGATGTTCTCTTGACCAGCGAAAAATATTGTATTGTATTATACACATGTATATAAGACGGATATTAAAACTGTTTATTAACTGTATTTTGAATTTACAGTAAAGAAAAAGTACCTCTTACATAAATTGGAGATTCTTTTAAGTACAATTGAAGATACCATAGATGCGACGTTAAGCTTCTTATGACTACACTGAAAAAAAGACCAACTTCTAAAATCAAGAACATTCAATTAAATATTTTGTTCTTAAAATTAGACCATTTTAAGACCAAATTAATTAAACAAAGAATTTTAATCTGAAAATTCGCAGTTCTTAATATAAGAATTAAAAATCTTAAATTGATAAGAAAATATAAATATATCATATTTAAGATGAAGACAAAAATGGGACTGTAGCGCTCTGGTTAGAGTCGCCGCTTCAGATTGGTATCAAGTCGAGGGATCGAAGCCTGGTCTCTAGTTAAGAAAAAAACACATAATCGTCGGAATATTAATAAAAAAAAAATCAAAAAAAAAAAAGTTTAAAGTTTAAAACACCTGCCTTATTTTTTTATTTTTGGTTTGGGAATTTCAGACTGTTTGGTCTTCAAATAAGAACTTATTCTTATTTGAAATGTTCTTAAAATCAAGATGTGTTTTTTAGATTAAAATTCTTAGTTCTGAGACGAAAATCTTGATTTCAGAACATTTTTTTTATCAGTGTATTAATGACCTTGTCAGACTTGAAACAATTAATTTTAAAGTTATCAGGCCGAAAAACTGGAAAAATTCAACCTATAAATAATCGATTAAAAAATATTTACTTTAAAAATGGAGTTGCATTTATTTTTAAAATTTATTTGCCCAATTGTTCGATTCAAAAATAAAACATAGTAAATTAAACAAATAGTGAATGGTATGTGTACAACGCGAGTATTACGAGAAGTTCTATAAAATGGAAGGCTTGATCCGTAGAAAGCATCAGATTCCACTTTCACTTCGATAAGTGCAGTGATCCGAGAACAGGGCTCCACAGCGAACACATCATGAAGATTACCATTGTCTGTCTTGTTGGTAATGCGAAAGTCCTTGAGACGGAAGGATCCAAAACACTTGGGAGTTCCATACAAGTATTAACCAACGAATTTCCTTCTTCCAGCGAGCTTCTTGCTCTTAAGCTTTGTCGATCTGTCCACAGGAACGAATTGTGGATGCCCTGAGACAACAACCACAACAACAGTCACTCCATGCACAACAAAACGCACAACGAAAACCACTCCATGCACATCAACCAGCACCCCATGCACAACAACAGTCACTCCATGCACAACAAAACGCACAACGAAAACCACTCCATGCACATCAACCAGCACCCCATGCACAACAACAGTCACTCCATGCACAACAAAACGCACAACGAAAACCACTCCATGCACATCAACCAGCACCCCATGCACAACAACAGTCACTCCATGCACAACAAAACGCACAACGAGCGCCACGACTAAGAAACCTAAGCCAACTAAACCTCCAAAGAAAACCACCACTAAGAAACCTAAGCCAACTAAACCTCCAAAGAAAACCACCACTGAGAAACCTAAGCCAACTAAACCCCCAAAGAAAACCACCACTAAGAAACCTAAGCCAACCAAACGTTGCAACACCACATGTAAACCACCATGTGGTCCCGGTGGCAAGCCTTGTCCCGGATGCCCAGACCAAGGACAGCTCTGCAAGGATCTCTTGGCCCAACTGCAAGCCCTTGAGAACAAGATCAGGATGTGCGTCTGTGGTCAGAGCAGTTGGCTGCTGTAAGACGTTGTAAACATGGAACCAATATTGTGAACCACCCGCACCACCCTTGACTGTTGAATATATGGATTACTATTTGAATTTGTTGATTTATTTTTATATTACTTTTTCTATTTTAATAAAAATTAAATTTCGTTGCATATCAATTAATGATGTTTTTACTGTACAATTTTGGTAGCCAAGATATTTTTTATATATTTTCCGAATTTGAGCTTAAGAGAGAGAAATTCGTTATTGGTAGATGACAAATTCAGCAATCGACTCTTTTTATGAAAAGTATTCAAATATATTCGGCAAAGCTGCAAGCCACCAACATTTTTGTAAAGGTTCGGTTCGGTGATTCGAACCATAGCAAAAGACTAAGGTTCAGTTCGCGAACCGGTTTTTATACCACCTAATTCTAAGGCTTGGGTTCGAACCTTTAAATTTTGACTTTACTTTTCGAACCAATTAAATATTAATTTTGTAAATAATCTAAATTAATTTGAAGATTTAAATATGTCTTGTTATTTTATAATTTTTATTTAAGGTCTCAAAAGCTTACGAACTGAACCTTTTATCACTGCGGACGGCAGTCCGCGCTAGTGACGAAAGCAACACGTAGTGTGCAAAAGGCGACTCGCAATATGTACACGAAGAATGGAAAATTTGCTACGACTGTCCGATCAGATCAAGTTATATACCGATCCAAAGGTGTGACGGTCAATAACAAAAGTGCATACTAAGACTTTTGGTAACTCACCTGGTTCATATATGATATGGTGATATGGGGGTGTAAGTGGGAGGGCCAAAATTTTTATGATTGCAGCTTGTGGAGCCTTTTGGTTAAATTTTATCTCCGACGCCATCGGAGTTCTCTCCGCCGCTATCGGAGTTATCTCCGCCGCTATCGGGGTTATCTCCGACGCCTTCGGAGTTATCTCCGACGCTAGCGAGGTTATCTCCACCGCCATCGGAGTTATATCCGCCGCCATCGGAGTTATCTCCGCCGCCATCGGATTTATATCCGCCGCCATCGGAGTTATCTCCGCCGCCATCGGAGTTATCTCCGACGCCATCGGAGTTATCTCCGACGCCAGCGAGGTTATCTCCGCCGCCATCGGAGTTATCTCCGCCGCTATCGGAGTTATCTCCGACGCCATCGGAGTTATCTCCGACGCCATCGGAGTTATCTCCGACGCCAGCGAGGTTATCTCCGCCGCCATCGGAGTTATCTCCGCCGCTATCGGAGTTATCTCCGACGCCATCGGAGTTATCTCCGACGCCATCGGAGTTATCTCCGACGCTAGCGAGGTTATCTCCGCCGCCATCGGAGTTATATCCGCCGCCATCGGAGTTATCTCCGCCGCTATCGGAGTTATCTCCGCCGCTATCGGAGTTATCTCCGACGCCAGCGAGGTTATTTCCGCCGCCATCGGAGTTATCTCCGCCGCTATCGGAGTTATCTCCGACGCCATCGGAGTTATCTCCGCCGCCATCGGAGTTATATCCGCCGCCATCGGAGTTATCTCCGCCGCCATCGGAGTTATCTCCGCCGCCATCGGAGTTATCTCCGACGCCAGCGAGGTTATCTCCGCCGCCATCGGAGTTATCTCCGCCGCTATCGGAGTTATCTCCGCCGCCATCGGATTTATCTCCGACGCCATCGGAGTTATCTCCGACGCCAGCGAGGTTATTTCCGCCGCCATCGGAGTTATCTCCGCCGCTATCGGAGTTATCTCCGACGCCATCGGAGTTATCTCCGACGCCATCGGATTTATCTCCGACGCCATCGGAGTTATCTCCGACGCCAGCGAGGTTATTTCCGCCGCCATCGGAGTTATCTCCGCCGCCATCGGAGTTATCTCCGCCGCTATCGGAGTTATCTCCGACGCCATCGGAGTTATCTCCGCCGCCAGCGAGGTTATTGCATCATATTGGAGATTACTCCGATAGCGGCGGAGATAAACTCGATGGCGGAGATAAACTCGCAGATAATATGAGATGAACTCTTTGTCCTGACTGACACATCAACGTGTAGGGCTAACGGCTAAATGTAAAAAGCTGAAATTTTTACACAACGTACCTGAGACAATTTCATCGTGCAAAAAGACGGCGTTTTGCAAAATTCCACCTAGAAGTGTGATAACCTGAGTTCAGAGGTCATAGAATTGCTTTGTAAGAAAATCTTTTTTGTTTCTTAAGATATCTTAACCAAACTTTCAGATTATATGTTTGGTCAAAGTCGGATTACTATATTATATAGCTGCAAATTAACCTTTAGTATGAAAAGCTTTTTTGTTTCTTAAGATATCCAAACCAAACTTGCAGATTGTATATTTTGGACTGTCTATTACATTTTGACGAATTTTGGTCAAAGTCGGATTACTATATCATATAGCTGCCATAGAAATAATCTGATTAAATTAAACTTTCTTATGATATCTTTACTAAACTTTTAGATTGTATGCTTAAGACTGTCTCTTACATTCTGACCAAATTTGGTTGAAATCGGTCAACTATATCAGATAGCTGCCATATGAACAATCGGTATAAAATCAAGTTTTAGTATGGAAAACTTTGTTGTTTTTTTAGATATCTTGATCACACTGTCAACATACGCATCTGGGTTGGTTTTATACATCCTGACCAAAATTGGTTAAAATCGGTTTACTATATTATATAGCTTCCCTATTTATTTTTTATTTGAAGTAAGCATTTTGATAATTTTATAGCAAAATTACACCGTCAGAATCATATAAAATTCCAAAAATTTCTGATATCTTCAAAAAAAAACTTTTTAACAAAGTAAAAGTCTAGTGACGAAAGTCATTCCCTGCCCCAACATTTCTGATATCCCATTTTGTGACGAACGATATTAAATTTAATATATAAATAATTATATAATAAAAAGTTTGGCATTCGGCACTGCGCATTAAAATTATTTTTAGGTATACAGAATCAAGATCTTTATGCGCAATGTTCCAAACTAATTTTTTTTTAAATAAATATATTTAAATATGAAACACTCCCCAAAAATCAGTTTTGCATCCTTAACATTTATATATTTATTTCAATGTTCAGTTTTCCAATTTAATATTCGTTTATACAGAGAGGCATTTCTGTCAATTTAAATGAAAATACATGAACCGCAATCTGGATTTTCAATCTGCGAATTGATAAGAACTATGACATGGCAACAGTGACATATATGTACCTGATATTAAATGTGGCCAAACAGCATTTACCAAAATGAACAATCAGAAGCCAGAAAAGCCAAAATCATTTAGCCCACACTTTTGGGCCAGGGCTTTAAAATCTCTTTGCCGCTGTGTGATTTCAGTTAATTAATTATTAATAATTAATGATCAGCAGATGTTGGTGTGCTGCTGTTTATTGCCAGCTTCTCTGCAGCCACATTTGCTACACTGAAAAAAGTAAAATCAAGAACATTCATTTTAAATATTTTGTTCTTAAAATAAGACTATTTTAAGACCAAATTAATAAAACTAAGAATATTAATCTAAAAATTCACAGATCTTAATATAAGAATTAAAAATCTTAAATTTATAAGAAAATATAAATATGTCATATTTAAAATGAAGACATTAATGGCACCGTGGCGCTCTGGTTAGAGTCGCCGCTTCAGTTTGATACCAAGTCGAGGGATCGAAACCCGCTCTAGCCAAGGAAAAAACATATAATCGGCATATTTAAAAAAAGAAATAAATCCAAAAAAAAATATAAATATCAAAAAAAAACAACTTTTGTTTTATCAGTGTACCCTGTTGCCTGATTTTATGGTGCGGCCATAAAAACGCAATTAGATTGAACGCGAAGCTCATAAAAGCAACATGAGCGGCAAACAGGCCATCAACCATCGACACTGCCAACTCGACTGCCAAGCCGCACTAATTGAAATAATTGAAATAATCAGGCGCGCGGGCGTGGCACCTGCTGCTGATTGACTCCTACATCTGTCCGCAGGCTGTTTTGCGGTTCTCTCTGGACATGTACATATGTATGTACAATATGTCTGTACATTGTACAATGCACAAGCGTTGCATCTAAATTACAAGTGTTATTGTTGCTCCTGTTGCAAGCATTGTTATTATAGCCCTTTAGTTAAGTCGACAATAGTATTTCAAGGGTCAATTTTCGTGAAATCAATTTGCCAATTTGACCCTCGATGCGTATACGTAATCCGAATGTAATTATCAACTGATTGGCAACTTAGGAGAATATCATATACTAGGGGGTTCGCCGATCCGATTGTTCCTATGGCAGATATATGATATAGTAATCCGTATATATATTATATATGATATATGATAGTTTGATATATGTAAGTTTTGTTAAGATTTCTTAAGAAACAAATAAGTTCTTCAAACAAAGCAATTCCCAGACCTTTGACCTGAATTTGACCCACTTACAGGTGGAATTTCGCAAAACGCCGTCTTATTGCACGATGAAATTGTCTCATCATACACGTGACCTACACGTGGATGTGTCAGTGAGTCAGTCAGGACAAAGAGTTTTATATAAATAAATATATATTAGTTTACAAAATTCTGGATACTTTCTGGATATTTTTAAAATTTTCAACTGATTCTTGGCTAAATGTGCCTGAGATATTTGCATCGAATACGAGTCACATACAAATTAATTGTTGGCATAATCTTAGTTCATAGTCATGGCTCCTCTTCAATGGGCAACAATTTGAAAGACAATTCAATTTCATGGCCGCTTTGCCTCTAAAAAAGATGACTGGGAAAATAATCCATGTCAATTCTTTGTCTTATGGTTCTCCAGTTCTTTTATTTGCCTGCCACTCCATAAACAGTTTTTGCGACAAAAGCAATCGGCGGAGAAGCCATAAATCAAAATAGCTTAAAACGTTCAATATACATAAATCGCCATTCACAATTTGTTATTCGCTATACGATATTTGGTACTCAATTTGATTTGGAAAGCTGCCATAAAAGTGTCATGCTATTCAATAATTATAAGCAATTTGTTGTAAACTTTTATAACCTGTGATAAGCATATATTAATTTTGGGTAAAAGATTCTATAAATTGAATATATTCTTTATCAGTTGTTTATGCTGATAATCAGAATGCATTTTATATGATTCGATATCGATAAAAAAAATAGTATCTATGACTGACTAACTGACTGACACATCAACGTGTAGGCCAAACGGCTAAAGGTAAATAGCTGAAATTTTCACACAACATAGCTGAGACAATTTCATCGTGCAATAAGACGGCGTTTCCTAAAATTCCATCTGAAAGAGTGTTTACCTTAGGTCAAAAGGTCATGGAATTGCTTTGTATGAAAAACTTTTTTGTTTCTTAAGATATATCAACCAAACTTCCAGATTGTATGTTAGGGACTGTTTCTTACATTCTGACAAAATTTGGTACAAGTCGGATTACTATATCATATAGCTGCCATAGGAATTATCGGATGCAAATTATCGTTTAGTATGAACATTTTTTTTGTTTCTTAAGAAAGCTCAATCAAACTCATACTAAAGGTTACTTTGACTAAACTTTATTAACATTTGTAACAAATTTTCATTCCCGCGAGCAGATATTTTTTTTAAGTCACATATTTTCCAATAGATATAATGTGAAAATATGTACATATTTTCTGATTGGAATTTGGCTATAAGTTACTAAACCGAAGTAATATAAATGCACTCATTCGAAACGTAGTAAATAAATTTAAAGAAGTCACTCACAAAGTAATTACTTGAGCGTAATTTAATTAAATCGCAATAAAAATAATTCGCCCTGCCATTTGTATACACAATTTATGCCATTCATAATAGAAAATGGCAATGTTGCAGGAGGAGTGGGAAACACATACAGACAGACAGATAGACAAATAGACAAATACTATCATCTGCATAATTTATTTATGTGAGCTGAGAAATATCTATGCATAGAGATGACTGAAAATCATGCCAAAATGCTGTGCCAGAAATGCCAATTTAATGCTATTCCCTCTTTCTGTTTTTCTTTCGTTATTTTTTTTGAGAGTAAAAATTGAAGCGAGTACATAACGAAAGCAAAGCAAATTGGGAGTGATTTTTTATCAAAATTCGGCAACATTTCGCCAACAAAATGTCATAGAAAATGTGGGAGCTATCGATTGAATTTTTAGATACGTATAGAAAAGTTAGATGACTTTGCAAACCACTTGATAATTTTACATTCGAATTTACTCAATTTAAAATAAGTTTAATAATAATTTATTCCGTAAGATAAAAAGTTAATTTGTATGAATTCATATTAAAATTTATTTCATAAGAATTGGAATGTCATTTAAACAGTTTGATTTATTCAGCTCGCTAGTTTAAATAATGAACTTTTCCTGTTAAAGGATATAAAAAAAATCCAATTTGATTCGGTTAACAGCCTTGAAAATTAGCTATTAATTTCTGTGAACAATTTTCCGAGAAAAGTCTGTCAATTTAAATAAATATATTAACATGGATATACATATGTATATCGACTCATTCTGATCACGAAAATGTTCGTGACAAAACTATAATACCCTCGGAAATGACACATATTTTTCTCAATATGTAAATGGGAAATAAGGCGAAAGAGCTGTGAAATTGAATTGCAGAATGAAAGGCAAATGACAGGCAGTAAGGCAATAAAGCAATAAGTGTAGTAAGACATTGAGTCGAATTGAGACAGTCTCAATTATGTGTGGACGCTGTCGTCGTTTGTCATTGGCGCTGTCTGTCACTGTCACTGTCACTTTTCTCTGTCTCTGTCACTGCCACTGTCTGTCTCGTTCACTGTCTTGCTGACTTGTGTCATTTCGCGCAGTTTATGAGCCTCGCTTAATAATAAGTATGTTAATTGACAACTTAAGCCAACTGTCAGCACATACGTGAGTGCAACATCTGTGCACACTTCATTGGTAATCGTAATAGCATTACAACAAATTAAAAGGAAGGCGAATAAAAATAGAAATGATACTCAGCAGACTGTGATTCGATTGATGGCGTGCCACACGGCGTATGCGTAATATCTCAATGTCAATGCTAATATGCATATAACCATGAGTCACGTAATTGAAAGTATGCAAATGTTATGAATTTTGGCCAAGTTATCTGTGCCACGCCCTTAGATGACGCTTGGCAATGCAAATGGAAAATTATATTAATTTTGCATAATATTTGCATGGCAGTTATCAGCTCGCTGGCACTGTGGAGCAGATATACACATAAATGCATTTTATGACATAGAATCTATGTACATAAAACGATCTGTCCTCACTGACTCACTGACGCATTTTTGCGAAATTCCACCTGTAAGTGGGTCAAATTCAGGTCGAAGGTCAGGAAATTTCTTTGTTTCTTTAGATATCTAACCAAACTTACAGATTATTTGTTTGGGACTGTCTCTTACATTGTGACCAAATTTGGTCAAAGTGGGATAACTATATCATATAGCTGCCATAGGAAAAACCTTTAGTATGAAACATTTTTTTGTTTCTTAAGATATCTCAACCAAACTTATACTAAAGATTACTTTGACTAAACTTTATTAACATAATTTATATTCAATTCGCGATCGAAGCGAGTTGTCTCCTAACATACATATAAAAATATATATGTATGGGAGTATACAAACAGATATACACTTTAAAACATTTTATTACAAGTAAAATACATATAAATATATGTAGAAGAGTATACAAGAGTCGTGATTAAACATATGAATATAAATTAAAAGTCGTTGCTTTGTTTAAGAAACAGAGCTCAATTACGATTTGCCTACTGTGCTCTTATTTTAATTCGTTTAAGCAAACAGTGACACAAAAGTTGTGCAAACATTTAATTATGACTGTTTACACGTCGATAAACTCTTTACGAATATATGCATTAATATCTACACATATTTCTATTGTATACTAATATTTATCTTTTATATACGTATATTTATGTTAATTATTTGTGTATCAAAATATGCTCAAACAAATTGCGCTTCGATCTATTTTCCAGGCACATTCCGTCTAAGGAGCAACCAAAATGCAAATAATACTGCACACCTAAGGGGGCGTGGCACTGTGGGCATTCTGAAAATGTGAAATCAACTCGGATACATAAAGTCTGATCAGAAAGCTTTGTGGCCAAAACAAAAGCGTCAGCTGCAACAACAACAACATCAAACAACAACAACAAACAACCACAACAAGGGCAACAATAACAGCACGAAGATAATTATTAAGCACTTCGCGAGTGTTATTAAAAAATGGGCGTGGCAATGGCGTGGGGGCAACACCAATGCCTGACCATGGCGCTCATGCTGACAGTGGTAATTAGCTTCTGGCCGATTGGGAGCCAGGCGTCCATTGACTGTGCCGATTGGCAGAGTCCAACTGAATGTAACAACAACACTAAGAACAACAACAACAGAATTGGCAACAATAGCAGCAACTATATTGCCCCATCCAAATCCTCCTCCTCCTCCTCATCCTCATCCTCATCCCAATCCTCATCAGCCTCGACGTTGGAGCATTTGAATAGTTCAATGCCGTCAGATAATTTGCTGGAACCGGATCTGGAACGAGATGGAGACAATTGGCCATTGGAGCGTGTCGTGTCCACCATTGTGCCCGTCTTTTTTGGCATTATTGGCTTTGCCGGACTCCTTGGCAATGTGCTCGTCATACTGGGTAAGTCTGCATTCTCTCTCTCTCTCTCTCACACTCGGATATACACTGAAAAAAAGACAAACTTCGAATGTAAATAACATTAATCTTACATATTTTGTTCTTAAAATAAGACCATTTTAAGACCAAATTAGTAATACTAGGAATATTAATCTAAAGAATCGCCGTTCTAAATATAAGAATACAAAAGTTTAGATTGTTAGGAAAATATAAATATGTCATATTTTATGTGAAACCAATAGTAATCCTTCAGTTTAAAAACAAGCGCGGGTTCGAATCCCACTATTGCCTAGGAATAACCTATTAACGGAATATTTGTAAAAACACCAAGTCCAAAAATAAAACAACAATAAAAATAAGTTTGGAGCTTAAAACCTGCTTCTTTTTTATCTTGAGTATTTAATTACCTGAGGTAAATCTCTGATCTACTAAATCCTCTCCCTTCGAATCAGAGATCTATCATGTTTTGTTTTTTTTTAATTATTTGATGTTTTCATCTGATTGGGTTTTTCTGAGTTTTTCCCAATCCTTGCAACAAATGTTGGATCAATTAATCATTTTAATACCCCAGTTCGTTTCAGTTTTTAATTTAAATTTATTATTATTTAAATCGTTAATTTTTATCAAAATTTTTAGCTTAATTTTTACTTTAATTTTTTTAACACTAAACTTTCATTGCTGACTGTTTTTAGTCGTGAATATAAAATAAATAAATAAAACAAGTTTGGTCTATAAATAAGAACTTGGTCTTATTTTAAATGTTCTTAAAATCGAGATTTCTAACTTTATGATTTTTATGTTCTTGACGCTTTCTTTAGACCACAATTCTTAGGTCTGAGACCAAAATCTTAATGTTAGATTCTTTTTTTTTATCAGTGTACTTGTCTCGCTTTCCCCCTTTTACCACTTTATTGGCACCCGCAAGACACATAAAACCGACCTTATTGCAGTCATTACATTAGCAAACTCCGGGTCGATAACCGTAGGGGCCTTTGGCTCTGGCCAAATTATGCGTAATAATTGCAAATATTACTCGCAAGCCGTACATTAACTGGATTTAATATGGCATCCATAAACGGGCCACGCACAGCGCTACTATAAAAGCCAACTTTCTATAAAGTTCAAACTGGACTAATTGATTTCTTATATGCCTGCAATGACTGCAATTTGTGTGTTCGTGATGCTGCCTCAGAATCAAGGCCAATTGCAGTTTTACGTTCAACAGTTCCCGTTTATGGGGTATTTTTTAGTGCTCTTTCCTCCGTTTATGCGTCTTTCAGAGTCCTTCGAAGGACCAAACACACAACGTGGCTTTCATCACTTAGAAGCCTAGTTTTTCATAACATAAACTATACATTTTTGCTTGAAATAAATCGATAAAAATCTTAATAATCATAATAAAAGTTTTCTAAAGGCTTTTTTTCTTTGCCGGGCACAAAAATCTGTTCAACTACATTTATATATGTTCTAAAATCAAGATTTTGGTCTAAAAAATACGTCGAGAACATAAAATTCTTAAATTTAAAAAACACATCTTGATTTTAAGAAAATTTCAAATAAGAATAAGTTCTTAATTTAGGATCAAACAGTCTTAAATTCTCAAACCAAAAACAAAAAAATTAGGCAGGTGTTTTAAACTTTAAAAATATTTTTTTTTATTTTGATATTTATACTTTTTTTTAATTTATTTTTTTAAATATTCCGAATTTATGTTTTTTCCTTGGCTAGAGCGGGTTTCGATCCCTCGACTTGTTTCCAAACTGAAGCGGGGACTCTAACCAGAGCGCCACGGTGTCATTATTGTCTTCATATTAAATTTTACATATTTATATTTTCTTATCAATTTAAGATTTTTAATTCTTATAATAAGAACTGCGAATTTTTAGATTAATATTCTTAGATTTATTAATTTGGTCTTAAAATGGTCTATTTTTAAGAACAAAATATTTAAGATGAATGTTCTTGATTTTCGAAGTTTGTCTTTTTTTTCAGTGTATGATATGGTATAGATATTGGTTTATGCTTTCGATTTTAAATTAAGTTTATCAAAGATTAGACGCATATTAAACTTTTGCCAAATGAAATACATTATTGAAAATAAGTATAACATTGATCGGTTACAGTACATAAATATTTTGCACAGTTTTAAGTACATTTTTCTGCTTGGAATGAAGTTTTCTAAAATATAAACTAACGTAAAATGCAGTAAATTAATTAGTAATCAATTCTAAAATAAATGTACGCATTTCAAAATATACATTAAACAAAAATGTAACGACTCGTTTTAAGTTTAAATATTTAGGTAGGGCTTAAAATGAGAAACAGTATCTCCTATATAATTATTTACTTGTTGCTTATCTGTGACTTCGCTCCCGTTGTTTTTAGTGAAATATGATTATTTGGAAATTCCACAATACTTAATCAATTTTCTCACATACATATCAATTTTTGAGTGACAACAAATTCTTTCGCATTTTCTAATATCTACACAAATATTGATATTATAACATCACCACTGTAAAAACTTTAGATGTACATATGTCTGAAAAAATAGTTACTTATAATGGGCAATGCCTATAAAAATTCCATTTCAGTAATATCCAGAGTTAATTTACAAGTTATCAGAAAATGATATGATATACAATAATCAAGGGTAATACTGACAATTTATGATTTACATGTTCTACATAAATAATGCAGGTAATTTTACATTAGCAAATTGTAAAATAACAAGCGATTGTTCGCCAATCAGTTTGATGCCATATAAGTATGCGCAATGCGATATTATTTGTGGCCCAGAGGCACGCGTAAAATTCCAATCAGAATCTGTGGAGCCCACGCAGATTTCACACAATGGTATTAAGGTTTATTTTATTCGCATGAAAATGCATATTGCATTTCGATGGAATTTGTCGCGGAATCCCAATGAAATGCGAGAACAACAAGTTTTAAAATAACTTGACATCAGTGTAATTCCTATTAAAATGATGTTGTTGAGCAACCAATACAAATGCGGTTCCACTAGCCCCGCCCCGCCCCGACCCCGCCCACGTTCCAAATTCAGTTGAAAGTCCATTGAAGCAGAATGTATAAATTAGACGTGGATTCCGTTCACGGTGCACAATTGTATTACATCTGTCGAAAGCTTCGTATTTAAGTTCATTTGCGGCTTTATAGAATTTACTAAAAAAAAACATCAAAATCGAAACCATGTTCAATGCCCTACTTTGCAGATACCATATAAATGGTGGAAACTCCGAAAAATCGATAGTAAAAATTTTTATATATTTTGTATTTTCCCATTAATAGAGCTAGTAATTTTATTAATTTCATACCATTTTAGTGTTTATGGCATATGTAGTTTTAAATAAATTTAAAGGCTATATATTTATACTTGAGGGATTACTGGGTTTTTTTATTCGATACAAATTGAATTCACAGACGATTCGGCAATATTTTTTTACCCTGTGTTTTCAGCATAAGAGATTTATTTAATTTTATTGATAAACAATTTTTATTATTGATTTTTAACAATAAAATTAATTTATTTATTTAAAAGCAGTTGACAAATTTTTAAAGTAATATTACAAACTACAATTATATTAAATAATAAAAATTGAACGAAAATTAGCAAAATTTTCGAAAGTAAAAAGGTCTATAGGTGTTCAAAAAATGTTAATTTAAATGATCCAATTTTTCTTCGGGCTCAAGCAAAAAATGTTTTGATGCAAAAAGTTTCTACAAACAATTCTAATAATGAAACAAACAATTCAAAAATCTCTTCTCTTATAATTTTTATAATTTTTTGTATGTGATGATCTCAGAAAAAGTTTTTATTAAAAGGAGGAAAAAGCGGATAAAATATTTAGTAAATTTTAGCAATTTTTAAAAAAGAATAAAAAAAATTAAATAAGTAGACTTTTACAAAACTTGTAAACTTTCTATTGTTACTTAATGGGTTAAGGAAACTTTTGTATCATTCAAACCGAATTCAAATGACCTTTCCATTGATGACAAAATGTACATAAAGTTAGTTCAAATTATGAGAAAATGTAACTCATAGTTTTGTGAAAATACTTATGCCCACTATTGTATATGCCCCACATGTACTATCATTTTCTAGGATAGATAGTAGATGGAAAAATGTGTTATATGTGAAGCATGAGCGGAGCAAATCAAATTGCCAGCTCCGGCGGCGGCTAAAGCCACGGAAAGGATTACGCTCGTTCGAGTATTGGCCAACAAGGCAAAATTGGCAAAAGCTGAAAACAGCAAACTCTGGCCACGTCCATCTACACGCTTGAGTGGCCAATTACAAATTTATAACACGATTTTCCATGTGGCAGCTACAAATTTGTTCCACCCGTCCTCCCCCTACGCTTTAGGCCATTTGGGCAACTGTTGCCCAACATCATTTGTGACATGTCTCCGGTTTTTGGGTCGCTGTGCGGCATCCGTTGTCCGTATTTTTTTATTTTTTTATCATGCTTTGACATAGGCCAAAACGAATTGAAGTGGCAATGAGTCAATGCAGATTTTGTTGGTAAAACCCCAAAAACTAAAACATAAAACATAAATTACAATTAAGCCACAAAATCATTTTACTCGTTGTCCACCGTCGCCGTTTTGTAAGCATCAAATGGACAAATTGTTTGCTGCAAACACTTCCCTTTTGTTTATACAGTTTTGGCCATGTTTCTGGGCCCAAATTGATGCTGACAGATGTCAGAATTCTGTGGGCTGTACGATGTACGATGTACGCTGTTATCCGTTATCCTAATCAACTCATTGTCAACTAAGATATCCCAAACTCATACACTGATAAAAAAGTGTTCTAAAATCAAGATTTTGGTCTTAGAACTAACAATTTTGGTCTAAAAAATGCGTCGAGAACATAAAATTCTTCAATTTAGAAAACACATATTGATTTTAAGAACATTTCAAATAAGAATAAGTTCTTATTTTTAGACCAAACAGTTTTAAATTCTCAAACCAAAAATAGAAAATAAGGCAGGTGTTTTAAACTTATATTTCTTTTTTGATATTTATATTTTTTTATGGGTTTATTCTTTTTTTTAACAAAAATTCCGATTATATGTTTTTTCCTTGACTAGACCGGGTTTCGATCCCTCGACTTGTTACCAAACTGAAGCGGTGACTCTAACCAGAGCGCCACGGTGCCATTATTGTCTTCATATTAAATTTGACATATTTATATTTTCTTATCAATTTAAGATTTTTATTTCTTATATTAAGAGCTCCGAATTTTTAGATTAATATTCTTAGTTTTATTAATTTGGTCTTAAAATGGTCTTATTTTAAGAACAAAATATTTAAGATGAATGTTCTTGATTTTAGAACTTGGTCATTTTTTTTCAGTGTGCACCTACAATGTTGGGAATATTCATGTCAAAGCAACTGGTCTCTAGATAAGGGAATTTCATAATGTTGTTCCTACCCAGGAGGGTATATTGTAGTCGCATATATAAATGCATTCAGTCTGTGATTATTTGATGCTTTGTTTTGTTGTTCAACTTTTGTAAATTGCCTGTCACTTTGCTTGTATTTGAACAATATTTAGTCGGGATTCTAGTTTGTGCTTTATCCGTGTTATTCGACAGATGCCACAACGGTCATGTAGAAATAGAATACATAAATTAAGGGATTATGTTTAACGCTTTCAATGCATTTGCTTGAATGAACATTTTTGTATTTGTCTAGAATTTATAAAATTAATATTTATTAAACATTCAATTACCCAAATTAATTTGACTTCTCTTTCAGGCGGAAAAACTAATTTAAATTTAGTATAATTACAATTTATTATAATTACAATTGTAAATCCTACATTTTCAATATTTTTGAAAATATTTTCGGTTATTTTATTTGAATCCAGGTTGAGTAAATTTAAAGGAAAGTTTTGTTTTGCGATTTATCATCCATGTTCTACAAAATTGTAAGAAGATTATAATTGAGTATTTATCTCTTATTTCTCATCTGAAATAAATTTTATTTTATATTGGACTTGAATCTAATAAATTATAGCTATCTGTTGTAGCTTTAAATCAACTTGAACATTTGTTAGATCCAGATATTGCGATTACTAAGAGCAGGTTCAAAAATGAACTGATGTGATTTCATAGAATAAATAAAACAAGTTGCTTTTGAAGTCATAAATTTAAGTTGAGTTTGTAGAATGTGCACATACACGTAGTATCTTCAAGTACACATCAACACCTTTTAAGAGTGATCTATTTGCTTAAGTTGAAAGCTCACAGTCGAGTACTCATGTGCACAGGATATGCTTGAGGGTATCACATTAAAATGTGTTAATTTTGCCATAAAATGCAGAGCAAAGGCATCCATTTAAGTGAAGAGTGTAAAGAAGGAGGGAGGTGCTGATGCAGCTGCTTGCTTAGACGGCAGTTTGACAAATTATCTTTCCATAAGCCATAAATACACTTGCACTTACAACCAACTCAGCTAAAATACGTTAGAGATTACAGAGTAGAATTAAAGGTCGATGGGGGACGTGGAAAATGGAAGAGGGAATTCTTCGAAGCGACTCTAATTTCGCTCATAATTTGCAATAAAACTCACACATTCATTTACAAATCATTTATCAAATTGCCGCACGGCGCTGACAAAGTTACTTTCAACAAACACCAGACACAAAGACTTGGAGAGCCAAAGTTACTATATATAAGGTTATAGTCAGAGGCGTAGACAAAGGGGGGAATCATGGCGACCGTCAGGCAGCAGAGAAACGAAAATAACTTTTGACATTTGCCTTTGGACTTTTGATTGTTTGTTGTGGTTGCTACACTAAAAAAAAATAAGACCAACAAGAACATTCATCTTGTATATTTTGTTCTTAAAATAAGATCATTTTAAGACCAAATTAACAAAACTAAGAATATTAATCTAAAAATTCGCAGTTCTTAATATAAGAATTAAAAACCTTAAATTGATGAGAAAATAGAAATATGTCATATTTAATATGAAGACAATAATGACACCGTGGCGCTCTGGTTAGAGTCGCCGCTTCAGTTTGGTAACAAGTCGAGGGATCGAAACCCGCTCTATCCAAGGAAAAAACATATAATCGGAATATTTGTAAAAAAAAAAAAATACAAAAAAAGGATGAATATAAAAAAAAAAAGTTTAAAACACCTGCTTTTTTTAGTTTGAGAACTTAAGACTGTTTGCTTTTAATCTAAGAACTTATTCTTATTTGAAATGTTCTTCAAATCAAGATGTGTTTTCTAAATTTCAGAATTTTATTTTAGACCAAAATTCTTAGTTCTGAGACCAAAATCTTGATTTCAGAACATTTTTTTTATCAGTGTACATTTTACACTTTGCACGCGATGCAATAGTAAACAAAACTCCCCCTAACTTGCTGGAAAAACCCTTTTCCTTTTCACTCCCCCAATGTCTGTCACCCGGCGAGGCGACAATTGGACGACGCGACTCCCCGTTGCCTACTGCGTTTTTCCTGAGCCCATTTTCTTTTCAAGTTTTCCCAGAATTTAAAGTTAAAAAATCTTTAGAATACTTTACAAATTTCAATTAAAAATTGTTATCATTAAATAGATATATTCATTATCTCTAAAAATGCCTTCTTAAATCGATTGTGATATTTTAGAAAAATTATAAATAGAAAATTAAATTATTATAAAATCGACATTCCACTGGATCATTCCAGTAACCAGATAACATTATTTCCCAGGCTTTAAAGAGTATTAAGTCTTTTTTCATGTAAAGCAATGAATAACGCTTCTTATTTAGGTCAACCGAAAACCTAAATTTTTATTTTTTTCTGAACCGAAACCGTACCGGTATTTTTAAACCGATAACCGTTAAGAAACCGTTACTCCAAGATTTTGCACAACCGATATCCGAAAACCTTAATTCGAGCATAATCGAAACCGTAACTGAAACCGATATTTGTTTCGGTTTTAATCCCCGATTTAAAGTGGGGTTTTCTCATCTATAAAAAGTCTTTCTTGTTATATAGTATTATTTTCAACAGTGACAGTTACTATTGATTTGAACTAATCTCTAGCATGATAAAATAATGCATTTTTTAATACCATTGCAGATGGTATTCTAGTTTGGTCACGAATTGTGTATTTGATTATACTTAAACTTTATATTGTCGAGAGTATTTCCGGTTAAACACCAGGTTATGAGTGTTTTGTCCGCTTAAAAGGAAAAAGTGAGCATTAGGAATGGGAAAAATTATGGAAAATATGACACGCAGCGTTTTATGTTCCACCTGCTGCCTTTGGCTGGATGGCATTTATTTTTAGTCACGGTAACTTTTGCTGCTGTTTTATTGAAAGCACACTGCAGCAGAGGTAAGAACAATGCAGCGAGTGGTAACACCTACACACACACACATATATAAATATATATATATATATATATATGCATACATTCACACAGATGGTACACGGATGAGGATTCAAAGGCGTCGACTTGAGTCAAGGTTGCGAAAATTGCATGCAAAATGACTTTGCTGTTGAGATTTTCTTCTTGCACGAGATAGAGCAGCAATAACACACACACACACACACACATACACACACATACACATGCCCAAGTGCATGCCCCTACACACACACACACACACACACACACACACACACAAAAACTAATAAATATATATGTATGTATACAGCAGTGTTGTCGTTTTAAATATTTAATAGCTAGACAATGATAGAATATTCGCAGAAATGTTATTTATTTGATTATTTGATTACTTTTCCAGCTAACATTAATATTCTTCAGAATATTAATATTCCTTACTTAACATCAATATTATTCAGAAAATTAATATTCTCTGTCGTAAATATATGTATATCAATATTGAGGTAATAAAATTGATAATATTTAATCTTATATAATATGTTACTGCTGCATTAAAATCTTAAACATAGGTTTCAAAATACAGAAACCGAGTTTTTCGTAAAAAAAAAATAATGCACTTGTCAAATAATGGTTTAGTTCAGCTCGTTAAGACCAATTTTAGAAAAAGAGTTTATATAAAAAAGCCAAAAGTTTATATGAATATTATAACTTTTAATAGTACCCTTATTAAAATGGTTTTAATCAGAGACGGGCACAATTATTTACTTTTGTAATGCATTTGCCATTTCATTAGCAATAAAAATAGTAGTGCTAATGAAATGGACATTTCACTAGCATTGAAAAAAGTAGTGCTAGTAAAAATTTTTTAATTGACATTGAAAATGAAAAGTAATTAAAATATTTTTTTTGGCATTAAATAATTCTAGTGAAATCGCAATTTAATTAGCATTATCATTGAATTTTTGGACCAATTAAATTTGAAAATTTGTTATCTTGAAAGTATGTTAAAAAAAGTTTGAAAAAAATGTTAAAAATTTTGGAAAAATGTTGAAGATTTAGAAAAATGTTAAAAGTTTAAAAAAATGTTAAAAATTTGGAAAAATTTGAAAAATTAAAAAAAATTTAAATTTAAGAAAAATGTTAAAAATTAAAAAAAAATTTAAAAATTTGTTTGTAACATTTTTCTAAAAGTTTTAACATTTTTTTCAAATTTTTAACATTTTTTTAACATAGTTTCAAGATAACAAATTTCCAAATTTTAATTTCAACTCAACACTTTAATTAATTTTTTTAGATACTTTACTCAACTTATCTTTACTTAATTTGCTATTTTGGCCAATGAAATTCTGGCAACACTGTTGTACATATACATATACACATGCACATACACGTTTAAGTGTTGCCTTGCAACGCCTTCAGGTGCAGCTGCAACTTGTGTATCTTTTTAGTTGTGGGGCAAGCTAAAAACAGCCATAAATACCATTTGTTGTTGGTTGTTCTTGTTGTTGTTGTTGTTGTTGTTGTATGGCAGACACCGCACATTTAACTAAGCATCATTGAGTTTGTTGCTTGTTCTTCTTCTCTTTGTTATTGTTATTGTTATTGTCCTTGTCGGCGCTTGCAAATTAAGCACAACCCAAAAGTGTTGTCTACTTTTTGGGGCAAAAGTCGCGCTGTTGCCGACGACATTGAAATTTATCTAATATTAGCTACAATTGTATTAGACAATACTCAAGGGAAAGTCATACATATATCTGAATATTTATAATTACGTTTTTTCTTTTGAGAATTTATAGAAAAGTGTAGATTCCTTATGTTATTGACTGCGTATCGATTTAGAGACAAATAAGTACATCTACCCAAACACATCACACAAGAAAAAAACAGAAGGATTCATTTAATTTAAGAATAAGAACTAAATTTAAATTATACTAATACCAATGCAGAGTCTTGAAGTTTTCTAAAATTATTTTATCATAAAATTAGAAGTAAATTTCCCTCACAAAACTGGTTTTCATTTAATTTAGTTAAGGTACCTTCAATATTGAAAAATATTTGCATTCAAAAATTTATTCTGATCTAGCTTACATATACTTTATTCAGTCTGCCATAACACATCTTGTGTCAAAATTATAATACCCAATTTATAGATTTAGAAAATAGGCCGAAGAATACTTTTTCCTATCCCATGTGATAGGGTAAGGTATTCTAAAGCCACTGGTCAACACTGATTTAAAAACAAGATTTCAGTTAATTATTTAATTTTATTTCAAACTATAACCAAATATTAAATAAATATAAAAAATGTTGTTAAGTAGAAAAGTGCATTAAAAGATCTGGAAGTATTTCCATAAACAAAATACACATGACAAGAAATATCAATATGAATATTAATATTGGATACACAATTTTCGTATAATATCTAGTGATCTTGAGAAGACCATCAGTATTAAGTGCCTCTCGTTGCGCTTTCAACATATTATGATGCACAATCAGAGTGTGTAGAAGGACAGTTGGATTGTAAGTTGAATCGTTGCTGCTCATATATTGGTGAAGGCGTACATAATCCTCTTTTTTTGGCAGAGATGTCAAATCAATTTCGTATTTTTGTCCCACTTCCGGGAAGCCCGAAATACCAGCTAACTGGGCCAATTCGGCTATTTCGATTTGTATATTTGTCAGCAAACAAAATTGAAGGTCATGTTCCTTGGAAATCAGAACGCTGCTTAACGAAACATCCAATTTATGGTCTGATTCTGAATGATTCTGAAAATAAAGTGTGTTATATTTCATATAAATAGATATTATCCAATTAAAATATTTACCTCAATGTTTTCCGAATAATCCGTTGAATTTGAAGAGTAACAATAAAAATCGATTATCCTGTTTGAGCTCGCAACTTCTGAAATTAGTGTTTCAGAGTCTGGGCTTTTAGATGTTTCCAGATCCGACGGTACACATGTTTCCGAGTCGGATACGATAGTTTCTGTATCCGAATCGGTCATCAAATCTGACATTATCTCGAACTTCAAGTACGTCTCGTAATATGTCTCCAAATGTTGTAACAAGTCGGCCTCAAAATATATTTTACAATATATCCTCAAGTCTGAATCAAGATGTGTATGTAAATATGCCGCGAAATTTGACCCCAAAGATGTTTGCAAATACGTTTTCCAGTCTGAGTCAAAATTGTTTTCTAAATATATATCCAAATCTATCTCTGAACCTATTAGTAAACATCTCGCTAAATATTCCTTTAAGCATGCCTCTAAATATAAATCAGCATATATATTTGAAATTCTGTGATTATATGCATCCAAATAAATCTCAAAATGTGTCAATAAATAAATCTTAAAATGTGTCTCCAAATCTACCTCTAAACTTCTATCCAACTCAAAATCTATATTTGGAACTAAAGTTGCTTCCGAACTTCTACCTGAAATTGTATCTGAATTCGAGTCCGTATCTCCCTCTAAGTGTGTCTCCAAATTTATATCCGAATTAGTCTCTGAATCTCTATCTAAAAGTGTCTCCAAATCGAATTTTGAATCTGATTCCGAATTCCTTTCCTGAAGTATCTCAAAATCTGCTTCCAAATCTCTCTCTAAAACGTTCTTCAAGTCTGACTCCAAATTTGACTCCGAACCAGATTCCGAATCTGATTCCGAATCTATCGTTTCTATATCCGTCTCAAAAAATTCGGCTACGTATAACATTGAATTGAATTCGCTGGAAGTCTCTAAACCTGTCTCCAAAATATACTTCAAATTTGGCTCAAACTTTACGGCCAAATTGCCCTCTGAAAAGTGTCTCCAAATCCGACTCTCTAGACTCGAAAAATATTTTTGAGTATGCATGCAAATTATATGTCTCCCAACCTATCTCGGGTGGTGATTTCAAAGATATATTCGAATTTGTCTCCGGCGACACTAGATATGAATATGTCTCCAAATCGAAGTCCGAACATATTAACTCTGAGTACGTCTCCAAATGTGCCTCCAAATCTGATTCCGACGCCATTAGCTCCGAATCTGCATTTAAGTATTTTTCAAGATCTGCCTCCCAATCTGACTCCGAATTTGTCTCTAATTGTCTCTCGCTCTCTGATTCGGAATCATTACTTTCCATTAGGCTCGGCATACTATCGATTGAAATATAATACAATTGGTTTGGCCAAATTAATGTTTTTCGTCTTTCGGAGTTGACAGAGTGCCAAGTAATTTGTACTTCTGTTTGCACCGATATCAAATAACATTGATGTTCGTCGAGTGGACGCAATTGCGGATGTATCCATATCGTTGTCACTCTTTGTACATCATAATGATCTTGCCCCTCGTGCCGCTGATCCTCTGATTCGTTATAATGGCTGCGGTCCAACTGATTCATATTTTGGCAAATTAAGAAATATATATATCGAATTTGAGCGAGAAAAACGGGATCAGGGCTTAAATAAAAAGTTTGGCAAGTAATGCTCAGGTGAATGTCAAAGAATTTATGTTTGTTTTTGAGTTTATTTATATGAGAAACATTTAAAAATTAAAAGAATATAACCGGGTACGGAAATAGGGAAATTTATTTATTTATACACCCTAAATATTAACTAAAATGTATAGTAAAAATTAACAATTAAATTTATATTAATCCTAGTCTGGGATAGTCCGTTGATATACAGTCCTGTTCCGGATTTTACTTTATATTTTATAATGTAAATGTAAACTTTCACATTGAATCTAGGCAAAGTATTTAAAAAGTATCGTTTTTCACTTTATCGGACTTAAATTCGCCAACTCAAATTGAATTTAATCCGCCAAATTGGTCTAAAATTGTATTAGAATAGGCCGAAATTAAAAATCGGAATTATAAAATCATTATCTTTAGGACGTTTCTTAAAAAGTGATCAATACTTTTATTACATAATATTATGTTTAATGAATCAAGAAGAAATTTAAAAGAGTTTCAAATATGAATTCATTTCTTGTATTAAATTGAAGCAAGTTCTGAGCCCAGATCTTTTTCCAAAATGTTGGAAATTAATATTTGACTTAATTGCATCTGCAATAAATATAAACATGCTTATAAATATGAATATTTTATTTCGTCAAGTGGATAGCGTTATTGAGCTCAAACCTCAATTCAACATATGTACATATGTATTTGAACACTTGAGGGTATCCTGTTCGGTCTGTCAATTCCACGTAGCTGCAATTCACACACACACACACACTCACACACACACAAGATGTCTCACGTAGAGATGAAAAGAAAGGGAGAGAAAAACTAAAACGCAGAAAAGTATGCTATGAAAAGCATTTAAGGAGCATATGGTCATGTGTGTGGTATTGATGTGTGTGTATATCCGATAGGTGGCGCTGTGCAAATTTACACAAATCCACAAGGCGACGACGGCACACACAAATTTATTTTACTGCGTTGATAGTGATAAAATTTATAACCAGCAATGAGAACAGCGCCTAAAAGCAGGCAACAAAAACAATAAGCACACACGTGTGCTAAACAATGCCCAAGTGGGCAGCTGGCAATACTTTTATAATACCCCCACTGACTTCTCCTTTTCCCATTTCCATGCTCAGCACTCACCGGATTTCCCTCATCTTTCACTCACGTCTCTTTCTATCTGTAGACTCGTCATATTTATGCTTTTTTATGGGCCATGTACAATTTTATTGTTTTACTTTTCAATGCAATGTCTATCTGCTACTCGGCGACACACACACACACACACACACAGTGAGAGCACTTAAGTGAGACAGAGAACTTAAATCAGTATGTCAGACAAATGTAGAACAAGTCTGAGAACGAACTTACAATGCCTTACAATACGAGCAACAGACAGTAAATTTTTTCAAATGCATCCAGACTGCGTTTCCAAAAATAATTACTCTGCTTCTTTTAAAAATTATATGCGATTATTTTAGTGCATTTATAAAAAAGATATTAAATTAGGATTTTAAGCTCAAATCTAATTTTCCTCTAAAAAATGCGTCGAAAACCAAAAATTGTTATAAGTAGACAAATCATTTTGAATTTAAAAGCACTCTTTTAATTTACTCTGAAAGTTGTCTCAGTTTAAAAATCAAAAAAAATACGTAAGACAAATTTTCTGAAGTCTCTTTGACTTAAGTAAAATAATTTCAACAGCATAATTAAAATAATTATAACAGAAAACTTTTAACAAACGGTTCCCATTAAAAATGGTGAAAGAAGAAAGTGCGTAATTTTTTAATACATTTTTTTTCAAATATTTTTGCTTTTCTTTCGATAATTATCGACAAATAATTATTGTCTTAAGTTTGACACATTTAACTATTAAACACTTCAAAAGTGATCTAATAAAAAAACTGTTTCATATTTTTACTGAAATACTTTAAATTTTTTAATTCATTGGTTCAATTTTTGGTCAGTTAAACACCTCAAAACTTTTGGCGAATTGCAAGTGAGTTGCATTTTTGTAGAACATCTCATGTTAGACCTTTGTTTTACTGTCTGACTCTTTATGTGTTTTTTCGTTTGTCTGACGTGCTAAATACACACATACACATACTGCCACGCCCACACCCTTGTGAGACTGTGAACATATGCGCCCTAGATGGCCATATGGCAACCAATTCGCCATTGTTTCCACTCGTTGCTAGGTGTGTGTTGTCCTTGACAAGGATATTCCGTTGCAGGGACATGACGTGCCCACAGCTATTTTGCCTGGTTTTTTATTTTATCTTATTTTTAAGAAAAGCCAACATTCAATGCAGATCCATCAATAATCCAGCATCGTAATTTTACTATGCAGCGACAGCAGCTAAAGAAGTTGTTCCAAGAAGCAGGAAAATAAAAAAAACTGTAGCATACTTTGTGGCTGAGAGAAAAGTATCTTAAGCTTCTTACCACATTTGTTGTTGCTGAGGTTTTCTTATAAAAATCTGTGAGTTCTTTTTAGACTGATTGATTGATTGACAGCTGTTTGCCGATATTGATGAGCATGTTTACTATAACAATGAGATAAGACCAACAGGGCTCTCAATATTGTTGCAATTAAATTTGAATGTGCATGAATAATATGCAACATTTTAATGATCAAATGTAAACTGCTTTAAAGATTAACTCATCTAGTTTTAAAACCATTTAATTAAATTAAAGTATGTCTTGAATAAAGTCAAGTTCAATTATAAATTGAATATGAAATGTATTTATTTATTGAATATAAATGATTACTACAACAAAAACTATTTTAGTAAATAATATGCACTATAAATTGATTTACGCGTTGTAAAAAATATATCAATGATTAATTTTGATACAGTGGAATTTTGCAAATAAATCTGAAATTATGAAATATGAAACTTCTTAAGAGAATTGCTGTACAAATCAAATTTGTTAGAGATGAACCAGCAAATTTAAATTCGGCATATTAACTGGTTTAATAAATATGGGTACATATGTATGTCATACTATATATTATAATATTAAAAATTGGTTTACTCAAAAACTCAATAATTTTTGCAATTTAAATTTGAATTTGAGTTTCAACTCATACTTGATGAAAACCTATTTGAGGAATCTATAATAATTGAATTTTCTAATGTAAAATTCCACTATAAAATTTCGATGTTTTTTCCGGCAACACTTGAACATTTTTTAAATACAGAAAATAGTTATATATTTTCCATTATTACTTTGTTTACTAGAAATATGTAATACTCAACTTTAAATATATGTTGATTTCAGTTCGTTGGAAACTGAAATTCGAGACTCGTGCATGATTTTCCCAGCTTGATTTTCCAATAACTGTAAATTTCGATAGGTCATGTTGTTGTTGTGGCAATGGTAAATGCTTCCTTGCCCATGTTTATTTGTTTAGGTTGTGTTTTGTACGACAAATGATTTGACCGCCGGCATATGAACTGACCAGACAAATGAATTCGACGAATCTATTCGATAACGCTGCTTGGTAACCAACAACACGAACACGAACACGAACAACATCAACATCAACAATCTATCTATTTATTAAGTTGGGGTAGCACAAATTGTGTTTCATCTTTAGTTGGGTTGTTTGCATACACGACGCATTATTTGCGACCGGATATCCATGTAACACAGAGACATGTTTAGCTGTCTGTCTCTGTGTGTGTGCATGTGTGTGTGTGAGCATAACAAACATTCACAAAATTTACGAAAATTTAAATTAATTGTCCTGCTTTTGGCTGAGCAGTACAGACATAATTTGCTCAGCTCAGCAACAGCTATTGTTTGCCCGCCAAACAAAAGGTCCTTGTGATTATCTCTTACATACATATGTATGTGAGCTTGTATTTCTTGCTGTATCTCTGCATCTGTGTGTGTGTGTGCGTGTGTGTCATATCATTGTGCCTGTGCACTATGGGGCGTTTGAGATATCTTTTTGGCATTAATTCATTTTTCGAAGGTATGCTAATTCATGCATTTTTATTGCCAACACATTATAAACTCATCAATCTGTTATGTTCTATAACAGAAATGTTAACATAACAGTCCAATGTTAAGATAGCAGCTGTTAAAGTCAGCTGTTTCAACCGAAGGCCGCGTGATTTCGTTAAATGTAAAATATAAAATTACATGAAAAATATTAAATTTGTATTGGATGTTAACAATTCGGGCTTTTACTAAATGTTGCAACTGATATTTTGTTGTTTTTGTGCGTTGTTCTTATTAATAATTTTTACATTTAGCAAGTGGTGTCAATAAATAATTTCTGAAAGGAAAATTAAAGTTTGCAAAGAGCTACAAAAAATTGTCAGCACTTGCCAAGTTAATTTCTATATCTATGTTGTAGAGTGATTAATTCTGAATTCAGAACAGTTTGTACGTAACCTCACAATTTTTAATGACTATTTGTTCGTAGTGCCCTATTGAGAATTTAAGCCGTTTTTTTGATATTAATTAATATCTCGAAAACTACGCAAGATATTTAGATGCGGTTTTTTTTCTAGTATTATACATACCCTTAGAAGTATTTTTTTTTTTTTTTTATGTTCACACCCTTCTAAGAGGGTTTACATCTTTCTGTATCAAAAAATTACGATTTATTTTAATGCTAATAATATATATTGTTAGAAAATGTTATTTAAAAATTAAAAAATAAAATAATAAAATTAATAGGCGAGCTTGGTGACACGCCCACTTTTCCAAAATACTTCTAAGGGTATGTATAATACTAAAAAAATACCGCATCTAAATATCTCGCGTAGTTTAATTAATGGCAAAAAAAACTTCTCAAACGCCCCATAGTGCAGTGCCTTGAGCTTAAAGCGCAATTATTTATGCCCTTAAAAGACATGGTTTAGGCCAAATTGCATGTACAAGAAAACAGAGAGACAGTCAGACATTGAAATAGAAACATGGCTAACACACTTCAATTACCTCATAAAGCAATGCCAAGGACAGCTGCTAATAGCAATAATTTGGCATTTCTCAAAAGTTCATAGTTAAATTTTAATTGAAATTAATTTATGTGTCATTAAAATGTTTCATTCGAAATGCCATCAGATTTTCGACTTTATGTTCTGACATTCAAAATATATTTTGATGATTAAGGAGAGATACTCTGATTTCATGATACAAATTTAATTGTCAGGTCTTAATAAATGCATAAATTAAATGACACGTGTTGAAAATAGCACATAAATAATTTCCTGGTAGCTTTTAAGCTTAATACGAACTTGATTGCAGACAATTAATAAACTTAAGCTAAAATAAAGCTCAAGTACTTTATTTTGTTGCCAATCAACTAGAATTTAATATCCAAGGTTATTATATTTAATCAATTGCGTCATTTAAAAGCTCACATTAATTAATTAATTATTTTAAATTATAATATTGCAGACATTTAATAAAACTTTCATGCTTTTTTCCAATATTAATTTCATGCTCTTCATAAAGCTAACTTAAAGATATTAAACTGTTTAAGCTTTCACTCAGGAATTTTCATTGCTTGATGAAGATTTTATCCTTCGTTAAGCTCATTAAATGTCTAAAGCTTTTGCATCTTTTATTTAGACAATATTATTTTACTTACTTTACAATAATACAATATACGTACAATAATAAAGTCATAAAAATTTTCAATTTAATTGTGATATTCATTATGCGCCATAAAAGCGTTCATGGTATTAACTTTTAAACAGAGCAGTACAAACACTAAATGCAGTTTTGAAGATTGATTGATATATATTAAATGATACACAGAAAAAAAGTACAAGATTCCGAAATAAAATTTATCCAATGCGGTGTCAGAAATACGTTTATCTAGATTATTTTTACCAACTACAAAATACTTGATTCAACCATTTTTCTAATTAATATTTGATTTTTTTCAGTTAGATTAAATATTTTAGTGATCTGTGACTTATTAATGTCGATTCGTTGTCATTTTATCCGCACATTTAACAATAATATCCTTAATGCATTCTTGAAAAATAATTAAAACAATTTATCCGCACATTTAACAATAATATCCTTAATGCATTCTGGAAAAATAATTAAAATAATTAAGTCAAGAATTTTAAATTTGAATTTCAGGATGTTTTTTACTGTGTAGCAATTTCTAAAGCTGACTTAAAAGTTTTAAGTTAAAACTCTTAAGCTTTTAATACATTGTTAAGTTAGTGTCATTGGTTTTTTTGAAATCCCTCTTAAGAAACTCAACTTCAGTTCGTCCCTACTTTTTGTCATAATTCAGTTGATCAGTAACAACAAAGATCGTAATTGAATATAAAACAAAACCACATACACACACACACACTCAAACCACACACACATGAATAATATGCCTAATATGGGACATTAAAGCCACATTAAATTTCTATAAAAGGAAATTTATATGGCAAGCTGTAAACATGGCCCAATTCTAAATGTCCGTGTGTTGAGTGTAGATGACATACACACACATACACACACACACACACACACACACACACACACACACACACACACACACAGACTTGAGAGCTGCCCAGTATGACTTTACCACTTCCAAAACGTAGGTCCGGACGCGTTCCAATTCCGAGTAGAACTAGTACCCAAATGTGAATTCTCTTATTCGATTTTATACAGGGGCGAGACATGAAAAAGATGAGTCCTAATACCACAATCTGGCACGTGTAAAGTAGCAGGCAGAAAAGCATGACCTGCGGCGTTCGCTACGAAAGGGACACATCCAGAAGGCATTCCTTTGGATGGTATTCGAAACGTACTATATTAAAACGCAATACAAATTATGTAAAAGGTTTTTAAAGAGCAGACATTTAGCCTTCCAAATTCACTAATGTGTAATGTGTGCCTTTCTCTTGTGATGGTTTGTAGGTTTCGGACACAACAAAGGCATATACTGCTCATTTTGGAGGAATGTGCATGCTTATAAGAATGGGTCGCCCAGGAACACACGTTCCCAAAGGTTTTATTGGGTGCCTGATTATTTGTTTATTATTTGCTCCCAGTATTTTTCCCTCTGTATGAGTGTATGAGTGTGTGTGAAACGTGGCATTAAATAACAGCGTTTTTTGCGCTTGAAGAACTTTTTCAGCTTCGCTCGCTTTTTTTTCTGTTGTTTTCTTTCTATTCTATTTTTATTATAAATATATACATATATACAATTTTTTTGTTATTTGGGGTTTTTTTTCAGCCGCGTGCGCCATAAATTATGCTACACTTTATTATTTTGTAAAGCAAGAAACATAAAACTTTTCGTTCAGCTCAGCGTCAGCTCAGTTAATGGTCCAGCATTTTCCTAGATACTTGTACATTCAACCTGACCCTTTTTTTCTATGCCACACCGCCTGTCTACAAAATGTCAGCCATAATGGCTTGCTTGTTATCGGTGTGTGTGTGTTTGTGTGTGTTTTTTGTTGTGCCAGCGAATATGCATATTAATTGATAGCGCCTGGAAATGACTCAAACAGCCAACTAAGAGTCCGATGACGTTATCAATTTCAACAATTTCACAAAGATTTCACTTTCATTCTCAGCTTCTATTCTTTCTATATATTTTTTTTAACATTTGCTGTCATTGGCCCTCATTAATCTATGTTAAACATGTTCAACAGATTGTGTTGTTTGTTTATATCTTGCAAATTATTCCATCGATTTGAATCCTCGTCAATTTTGGCACACATACTTCTATAAAGTCTTCTAATTTTGAATCATCCCACTAAATTCCATCAATTTCGGTCAAATTAAATGCCTGTTTTAACTTTCTAAACAAAGCGATAATAGAATTTAAATATTAAAGTCTAAGCTGTGTCAGTTTATAGGTTTTCCCACTTGAGGTTCTTTATTGGGCTTGGGAAATGGGACTCAAGCAAAAGGGTTTCTAAAATATGAGCAACACCTGCAAAGTAGCGAGCACTCATATCAAGTATACGTACGAGTATCTACTACAAATAAACATATATATGTATAAGCCAAAATTGAAGCTCATATGGCCACATGTGGCCACTTGGCCCGAACAAAAACCAAGGCAACTTGTATTTATTGTTCATATATTTGTGACTTACATTTGATATAGCATACTTTTCTGCTGTTGTTGCCATTTTTATTTGCTTTGTCACGCCCACCGCCCCCTCTTAACATCCTGTGCTAAATATATTTGAAAGGAAATTGATTTGCGGCAACAGCAGCAGCAACGACAACAGCAAAGTAAAAGTCAAACAACAACAATAAATATTGAATAAGTTAAAGTTTTTTAAAGGGAATGCAAGACTAGAAGTTACCCTATAAAATACATAAGAGGCAATTAAATTAATTAATTACATCTAAAGCATATATATTGAATGTCTAGTTAAGGTCTCAGTTAACTAACTGAAAGATATATTGACATAAAATCAACAGATTTTATTGTCAAGTTTAGAAATAAAATTTAAGTGGATTATAAATAAACGGGATTTAAATTTTGTAATAACTTATCAATAGCTTTAATTATATTTATAGTATAAAAAAATAAGTTAAATTATGAAAAAAAAAAAAATAAAATAAATAATTAGATAAATTTCAATATTTATTATTTAAATTGGATTGTTTGGCGACCTTTCTAATTATTTAAATTTATTATTTATTTATTATTATTTTTATTGTCTCAAAGAAATTAGTTAAATAATGAAGAAATAAATAAATAAATAATAAGACACATTTTAATATTTATTATTTATTTATTATTATTTTTATAGTATCCAGAAATTTGTTAAATAATGAAGTAATAAATAAATAAATAATAGGACACATTTTAATAATTATTATTTATTTATTATTATTTTTATAGTCTCAAAGAAATTAGTTAAGTAATGAAGAAATAAATAAAGAAATAATTAGACACATTTTAATTTATATTTATTATTCTTTTTATAGTTTCAAGAAATTAGAAATTAGTTAAATAATGAAAAAAAAGTAAATTGTAATAATTAGATAAGTTTGGACGCTTTGCTTTATCAATAATTTATAGGGTATCAAAACATCTTCGCGGCATGCCGACCCATTTCCTTTGGCCAAAAATTGTTCACAAAAGTGCACATTTAGTGACCCACAAACCACCACCCATCCACCCACCGCCCACCGCCCACATTCATGTCCTGTGCCACCTAACAGACTTTGGTTGTGTGTGGCATTTTGTTGGCCGTGTGCCACATCAATCCATTGAAGCATTCACAACATGCATGTGGCCCCAACTTACAAGTTTTGTCAGAGTGACAATATACGAGAATTGCACCACCGTTGCACCACCAATGTGCTTCTATTGTACTATATAGACCAACATAAATTGTTTGGCTAATTGCAAGTGGCTCTCGTCTCTGTCCTCCGCCTACGCCGGCTGCTCAAGAAAACTGCGACAGGGAGAAACATAGGGAAACACAAAAGGAGCAACAACAATGCCGAAGCTCGACTTGGAAACAATGCTGCTCCAATTCCATCCCCAACTTCTGCTCCTGCTCCTGCTCCTGCTCCTGCTACATTCACTATAAGTATGTGGGGGTCGCCTTTGTGCGCGTAATTGGCAGGAAAAACTTGGGCGTCGGTCTCACAAAACTCAGCAAGGACTTTGCTAAAAATATTCTTAGAAAATTCTCAACTGTCAAAGATCGCGCAGGTCAGAGTTGCATTCTTCCTATGAACAAATGAAAGCTATTCGTTTTGTTTTTCTCTTTTAAAATGACAATATTTAAGACCATTTATTATGTATTTTTAGCTCTTACAAATAAAACCAGTTGAGCGCACGCTATAGTATTTTATCCTATATACATATATTTATTTTTTTTGTATCTATACATAGTTAACTTAATTTAGGCGCTTGCGAGCCGATTTTAGAGTCTCTAGCTCTCATAATATTGGTGCTTCGCGGTTTTATATTGAATTTCTGGGGCGTAAGTTTGATTTATTAAAAGTGTGAATCCTTACAAAATAACAATTAAAGTCTTGAAAATATTAACTTTGAATAAAGTATTTTTGCTGTCAATTGGCTGAGCTATTTACTTCCCAAATATTATTAAACTGTTTGAAAGTTTAAGCAATTTTCATATATTTTCTCATACTTTAACTTTCTTAGAATAACCAAACTATATTCCTAAACTTTATTTTTGCCCATTAAAAATTATATCATAAGTAAATCCGAAAATCAACTACTGTATTTTGTTTCAGTTTTTCCATAGTTTTATTTAAGTGGCTTATAAAATTTACCAAAGCTTTAATTTAATTATTTCAACTCACAGGGATTGTACATGTATTGTATTTATATAAAACAAAACCTTGATTTTGATTTTGTTTTGTCGTCATGCAAATTTCGAATATTTGGTTAATCCAATTATAACAATTTATAATTTGTTAACATAAATATCCTTGTCAGCTTAAGACTCAAGGTCTATTTTCCGTTACAGCTTAAATATGTATAACAAAAGTATCGCATTCATGTGAATGAAAGAAGGTGTTAATTGCTGAATACATATTCATGAATACAAGCGATTAGAATAATAATAATGAATACTAGCAAGTAGCCAATGAGCCAAAACAAAACAATAGCCGAATATCATAATGAAAGGCTAAGGAATTGTTAGCCATGGTCAAACCAGAAAGGATAATGTTATCACAAAATAAATAACAAAGCGAAATTGGCTTTTTGGTAATGAAGATGAAATACCCTTAAAAGGTAACTTTATACATAATCTATATAATATTGATACATTTAATTGACTGACTGATTGACTAATTAAGAATACTTACAGATTTAATCATTTTATAGATTCAGTTTCTATATAAATTCTAAAGTATATATAATCGATAGGCGAGTCGGGTTTCTCTCCATTCGTCTGTCGTATAAACGAAAACACATCAGATATGAAATTCTGTGGATTTTTTTCCTATATATATTATTATTTCAAATTTTGAATGAAAAAAATAAGGAATCACTAGAGTAATAACTCAAAAGTTATTCATTTATTGGCCGCCTTAAAAAAAATGCGATTTAATTCTGATCGTATGCGAAATAATTAATTCTGATAATTAATTAATTAATTCTGATCGTATGCGAAATAATCCCTTCAAAGAGTCACTTGCTTGTTTACAAAATCCTGAAACTCTTAACTGGATAATCGCATAATAGAATCTTATTTATAATCTCCGGCAAGGCAAACAAACTTGCAAGTTATGCATTATGATTTTATGTCTTTAATTAAGTCTATTTTCGATTGTTTTCCAAATATCTGACTAATAAACTTTTCACCTCAATCCTTATGCTCAATCTATTCTCTCAATCTCGGTACATTCTGGTTGTGGTACACAATTTCCGGACCTGTCGTTTAGTTGTGGTCGTTAACAAACAAATGCGCTCAACCACAAACCTATTGATTATAAACCTGGCCGTCTCGGACATACTCTTCGTCATCTTCTGCGTACCATTCACGGCCACCGACTATGTGCTCCCGGAGTGGCCGTTTGGTAATTTGTGGTGCAAATTTGTACAGTACATGATTGTGGTCACATGCCATTGCAGGTGAGTTACCAATACAAAAGCCAATGTACCTATCTACCTACACTGAAAAAAAAGACCAACTTCTAAAATCAAGAACATTCATCTTAAATATTTTGTTCTTAAAATAAGACCATTTTAAGACCAAATTAATAAAACTAAGAATATCAGTCTAAAAATTCGCAGTTCTTAATATAAGAATTAAAAATCTTAAATTGTTAAGAAAATATAAATATGTCATATTTAATATGAAGACAATAATGAAACCGTGGCACGCTTTTTAGAGTCGCCGCTTCAGTTTGGTAACAAGTCGAGGCATCGAATCCCGCTCTAGCCAAGGCAAAAACTTATAATCAAAATAATTAAAAAAAAAAAAAAAAAAAATAGAAGTTTAAAGTTTAAAACACCTGCCTTATTTTTTATTTAGAATTTAAGACTGTTTGGTCTTAAATTAAGATCTTATTCTTATTTGAAATGTTCTTAAAATTAAGATTTGTTTTCTAATTTAAGAATTTTACGTTCTTGTGTTTTTATGTTCTCGACGCATTTTTTAGACTAAAATTCTTAGTTCTGAGACCAAAATCTTGATTTTAGAATTTTTTTTTGATCAGTGTATCTATCTATCTTTCTGTGTATGCATATACCAATTTACCTTACAGTGTCTACACCCTCGTCCTGATGTCCTTCGATCGTTTCCTGGCCGTCGTGCATCCAGTCACAAGCATGTCTCTCCGCACCGAACGCAATGCCACACTGTAAGTAACAACGCCTTGTTCCACACTTGTTCACATCTCGTACCTGTAATTACGTCAATTAGTTTCGTTCTGGCCACACAACACATTGGCTTGGCTAACCGAACTAACGGCCATTGTTATACACGGTCACATGACCAAAGTGCAATTCACTCATCAGACAAAACCGTCTGTTTGCGATTGCCTGAGGCTCAAATGAAAATGGGAATCTTTATCCATAGGCATATATCTTTAAATCGATAATTACCTTGTACCGCAACTAGATTGGTTTTTAAGTTAACTCAAAAGAGGTTAACACCTAATGATGAATCCACTAAGACTTAAGATTGTTCAAGTTCTTTTAAAGGAGGTGTTGTTTAACATTCGACACTACGCATTAAAGTTATGCCGAATGCCAAACTTTTTTTATTTTACAATAATTTATTTAGTAAATTAAATATCGTTCGTCACAAAATTGGTTTTCAGAAATTTTGGGGCATGAAAATGGTTTCGTCACTAGACTTTTACTTTGTAAAGAAGTATTTTTTGGAATATATAGATCGATAATTACTTGGTACTGCAACTAGATTTGTTTTTAAGTTAACTCAATAGAGGTTAGCATTTAAAGATGAATCCACTAAGACTTAAGATTGTTCAAGTTCTTTTAAAGGAGCATTTAAAAGTTAAAGACTGCTGCATTCTAGTAGTATTTTTTCAGTTATTATAATTATTATTATTATCATTTGCAAACGGTTTTTAGCTTGTTTCGATATCGGCTCAAAAAAAAAAAATTAGTTGCAAAAATGTTTAGAAAAAAAGTCGATAATACATAAATATAAATTCTTTGATTTAAAGATAGATCTATTCAATAAGATCAAAATTGATTGATCAAAATCATTGAAAAAATAAAATGAGTTTCAAAATCGATGATAACACATTAACAACACAAATTAATTTAATTGTTGATTGAATCGAAACTAAGCGTTATTCATGAATCGGTTATTTCGGTTTGAATAACTTCGGTATACCGGTTTCGGTGTTACACTTACTGTTTTCAATTTCAATCGGTTAATATCGGTTACGGTTTTGGTTACGGTTTTGGTTACGGTTTTATTCACTGATTATTATTATTATTACTATTAAGCTTACTCATTTCATAATTAAATATTATTATCGGTATTGGGATAGAGGATTCCTCGGATCCTTTATCTCAGCCAAACTCGCAAGTTGTGTATTTATATAATGTCATAGAAACGAGCAGTCAAAAATTAAATCGAGGGCTTTCTATCTTATTCTTACTTAAGTTTTTTTTTCTGTTAGTTCTCGATGTGAGTAAAGTGTTAGGATGAGACATAAATGTCTGGGACTTTTCAAAATGGCTAACTTTAAAAATTAATACTTTAAAGAAAATGTAATTTATTTATTTAATAATTTATTTATCGTTGAGTCTGTCCATGTTTTATTTTCGACTTGTTATTAAACTCCGATATGTATATATCTGTTTCTTTATTTTTATATGATTACAGAGCAATTATGTTCGCCTGGATAACGATTGTGACAACTGCGATACCCGTGGCTCTATCGCATTCCGTGAGGTTCTATCAGTATCATGGACGCGAGGGAACCGCCTGTGTTTTCTCATCGGAGGAGGAGATCTGGAGTCTGGTTGGCTTTCAGGTAAGTCAAGCAATTGATTGCCCGTTTTGTGGCCTCTAATCTAGGTCTATTCATCCCCTCATATCCTTGTTGTCTGATTAATATGCGTACATTATTCATGCCTCGTCGCCAAATGTGTCAGTGACAACTGAAGCGCGGTTCTCCATACATTGAAATTGTGTGAAATTGCGAAATGGCGGCTTAAGTGACGTCTACTTGAAAAGGCGACACCACAGCGACATATCTAAATTTGTGTACATATATGTCGCTTATTGTTGGCGTAAACTCATATTTTCCAACGCTTGAAGGCAGCTTTGCAATATATTTGCTACTTAACAAACTCACAGCCCAGAGTGATGAGCAGGACAAGGACAACGACGACGACGACTGACGACGACGATGACGATGACTGACAGCGTAACGCTAGGATTGGAGTCAAGTTACCAAGTGCACAGTGTAGCCAAAGCTAATTATATATAGCATAAATTTAGCTTTCTTATAGAAGAGCTTTCACACATACGCTGCACACACATGCAGAGCTTTACTGATCATCTTGCTAATAAGCCAACGCTTACTAATACTAGGACAAAGCCTCTGCATATTGATAAAAAGTTAATGAGCTTTCACAACAAAGTGTCACATGCTGAAATCTTTTACACATGTTTGGCACTCTCATGCTGAGCTTTTGTGATCGCTCGTTTAAATGAACCAACTTTTAAAAAGCCTTTACATAATTAATGAAAGTTTATGAGCTCTTAAGCTTATACTGATAAAAAGACTTATTTCTAAAATCAAGAACATTCATCTTACATATTTTGTTCTTAAAATAAGACCATTTTAAGACCAAATTACAAATCTAAAAAATCGCTGCTCTTAATATAAGAATAAAAATCTTTAATTGTTAGTAATATATAAATAGTATGTCATATTGTATTTGAAGAGCCGCTTCAGTTTGAAAACAAGCGCGGGTTTGAATCTTACTTTCTCCAAGGAAAAACATATTAACCAGAAACCAGAGAAATATACAATAAGCTTAAAAAAAAACCCGCCTGTTTTTATAATAATATTCTTAAAATCTAACTTTAAGAATTTTATGTTCTCGACGCATTTATTTGAACAAAAATCTTGGTGCTGAGAACAAAATTTTGGTTTTAGAAGCTTTTTTTTATCAGTGTAGGTCCTTGGAAAAATTCAAGCACGCATAGGGAAAAAGTAAATGAGCTTTCACACAGACGATTCACAAGCACACAAAGCTTTTGTCATCGCCCCTGCAAAAAATGCAGCTTACACTAATACACAGACAATGCAATAACACGTTGAAAGAAAGTTGCAGGTACTTCTAAAGTGTAAAGCACATTGTACGATGAGTTTTTAATGCAGTTAAATCATTTTAGCTGCATCTGCATCAGTGCCTCACACCATTGTGAATGAAATTTAAACCACTGTGCAAACACATTCACACGCAGACATCATAACATTGTTGTTGAAAGGAAATTGCATAGAAAAACAGACATGAGAGGTATACGTCCAAATATGCACTAATATTAACATAATACAGCAACAGACTTGTAGTTCCACCCAGTTGCACAGTTGCCCCAGTATCAGAGTCAGAGTCAGAGTCGGACAATCCCGTCGATGCCAATATACAAGTTAATAATGCTGGAAATTGCTCTCCTCGAAATGGGGAGAACTAAATTGTTATGCATATACGTATATTGCAATTAACTTGCATTCCAGTTGAGCGAATGGCAGCTACGAGTACAATGTACAATGTTTAAACCGCCGTCGAGTGAGTTTCCGTAGTACATTGGATTAAATATCTTACTTTGATTCTTAAAGCATTTTCTATTTTGACATATATTAAAATTATTGTAACTAGTATATATTACATGTAACTAAGGCACTCTAATTAGCCCAAATCCAAAATTATCATTTATAATATTGATTTTGGCGTTTCTCCTTCACAAGGTCTGTTTTTCAACAGTTCCTTTAAACAACCTTAAAGGAATTCCTCTCCGTCTGTTCCTCAATTTCAACTAAAGAGTAAATACACAGGAAAAAGTCCAAGATTCCGGAATAAAATCTAATGAATATGTATCGATATGTTTAAAATATATTTTTTTAAAAATATTTTTTATATTATACTTAATTTCGGACCGGGCTTTTTAAAAATTTGTCCGGGCCGGGCTTCAAAAATTGGTTTCGGGTCCGGGCCGGGCCTTAAAAAGGAGGCCCGTACCCATCTTGATTCACCCACGACTTTTCTCACAATATTTTGATTTTCGGGGTTCTGTAAATTTTTTTTTTTTTAGTTAGATCAAATATTTTACGCTTCTTTGATTTTTTAATGTTGAGTCGTTGCCAATTTATCCGCATATTGTGTTAATTTTATAATAATATTCCGAATACATAGCTAAAAAATGCATTTCAAAATCAAGATTCTTGAACTTGAATTTTAGAAACTCAAACTGTTTCATGGTTGGAAAGTGCGCACTTCCCTTTTGGCAAACTACGCCCCTGTCTGTGAGGCATCACGATGTGCTCTTATCACCTTGGCTCCAACTAGTGACAACTCCGACGACAGTGAGGAATATGCATGTGTGTGTGTGTGTGTGTGTGTGTGTGCGTGTGTGTGTGTGGCAGGACGACAACGTGGCGTGTCAGAGTAATTCCATGCCGGAAGGATGTTACACAGGAACCCGCACTTGTGGCCCAATGAATAAGCATTTTCTATCCCAACAACAACAACAACAATAACAATGGCGATGACCCACTGACTGCACGTTCAGTCTATCTATTTGTCTATTTGCTCTACACACCCCCATTCTCATTCTCATTCTCTTGCTCTCTCTCTTCGCCCCTCTTTGTATTTATGTTCTCGTGCTAATTTGCACTTGTGGAACTCGCATCTAATGCTACTCATACACGTCGAGCAATTTACACAGCTCCATTTGTTGGCGGGAACTAGAAATGGAACAGGGTCGATATACAATGTAGAATGAGCGGTCTGTCAACGCATATAAATCGCAACTACCATCGAACAATTTTAAGAGAACTCGACTAGCAGTCATCCTAAAAAGATTAAAGACCTTTGACATCAATAACTTTAAGCTAAATTTAATTTAAACACATACAAAATTCATCGATAAGTTTAAGCTTTAAGCTTTCTTTCGGATCCTAGAGCTCTTTCCAACTTTCTTTGGTATATGGCGCCAGAGAGACGCACAAGCGCTCGAGCGCACAGGTCTTGATCTGGAGCGAGCTCACAAAAATAAAATAAACCAGGGATTAAAACTGAAACGAATATCGCTTTCAGTTACGGTTTCGGTTATGCTCAAATTAAGGTTTTCGTTTATCGGTTATGCAAGATCTAGAGTATCGGTTTCGTAACGCTTATCGGTTTTTTGTAAGTTTCGGTTTAAAAATATCGGTATGGTTTCGGTTCACAAAAAAAAGAAAATTGAAGTTTTCAGTTGACCAAAATAAGAAACGTTATTCATTGCTTTAAATGAATAAGACTTAATGCTCTTTTAGCCTGGAAATAATGTTATCTGGTTACTGGAATGATCCAGTGTAATGTAATGATTTTTAATAACTTTGAACTACCATAACTTTGTCAAAAGTCAATCAATTTCCATGCGCAATGTAAATTTGTGCATGATTTTACCACTTAATTCGTTTTGCATTTAAATTTTGTTCATTTTGAAAAATTTGTGAAAATCGAATTTTTTTGAAAATTTACAGTGTTACCCCTTTGTCTTTTTTGATTTTTTCGAAAAAATTCAAATTTTCAAAATGATAAAAATTGAAATGCAGAACGAATTAACAGAGAATATTATGCATAAATTTACCTTGCGCATGGAAATTGATTGAGTTTTGACAAAGTTATGGCAGTTCAAAGATATCAAAGTTGCTCAGTAGCTGCGACGGCCAGAACCGAAACTAACCCTAATAAATGAATCGGTTACTAATCGGTTATTTCGGCTTAAAGAGTTTCGGTTTATGGGTTTCGGAACAGCGGAAAACATTTTTTTCGGTTACGGTTTCGGTTACGGTTACAAATTTCAATCGGTTTTTATCGGTTAAAGGTTACGGTTTCGGTTAAGGTTTTAATCTCTGAAATAAACACATCTATATTTATGATTCCGCATATAACTTTGACTACAGGGTATTTAAAATGCAACTTCAAATGGATAAAGTTAGATCTTTTATTTGATTTTGCCGGCTATTCGGTATGGTCAGCCAAATGTCATTGTCATGTTCCAATATTTTGTTGACTGTCGTTGTCATTGTGGCTGTTGTCTTTGTCGTTGTTTTTGTCTGTCGACAAACAGTTGAGCATTTCGCTGGCAAATTTGACGCTTCATTTTATTGTTCGGCCGCACATAAAAATGGATCAAACTTTTGACGCCTCCCACAGCGGAAAAAAAAGAGCAACTAAAATAGACGAAAAACAGTCAACTAAGAACGTTTGTCACCCAACAACTCCCCAAAAGCTGTTGTCATCGTAAATAAATAATAAAAATAAATGGCAACAAAAACAAAGCGTATCCTTGACTCAATCCAGAGTGTTATATTTAAGTATATCTGAAATTTTGTTTAGCTTCGAACAATTAATGTTGTTTCGTTCTTAAAGTTGTGGTCGATAGTCAGTTAAGGTTTGTAACTAGTACCAACATTTAAAATGATTTCAATGGCGTATGCTGAAAAGACCTTTCAAAGTTATTAGCATGGAATTCAAAGAAAAATCTCGCAGTTGCAATTTTAATTCCAGTTAAATGGATTAACATTCGCTTCTGCAGTACTCGTTCAATTTTCTATTTGATTAAACAGCATAAATAAATTGCAGTGACCTAGTAAAAAAATCTGTTTGGAAAAGAAACAAATAACAGATGACATTTTTCCACGAATTATCCGCCTGTGGAATTGAGTTATTCATTATCGATTATATTTTTATGTAGAAATTCGGAAATGAGTTTCAGAATAATAGAAAATAATACATTTACTTTATTGTGTTTACAAGCTTTCTTATATTCGTTAATAGTATAATTATAATTATAATTAGTTATTGCATTTAAGGAAATCATTGAAACTTTTTATAAATATTATACCAACCTCTTATTTAAAGAAACAACTTTTTGTTAAGACTTCTGAAGACATTAAATAAATGGCAATTTCAGCAAAGTTTTCACGTGCCATAAAATAAGTTATTGAAAACTAAACTCTGAAAAAAAAAACTGAATGACAATTTCGAAGCAGAGGACACTCAATTCATAGATAAAATAGATGAAGTAGTTGCAAAAATAGAAATAAAACAAAGTGAAGTTTACTCTCATGCCAAATGATTAGCGAAGATTTAAGAATGTTGTTGCTTTTACAACGACTTCTTTTCAAAAATTGATGATGCCGAACAGTTCAAATGGATATAGACCTTAACTACACGTATCAATAAAGTTTGAAGCGGCATAAAACTTCCGGGTCGCTGGACTACTTCACAATTTTTAGCTACAGCTAAAAAGTTGCAGATAGACAGATACATAGAATTGTCGCAATGAAATTTAAGTACGCTGTTGAAAGGAATGGGCGATGGTTTGTCTCCGAGATTGTGAGTAGGAGGAGGACGAGAAGTACGAGGAGAAGAAAGAAGAGCACTAGGTTCTGTCATAAATAAAACTTGACAGTAGGTGACAAAACTTGTTGGCGAAACTTTTTCAGCGCGCCTTTAAACTTTATGAGCCGCCCCAATAAAAAGCCATAAACTCAAGTATGTACACTGAAAAAAAAGATCAACTCCTAAAATCAAGAACATTCATCTTAAATATTTTGTTCTTAAAATAGGACCATTTTAAGACCAAATTAATAAAACTAAGAATATTAATCTAAAAATTCGCAGTTCTTAATATAAGAATTAAAAATCTTAAATTGTTAAGAAAATATAAATATGTCATATTTAATATGAATACAAAAATGGTTAGAGTCGCCGCTTCAGTTTGGTAACAAGTCGAGGGATCGAACCCCGCTCTAGCCAAGGAAAAAACATAAATTCAGAATATTTAAAAAATATATCCAAAAAAGTATAAAAATCAAAAAAAAAAATAAGCTTAATGTTTAAAACACCTGCTTTATTTTTTTTATTTTTGATTTGAGAATTTAAGACTGTTTGGTCTTAAATTAAAAACTTATTCTTATTTGAAATGTTCTTAAAATCAATATGTGTTTTCTAAATTCAAGAATTTGATGTTCTCCACGCATTTTTTAGACAAACATTCTTAGTTCTGAGACCAATATCTTGATTTTAAAACATTTTTTTATCAGTGTACCATATAATATATGGATGAGCAGGAGTAGGGCATATGGTATGGTATAGTATAGGGTGATAGAGAGGAGGGGATGCTCGGGGAGTGACTCGTTAATATTTGGCGTGCTCAAATTGCGCCTGGGATTTGTCCTTATAGCAACAGGGCAACTGTCGCGCCTGCTGTCACTCAGCCAAATTAATCAACTTGCCTTCGCGATGGTTGCACGCACTTTTATTAGCACTGTCTTTATTTATTTTCCGGGAATAGAACACAAAAGAAGTCTTATTTAATCTTGTCGGTGGGTCTGCCTTTAACAATACCCCTCCAGATGAGCAAACAAATTATAGTTGCAATTTTCTCATCACATTAATTTAATAACCTGTTGATTATCATATTTTTACACTTTTCTTAAGCGAAATTTGTGTTTTTTATACTTTAGTACAACGATAGTAATATTGAAGATAATTTAATTAATTTCAGCGCTTTATGGTATTAATGTTTTTTATAAAATCTTTAAGGATAAATCATCAGTTCGGTTTCCATATTTTGGACTTTATTTTTAAACGTGGACCGCAAAATATCAGATGAGTAAACACAATTTAAAATAGGAAAAGAAGATGATAAATTTGAAAAATATATATCTGATGAAATATCAAGAGTTTTGCATTTTATTTATATTTAATTCTTCTAATGAATATTAACAAAAAAGAATCAAGTAAAAATGCTCGTATACACTGATAAACAAAATGTTCTAAAATCAAAATTCAGTCTTAGAACTAATAATTTTGATCTAAAAATGCGTCGAGAACATAAAATTCTTAAATTTAGAAAACACATATTGATTTTAAGAAAATTTCAAATAAGAATAAGTTCTTAATTTAAGATCAAACAGTCTTAAATTCACAAACCAAAATAAAAATACTAGGCAGGTGTTTTATAAACTTTAAACTTATTTTTTGTTTGATATTTATACTTTTTTTGGATTTATTTTTTAAATATTCCGAATTTATGTTTTTTCCTTACCTAGAGCGGGTTTCAATCCCTCGACTTGTTCCGAAAACTGAAGCGGCGACTTTAACCAGAGCGCCACGGCGCCATTATTGTCTTCATATTAAATATGACATATTTATATTTTCTTATCAATTTAAGATTTTTAGTTATTATATTAAGAACTGCGAGTTTTTAGATTAATATTCTTAGATTTATTAATTTGCTCTTAAAATGGTCTTATTTTAAGAACAAAATATTTAAGATGAATGTTCTCGATTTTAGAAGTTAGTCTTTTTTTTAGTGTACTTATTACGTTGAGATAGATTGTGGGTACAGTGAATTGTAAGTGCAACGAACAAAACAGAATAAATGCCCGTATAATTTTGATTGAAAATAAAAAGGGCAAGAAAGCAGCTGATGAAACATCATAATAAGGATATGCGGAATTGCTGAGTATTGTTTCATATACGGAATGACATATTTGCTTTTATGAGGGGAAATGCGAACCTGTCGTGGTGGATGTAAAAGTGTAATCCATTGTATTCCTGAATGTGTCATAAATGTTGTCATTTGCTCGTTTCTGTTAACTTGGTCATCGTCAACGTTCTCAACGTTATCGACAAGGCCATCAAATGCGACACAAACAATTTCCATTGCAATTTACACATTAATTAATAAGACTAAAAAAGAAAGAAAAAATGAAAACAATATTCGCATCATTTTCATTCACAATAACTCTCTGACTCGTGGGGGGAAGCACATTGTTGTTGGCAGAATTTTCAGCATTCTGACTGCTTCTTGCAGGCCAGGCCCAAATGTCACTGCAGATTATTGTCGAGGACAACGTGGAGCCGTGCCGATAACATACGACATGTTCATTGGCCATGCCGCGCAATCCAACAAAAGTGATTTCGATTCCGTTGCTCTTGGCCATTTTGCCATATGAATGAATTCGCATCATCCCCTTCACCACGTGGTTGTTGTGGCTGAGCGCGATTATTAACAATGGTGCCATGAGCGATTTCCTTTAGCCTCCGTCGAATTTTTCATCTCATTTATAGCTTTCCGTTTCATTACATTTGCCCACCTTTGTATTGGTTAAGCATCTCATTGAGATTTACAATTTGCCGCCTACGCGACTTAATCTCAGGGCCGTGCCAAAGGGGGTTGTCATGGGGGTATTCGTACCGAGACGCAAGATATTTTTCTTTTATCTTTACAAGTCTTGAAACCAATCATTTTTAATTCTCATTTTTAATTTTTATTTAAAAAATTTAAAATAATTTTTAAAGCTACATTTTTGTTTACAATGTAAAAGTATCGAAATAACACTTATTCTTGATTTTTTTTAAGAAAATTCAAAAATAAGAGTTTTAAATGCTACAAATAAGATATATTAATAGGAGTTATTCCGTAACTCTTTTATAAAAAACCATATTTTTCTTTTATCTTTACAAGTTTTGAAATCATTTTTGATTCCCATTTTTCATTTTTATTTAAAAAAGGCAAGATAAATTTTTATTTTCAATATAAAAGTACGATTTAACACTTATTCTTGATTTTTTTAATAAATTTCTAAAATAAGAATTATTTTCGATTTTTCTTTTAAAACGTATAAATCAGAGTTATTAATAAGAGTGATTCCGTAACTTTTTTTTTAAATCATAAATAAAAGTTAAATATGAATATCCTTTGATTAAATTGGTGTATTACCAAAGTTTCTTAATCTATGATTTAATGCCTTCCAGACGATACATTACATGGCCCTTGAGGACCTTGAGGATCAAAAAAATACTAAATTTAGTCAGTATAACTTTTATTTTTGATTTTTAATATAAAAGTTACGAAATAGCTCTTATTTGTAACTTTCAAAATAAAAGTGAGGAAAAATTTTCATTTTTGATATTTAATGAAGAAAAAAAAACAAAAATAGGTGTTATTTCGTAAATTGCAAATAAAAAGTGAAATTAAGTTATTATTTTGAGATTTTAAAAAAAAGATTAAAAATAAGTGTTCCTTTGCTCATTTTAAATAAAAATTTGGAAATCATTCTTATTTTGCAATTTTTATTTTAAGACTTATAACAGTTACGATACCTGATTGAAACGAGAATAAATAAAATTATTTTTATTTACAAGAAAACTTGTAAAATAATATTGTATTTTTTACAATTGTATGTTTTTTTTCATATATGTATATATAATTTAATTATTGTTAATATGTATATGTTAGCTCTACCCCTGTGCCGCATATCGATATTCATATTCTGACTGTGCTGAATCACAACCATAACCATCGCTGTCCGTTATTTGTTCACGCTCTTTTCTGCATATTTTGCCGTTGAGTGTGTTTTATTGTTTCCCACCCAAATCCGAACCGAACTGAACCGACTCCACCTCGATTTCCCTCTTAATCATTTACACTTGGCTGACGGCTTTTTGCCAGCTTGAAGCCACTTGAAACTTAACGCAGCTCAAATGAGTTTTATGCCTGACTTATCGAGACCAAACCAAACCAAGTCAAGTCAAGCCAAGTCCTTGCTGCAGATTGGCCATCGTTTACCACATTTAGCATCACATACATGCCACATGTGCCACTTGCCACTGCATCCATGGCGAGCTTATTTTAAAGTGTATATAAAAATCCGATTTTCACTCTGCTGCCAATGACACCAGCTGTAAATAGCACACTGAAAAAAAAGACCATCTTCTAAAATCAAGAACATTTATCTTAAATATTTGGTTCTAAAAAAAAAGACTATTTTAAGACCAAAATAATAAAACTAAGAATATTAATCTAAAAATTCGCAGTTCTTAATATAAGTATTAAAAATCTTAAATTGACAAGAAAATATAAATATGTCTTATTTAATATGAAGACAAAAATGACACCGTGGCGCTCTGGTTAAAGTCGCCGCTTCAGTTTGGCAACAAGTCGAGGGATCGAAGCCCGCTCTAGCCAAGGAAAAACATATATATAATCGGAATATTTATAAAAAAAAATAAATCCAAAAAAAGTATAAATATCAAAAAAAAAATTGTTTAAAACACATGCCTTTTTTTTTTTTTTTTTTTTGTTTTGAGAATTTAAGACTGTTTGATCTTAAGTTAAGAACTTATTCTTATTTGAAATGTGCTTAAAATCAAGATATGTTTTATAAATTTTAGAATTTGATGTTCTCGACGCATTTCTTAGACCAAAATTCTTAGTTCTGAGACCAAAATCTTGATTTTGGTACATTTTTTTATCAGTGCACTTAAGCATTAGTTTAATCGTGCGAAATTATAGAGACTGTGTGCGAGTTAAACGGCATTAAAACTGCAATTCATCAACACTCAAAAAACACTCACTAAAAATTGTCGAATAAAAGAAAATTAAGTCTTAAATAAAATATAAAATAAATACAATTTTAACTACAAATTATATATAAAAATTAACAATTAAATTAATATTAAACTGAAACGACAAAAAAAATACAATTTCATCATTTATATATTTTACATATAATTACTCTTGACAGGCAACTAAATAATAAACTAAATATAAACTGCAGTGTTGGAAAATACGTTTTACGCATTTTATCAACACTAAATAAGCGATATAATTACCATGTTATTTTGTGTAATTTCTTTTGTCAGACAATCAAAACTTTAAGTGCAAATTTAAAGCACATTAAATTTAGCTCGTGCCAAGCTTAAATTTCGGGTAACTACAATTTTTCGAATTTCGAGTAATTTGATCTGAGTCCTAATAATTGATTTCCCAAATCCGCATTATGATTGTAAATTATTTGAAGGTCAAAAGATTAACGAAAATGTTCAGTTGAAATAGGAACAGAATATTAACATATTTTGTTTGTTGGTTTTTAAGCAACATTCTCGTCTGTTGGAAATTAGAATGGTAACGGCAGCTGCTAAAGGACATCAGTGACAATTCCCCAGTCCCAGTCGATGCACAGCAGGGTATTCTGGTATCTGATATCTGCCGGTGTTACGGGTCAGTGCTTTTGGCAATTTCCAATGCAAAAACAAAAGCCGCTGACATGGCAACAGATGGGCATGGCAACTATCAAGGAGAAGGAGAAAGAGAAGGGGAAAGGTCTGAGCTCCTACACTGATAAAAAAATGTTTTAAAATCAAGATTTTGGTCTCAGAACTAAGAATTTCGGTCTAAACATAAAATTCTTAAATTTAGAAAACACATCTTGATTTTAAAAACATTTCAAATAAGAATAAGTTCTTATTTTTAGAACAAACAGTCTTAAATTTTAAACTTTAAACTTTTTTTTTTTCTGATATTTATACTTTTTTGGATTTTTTTTTTATAAGTATTCCGATTATTTGTTTTTTTCCTTACCTAGAGCGGGCTTCGATCCCTCGACTTGTTACCAAACTGAAGCGGCGACTCTAACCAGAGCGCCACGGTGCCATTATTGTCTTCATATTAAATATGACATATTTATATTTTTTGATCAATTTAAGATTTTTAATTCTTATATTAAGAACTGCGAATTTTTAGATTAATATTCTTAGTTTTATTAATTTGGACTTAAAATTGTATTATTTTAAGAACAAAATATTTAAGATGAATGTTTATTCATTTTTGAAGTTGGTATTTTTTTTCAGTGTAAGGATGACCAAGCACTTGCTGTGTCCAACTGTCGCCAGTTAGTTATCCTTCGCATTATCTTTTAAAATTTATTTTATTAAGCTATTTGCAAGTGATTCCACGTTGAGCATAAACATTTGAATGAGTGTTTATTTTGTTTTCGGCACAACACGCATAAAAACAAAAGCCAAATGGCAGTTGGGGAATGGAATAACACCAGTTTCTGACTTGACATAAAATGGAAAAATCAATGAAAAACTTCATCAAGAAAAGTAAAGCTATAATAAAGATCTTTTTACAAAGAAACTTTCCTTAGCGCTTTTACTGCAAATCAGTTTGCTGATGCAGTTTATACGTGTAACTCTTTAAGCTTACATTCAAGCTGAAAACCATATCTTTCTTATATAAATACACATGGTAACTATATAAAATTGTTTAATTCATTCGCCATAAATTTATAACAAAATGTCATCTTCAGAAAAGTTTGTAAATAATGGATACAATATTTTTAAGACCATTCAAAACTCAAGCAAAACTAAATCTGAAGATGACTTTTAAGTTTTATGACAGCCCACGTAGAATATACGAATACTCTCTATCTTTTTTACTGCTTATTCACATTTTGTGTTCCTTTTGCTGTTTCCTTTCAGGTCTCGTTCTTCTTGTCATCCTACGTGGCCCCATTGACGCTGATTTGCTTCCTGTATATGGGCATGTTGGTTCGATTGTGGAAGACTGCGCCAGGCTGCAAACCATCGGCCGAGTCGCGGTGAGTTAAGGCAATGCCACAAATATTACGCATACGCCGCGTGTTAGCGTGGGCGTCCGAATACCACAATTACCCCCCCCCCACCCCAAAAAAAAGTAAGAAGAAAAAAGAAGTGCACTGAAAAAAAAGACAAACTTATAAAATCAAGAACATTCAGCTTAAATATTTTGTTCTTGAAATAAGATCAATTTAAGACCAAATTAATAAAACTAAGAATATTAATCTAAAAATTTGCAGTGCTTAATATAAGAATTAAAAATCTTTAATTGATCAAAAATATAAATATGTCAATATTTAATATGAAGACAATAATGGTTAGAGTCGCCGCTTCAGTTTGGTAACAAGTCGAGGGATCGAAACCCAAGCCAAGGAAAACAAATAATCGGAATATTTTTATAAAGAAAATAAATCCAAAACAAGTATAAATATCAAAAAAAAAAACAAGCTTAAAGTAAAAACACCTGCCTTATTTTTTATTTTTGGTTTGAGAATTTAAGATTGTTTGGTCTTAAATTAAGAACTTATTCTTATTAAAAATGTTCTTAAAATCAAGATGTGTTTTAAAAATTTAAGACTTTTATGTTGTTGATACGTTTTTAAGACCAAAACTCTTAGTTCTAAGACCCGATCTTGATTTTAGAAGATTTTTTTTATCAGTGTGGTTAACATAACATAACGTAAATTCTGAATATTTATAAAAAAATAAATATAAATATCAAAAAAAAAACAACAAATTTAAAGTTTGAAACACCTACCTTATTTTTTATCTTTGGTTTGAGAATTTAGGATTGTTTGATCTTAAATTAAGAACTTATTCTTATTTAAAATGTTCTTAAAATCAAGATGTGTTTTCTAAATTTAAGAATGGTATGTTCTCGACGCATTTTAAGACAAAAATTCTTAGTTCTGAGACCAAAATCTTGATTTTAGAATATTTTTTTTATCAGTGTGGTTAACATTTGGGTTTTGGAATTGGAATTTTAAGCCTGCGGGCACTTTGTTTGTTTGTTTGTTTGTTTGTTTACTCGACACACACACACACACACACACACACACACACACACACACACACACACACACACACACACACACACGCACGCACAAAAAGGCACACATTGGAGACAAAAGCGGTAGCTGCACCTGCCCCATGTGGCATGATGAATGCCCTTTTATTATTGCTTAGACATACTACAGAGTATAGAACGTTGTGGGCGTTGCTCATAAATTTTTAAGTGCACACTCTTACTCTTGTTCTCTCTCTCACTCTCTCTCTCTTCCTCTCGGTGTGTCTGTTTTCCGTTTTCTGTTTTACTTACCTCTCATACTTGATTCGCTTTTGTGCTGCCTCATTGCAGGTCAATGAATTTGAGGTGCGCACACGGATTAAAACTTCTACGATTAATCATATCTTTGGGAAATAAAATAATAAATAACTTGCTTAACTAACACTTGAGTTAAGAGAAATTAATTACAAACTGTTTAAATATAGAATTATTATATTTAATATTATATATTCAAACTTAAAATCAACAAATAATTTAGGTAAATTTATAATCTTATTTCCTATCCACGACGTCTGCTTACATATTATAAACATGAAATAATGTTAATTAGTTGAACTATATATTCTATTTATAGTTCATAACTTATGTAAAATTTTCTTAAAATTTTTAAAACAATATTTAAATCGTTTCCATTATAGTCCGATTAAAACTCACTTTACTTACGGAACTCGAAATATCGATTAAATAAGATATTCCACGTCCATCTTAAATCTACATAGAAAAATCAATGGTTGTCTTATTCCGATTCTAGTTCGACATTTCATGAAATGTAAATTTTTTTACCGCTTCCATTACTAAACAAATTTAACTCTTGTCATTTTTGGAATTGAAAACAACTGATGAATAATGAAATGAATCTTTTCCTATCTCTAGCTGTCTAAATACAAATTTACGTAGTTTTTCTGAGAGTAATCAAATACACAGATCTTTAGTTAAAAATGAAATAAAAGCTAAAATTATTTACATTGTTTTAAATATTATTATGTCTGTTATAACACTTAAATTTCATTTATTTATTATGCTTCATATTTACTTATTTAAGTATTTGTTTTTAATAATCTATATTGCGGTTAAGTCTCTTAAATAGATTTTTTACAATTTCTTTATTATTTGATGTGAATGCTAAATTCTTGAAAACTCCTCTAATTACCTCAGTTGTCGTCATTTTCTAAAAAAACACGACTCACTAAAAATAGAAAACATGACTGTGAGCTTATTGTGCTCTCCATTGAATCAATTGCAATGTCTAAGAATGTATTTCAATTACGCAGCAATTGTTTCAGGTGACTAAATGAAATATTAACCGAAATGTTGCATAAACAAAAAGAAAAAAGCATCAAAATGAAAAAGGCGGCGACAGGAAGTTGACAAAGTGAATGGTTGAGAAGAGAATGACAGTCAAAAATAAAAGCAAATGAGCAGAAAGTCATAAAAGAAGAACAAAGAAATAATGGGCGTTGTGTAAACAAAAATTGTGACTCGCATTACATGTTACAAATTGCGTCTTTCAATTTTAAAGCGCGTCGCGTCCCATGCGGCATGCGTGATGTGTTATATTCTATCCTTGTCTGCCTCATAGACGTAGGAGCAAATCAAAAATCCAATTCCATATTATGCGTATGACTTGCTGTTAGTGCGTGTTAGTGTGTGTGTGAATGTGAGTGTGAATGGGAATGTGAGTGTGATATACACTGAAAAAAAAGCCAACTTCTAAAATCAAGAGCATTCATCTTAAATATTTTGTTCTTAAAATAAGACCATTTTACGACCAAATTAATAATACTAAGAATCAGGGATTAAAATCGAAACGAATATCGGTTTCAGTTACGGTTTCGGCTATGATCGAATTAAGGTTTTCGGTTATGCAAAATCTTGGAGTATCGGCTTCGTACCGGTTATCGGTTTTTGTAAGTTTCGGTTTAAAAATAACAGTATGGTTTCGGTTTACAAAAAAAAATAAAAATTATGTTTTCGGTTGACCAAAATAAGACGCTTTATTCATTGTTTTACATGAAAAGACTAAATGCTATTTTTAGCCTTGACTGGTGATTTAAATTTTTTTCAATTGGAAAAATTTTTGAAAATCGAATTTTTCGAAATTTTACAGTGTTACCGCTTTATCTTTTTTGATTTTTTGAAAAAATTCGAATTTTAAAAATGAACAAAATTTAAATGTAGAACGAATTTGGAGGAAAAATAATGCTCAAATTTACATTTCGCATAAAAATTGATTGACTTTTGACAAAGTTATGGCAGTTCAAAATTATCAGTACCTGCGACGGACAGAACCGAAATTAACCCTTATAAATGAAACGGTTACTAAACGGTTATTTCGGTTTAAAGAGTTTCGGTTTATGGGTTTCGGTACAGCGGAAAAATATTTTTTTCCGTTCCGGTTTCAGTTACGGTTACAAATTTCAATCGGTTATTACCGGTTAAAGGTTACGGTTTCGGTTTAGGTTTTAATCCCTGCTAAGAATATTAATATAAAAATTCGCAGTTCTTAATATTAGAATTAAAAATCTTAAATTGATCAAAAAATATAAATATGTCATATTTAATTTAAAGACAATAATGGCACCGTGGCACTCTGGTAAGAGTTGCCGCTTCAGTTTGGTAATAAGTCGAGGGATCGAAATCTATTTCTAGTCAAGGAAAAAACATATAATCGGAATATTTATAAAAAAAAAAATCCAAATAAAGTATAAATATACAAAAAATAAGTTTAAAGTTTAAAGGACCTGCCTTATTTTTTATTTTTGGTTTGAGAATTTAAGACTGTTTGATCTTAAATTAAGAACTTACTTTTATTTAAAATGTTCTTAAAATCAAGATGTGTTTTCTAAATTTAAGAATTTTATGTTCTCGACGCATTTTTTAGACCAAAATTAAAACATTTTTTTATCAGTGTATATGTACATTTATATCGGAATACTCATGTGCATATGCAAATTGCGCATACGCCGCGTGTTCGTTGCTTGTGCATTTGGCATTTGGCAATTGTTGAAAAAGGCGCGAGTTTGAATTGCATCAGTTCATAAATCAGACTGCGAATGTAAAACTCAACTGCAGTTCTATTTATTTACTCTCCTTTTTTTGATAGGCACACACAAACGTATTATACTATAATATCCCTATCTCTATCTCTATATCCTTCTCCTTCTCTTTCTGTTGCAGCAAGGGAAAACGACGCGTTACACGAATGGTTGTTGTTGTGGTTTTGGCCTTTGCCATCTGCTGGCTGCCAATACATGTGAGTATTACTTCCGGTTTCAGGTGTAAAAAGTTTTCTTAATGCATCTGAGTAATGTTGGAAAATGCTTTGATTTGTGCATTTAAATCTCATCACGTCTTATTTAAATAATTTGATAAAGCTTATAAATTTCCTTATAATAATATTAAGAATTAAAGTAAAGAATACTAACTTAAAAACTATATTTAATTGAGAACCGTTAAAATCCAGATTCATCGTTAAGTATTTTGATCTCATTTAAAAAATTGTGTAATATAACTAATTGTATGTATAGTTCAGTTTTATTTTATCAGTCAATTGGAAGAACTTTCATTGTTAAATAAGCTGCATTTTGTTAGCTAATGTTTTAAACTTTCATAGAAAAGCTTTCAGTTTTAACGCGATTTACTAAATTTCAGTTTCTGTCGCTTTAAAATCAAACATTTTATTAGTTTAATGTATTAAAGTGCTTAATGCTTTTAAAGCATGAGTGATAAACTACTAAGAAGCTTTCATCAACTTTACACAACTTTTACGTGCTTTTATAAAGCTTCAATGTGATGTAAAGCTTTTAAAGCAACTTTTTAGTTGTGTTGAATTTTTCTTTAAAATCACACATTTTTTTAGTTTAGAGTATTAAAGTGCTTTAAATAAAATGTTTTATGGTTTTAAAGCATGAGTGATAAGCTACCACAAAGCTTTAATCAACTTCACACAGCTTTTACGTGCTTTTATAAAGCTTTTATGTGATGTAAAGCTTTCAAAGCAACTTTTTAGTTGTGTTAAAGTTGGCTTTCAAATCACACATTTTATTAGTTTAAATAAAATGTTTTATGGTTTTAAAGCATGAGTGATAAGCTAGCACGAAGCTTTCATCAACTTTACACAGCTTTTACGTGCTTTTATAAAGCTTTCATGTGATGTAAAGCTTTCAAAGCAACTTTTAGTTGTGTTGAATTTTTCTTAAAATCACACATTTTATTAATTTAGAGTATTAATGTGCTTTAAATAAAATGTTTTATGGTTTTAAAGCATGAGTGATAAGCTAGCACAAAGCTTTAATCAACTTCACACAGCTTTTACGTGCTTTTATAAAGCTTTTATGTGATGTAAAGCTTTCAAAGCAACTTTTTAGTTGTGTTAAAGTTGGCTTTCAAATCACACATTTTATTAGTTTAAATAAAATGTTTTATGGTTTTAAAGCATGAGTGATAAGCTAGCACGAAGCTTTCATCAACTTTACACAGCTTTTACGTGCTTTTATAAAGCTTTCATGTGATGTAAAGCTTTCAAAGCTACTTTTTAGTTGTGTTGAAGTAAAGCAATCGTAGCTTTGCTAGATTAATCGATTGCCAACTATGAATAATATTCGCGGCTAGTGTCATTGGCATATGGACACACACTTGAAGTGACACAATTTAAATAAAGCTGCAGCTGTTGAGTTCTGTTGGCAAACAGATGACAAGAACTGTGCAAATAATCGCAACTCGCAACTCGAACTCGTGAATAAACTCAGAGACATTGGGAAACTCACAAGCATTTGTTGTATTTGTTGTTGTTGCCTCTCATTAGGCAACAAATTGACATTTGCGCTTAGCAAATGCTGCAATTTATTTACTCAAAATGTTTAATAAGCCAAGAAAGAAGATGCAGCTGGTTGACTATCAAATTGCTCTTCATTTGCATTGCATTCGAAGTGTTTGCACAAAATCAATGCGCCTGCAAATTACAAATGCAATTTACAATTATAAACAGAAGGAGATTTCTACTAATGAAATGATCTATGTTACTTGCAACATATTGTGGCACATTTACAGGTCATACTGGTCCTCAAGGCTCTGAACATGTATGGCGGCACACATCTTACAGTCATCATTCAGATAATATCCCATGTGGTGGCCTACACGAACTCCTGCATCAACCCAATACTCTACGCCTTTCTCTCTGACAACTTTCGCAAGGCGTTCCGCAAGGTAAGTTAATTTAATAATAATTTACCTAGAGAAAATACGCATTGTTAAAATAAATATAGTTTTACCATATTACACATAAATATAAAATGTATTAAAATTTAAGACAAAATCATCTTAAAATATCAATGGTATTATGAATATAGTGTAACCAAAGTAAAATACTTTCAAAATTAATACGATAAATCATACTTACTTTACAAATTAACAAGAGTTAATTAAATGTATTCAAATTAAATATGTTTCACAATATTTAATTCAACTTTAAATCCAGGATTTCTATAGTCTTTGAATTTAAGCAGGGATTAAAACCTTAACCGAAACCGTAACCGGTGAAAACCGATTGAAATTTGTAACCGTAACTGAAACCGTAACCGAATACAATTTTTTCCTCTGTACCGAAACTCATAAACCGAAACTTTCAAACCGAAATAACCGTTTAGTAATCGTTTCATTTGTAAGGGTTAATTTCGATTCTGTCCGTCACAGGTACTGATAACTTTGAACTGCCATAAGTCAAAAGTCAATCAATTTTTATGCGCAATGTAAATTTGAGCATGATTTTACTTCTAAATTCGTTCTGCATTTAAAGTTTTTCATTTAATTCCATTTCAAAATTTTGAAAATTTCGAGTTTTTTCGAAAAATTAAAACCGAAACTAATATCGGTTTCAGTTAAGGTTTCGATTATGCTCGAATTAAGGTTTTCGATTATCGGTTATGCAAAATCTTGGAGTATCGGTTTCGTAACGGTTATCGGTTTCTTATAAGTTTCGGTTTACAAAAAAAATAAAAATTAAGGTTTTCGGTTGACAAAATAAGAAGCATTATTCATTGTTTATCATAAAAAAAGACTTAATGCTCTTTTTAGCCCCGAAAATTATGTTATCTGGATAATGGAATAAACATTGTCGATTTTATTTTAATTTGACCTCATATAAATTTGGTTCATTTGGTTTGAAAATTTTGATTATTTCGATTTAACTGATTTTTAATAATTTCGAACTGCCATAACTTTGTCAAAAGTCAATCAATTTTTATGCGCAATGTAAATTTGTGCATGATTTTACCTCTTAATTCGTTCTGCATTTAAATTTTGTTTAATTTTAAAAATTTTTGAAAATCGAATTTTTTTGAAAATTTACAGTGTTACTTACCCCTTTGCCTTTTTTGATTTTTTTCGAAAAAATTCGAATTTTCAAAATGAACAATATTTAAATGCAGAAGGAATTAACAGGGAATATCATGCACAAATTTACATTGCGCATGGAAATTGATTGAGTTTTGACAAAGTTATGATAGTTCAAAGTTATCAAAGTTGCTCAAAAGCTGCGACGGCCAAAACCAAAATTAACCCTTATAAATGAATCGGTTACTAAACGGTTATTTCGGTTTAAAGAGTTTCGGTTTATGGCTTCCGGTACAGTGGAAAATATATTTTCGGTTACGGTTTCAGTTAAGGTTACAAATTTCAATCGGTTTTCACCGGTTAAAGGTTACGGCTTCGGTTAAGGTTTTAATCCCTGATTTAAAATGAAATCTATTTAAATTAAATATATTTAGGTATATTTTAAAATTAAAGAATATTTGACCATTTCTCTCTGGGTGTACAATGTACATATGTTTGATACTTACTTACAACTCTCTCTCTCTCTCTCTCTCTCTCTCTCTCTCTCTCTCTCTCTCTCTCTCTCTCTCTCTCTCTCTCTCTCTCTCTCTGTCTCGCTCTCTCCTCAGGTGGTCTGGTGTGGCAGCCCGCCTCCAATAATGAACAACCAGCAGATAACAAAGACAACTCGAACAACAGGCAACGGCACATCCAACCCGGAAATGCTCTAAGCTGGTAACTAATTCTGTTTATACTCTATCTTTTTCATATATTTTATATTAATTTATTCATTCTACTTTACTTGCAGTTGGCAATACCGAAGAAATTATTGGATTTTTGTGTGCATTGCGACTACAAAAGGCCATTAAACAGTTTTTAATTAAAATTAATGCAGTTACCTAATGCAAATATTACATATGCATATTTTAGTACATATTGATAAACTAATGCACGCACACACTTAATATGTTTTATTATAGTGCTGAGTGTTGCATAATTAGTTGATTAAGCATTAGATAAATAATTTCATATACATATATAACTATATTTTTCATTATAAATATTATTCGATTGAAAGTTAAGTTACGAAATAACTGATGAATATCCGCAAGCATAATTTGGTATTCAACAATTTGTGAATAGCAACTTTCGATTTCGAAAATTTCAACTGAAATTAATGTTTAACATAAACATTACTAATTTGTATTATGGATTTGGATAGGATAAAACCTATGCTATATATTCACATTCAAATCGATATAGATATCTGTAAATAATACGTTATTCTCAATTGTTGAATCTCTTTTCTCACCCGTTATAATATATAATTTATTTTAAGCTTTTTTTAAGTACTCAAACCATGCATGTACATATTTAATTTGTCTATTGAATTATATTGAAACATTATTTAATACATCATGAGATATGTATGTTAAATGAAACGATACCGTACCAAATCCTTTTGCTGGTACGCTGAGGAAAAACAATTGAAATTCAATATGAAACAATATAAAAACCAATACGAAAATATGTATTTAATTAAGTAATTTTGCAATTTGCGCTCTTTATGGAATTTTCTACAATGCATGTACGAATTCCTGCATTTGTAGAATATGCGAGAAAGATAAATATTATGAAACATACCAAAGCAAAAGTGCAAAGTGAATAAAATAATTACATGAAATGAGTTTGTCCCAATTCAAATTACATAAAGATTACAGGCTAACTTTTATTCATTAAAAAAACAAAGATTATAATACAAGAAATGTAATAAAATCGAATGTAATGCTTTGAAATATTTGAAATTTCATTAAAATTGGATTAAAATAGGATTAAACGAACAAATGTTAATTAATGAAATTCCTGTATGTTTATAGGCTAACTAACATGTGTATTTGTATGTGTGAGTGTCCATGTCTGTGTGTAGATATCAACAGATAACTATATACTACATACATACATACATATATACATATATATATTCCAAATATTTGTGGCAAAAAATAAACTCGTAATGATGTAATGTGATTTATACGGAATACTGTAACTAAATACAGAGCGAGCACAGTGAGGTCCAGCTATAAAAGAATCCTTAAAGTGCAAATTGATGTGTCTTTGGATATCTCCTTATCGCAGAACCGTCATACATATATTCGAACAACTCGAACTACAGTGTGCTGCAAAATATAACTACTAATGAGTAAACTACATATAATATATAAAATATTCGTATATTATTCGTAATTAATATTATGGAATAATAAACAACAATTTAATGGTACAACAAAAAGCATTCAACTTGCAACATAAGTCGACTTTCCAGAGTATTTCGTCTTTCGACAGCCTCACCAAGAATCTCAATTATAAAAACAGCTCAATAATTTTGATATTCTCTATTTATTTTCACGCATCGTCCAAAAACCATTTATCTAATATGTTGCGAATAATATATTCCGCATTGAGATCTATTTTAAACCCTAAACACGCTCTCAAAATGATTTTATGCTCTTGCATATGTCATTATGTATTAGAAATATTTCGGGATCAAAATTATATCTTTTCAAGCGGTTTCGTTTAGGCTATAGTCACTCCTTGAGCTCGATTAACACAAAATTAGACAATGGAGTTTTTTTAAGCAGTCAACTTAACTTAACATGCTTGAATTTCCGTACTTTTAAAGTCCGGGAACTCTGCGAAATCACGAATTTCATGGCATAAACGTAGAAATAGTCAAAATTGTCTAGATAATGTGTTGATTCGATGAAAACGTTTTATTTTCACAGATATCAATTGAAAGTATTATTATATAATTGGAATCGAAGCACTTTATTCTAGAATCCTTTGCCAGTTGCCAGAGAAATGCACTGCAAGGATATTAAGCATATTGTAACAATAAATTAAGTAACAAAAAAATATATTATTGTTGAAATGTAATAAATACCAAGACCATTACAACGTATTAGTTAATAATGAAATTATTATCAATTATGAATACTATAATAGAAAAATAATTATGTAAATGATATATTTATATTTGACTAATGAATAAGTATTTCGATTTTGGGTTGATTTCCATAGGTTTTTGTGTTACTTCGGCATTGCCGAAATAAAATATAGCTATAAGATAAATATTAAACAAAAAAGGTAACAAATCGGTGGAAGAAAGAGAGAACGAAATATGTTAAAACGAAATTGAAGATTAACAACTTGTGGATTTATTGTGTGTTATATGCATATGATTGTAATTGTAAATGTAACCTACTGCATTCCTAGCACAGTTGTGGAATTGAACAATATTTGAATTTAACGATTTGCAAACCAACAATAAACAAATACAAATTGAAATATTTTAGATTTAAGATAAATTAAACCAAATACAAAATTGTTTATAAAAACAACGTTTTTTTTTAACACTCACTGTAAGTAATTTAGATGTATGTGCTACTTATTATATAATTACATACATATGTATATTCCTAGGGTATTCACCAGTCACATAATTGTGAAGCAAAACAAAACAATTGGTACAACAATTTAACACTTGACATGCAAAATCTAATTTGCATTCATAGAGAATCCAAAAATAAAACGAAAAACAGAAACGGAAAAACTAAACTGAATTATATTGTATTTGAATATGAATGTTTATACAATAAATTTAATTATTGTGTTAATAAAACTTATACTAAATGTACAAAATGTTATTCTTTAAATGTATAAAAAATAATTCTATGGAATGGATTTGGTAACAATGGCTTATGCTTTTCTTTTTCAAATCCTTCATTATCCTGCTTAGCTGTGACCATAAAAAAAAAGTTTTTTTTATATATCGGACAGCAATTCCAACCGTATTTTGACAGGACTCGGTGAATTAGAATCACAAGGACGAACTCTATCGATCTGCATTAAAATTTTATGGGGTCATCTAAGGATCCAACACTTGGAAAATTTCAGTCTCAAATCCTCGGGAAACAGCCCCAAAATCGAAAATCCTTGATTTCTCGTAAACTACAAGGACGATCTGAATGTCCTTTTGCCAGTTGGTGGCCCCAGTTAAAAGAATTTTTTTGACTCTACTTTTAACCATATCCTTTGAAGGACTTCGGAGTTATACCAACTTTTGTGTTCAGGATAAAAGTCCTTGTAACTCGGTTGCTTGAAGGCCGATCAAGGATTTGAAAATGGTTTCTGAATCCTTATAGTGATATCCATCGTTGGGCAAAAGGACATTCCACTCGTCCTTAAAATAACGGAGATATGACGTATTTTATGTTTTTCAGCCACTTTTTGCATGCCTCCCCCTTGCAAAAATTAAGACAATTTTTTTGGTGAAATCCTGTAATCCTTGAATGCCAATCGATAGTCCTGACATCTCTGAGCACAAAAATGCTTTTCCTTTTCAAATCCTTTATTATCCTGCCCAGTTGTGACTATTTTAAAGAATGGTCCTGTTGCAGAAAATTAGCTATAACTCGACCATATCCTTGCGGATTTTGACAGGACTCGGAGCGTTGGAATCACAAGGACGAACTCTATCGATCTGCATTTAAATATTATGGGGTCATCTAAGGATCCAACACTTGGAAAATTTCAGTCTCAAATCCTCGGGAAACAGCCTCAAAACCGAAAATCCTTGATTTCTCGGGAACTACAAAGACAATTTGAATGAAATTTGGCCAGTTGGTAGTCCTAACTAATAGAATTTTTTTGACTCTACTTTTAATCATATCCTTCAAAGGACTCCGGAGTTATAGCTACTTTTGTGTACACGATAAAAGTCCTTGTAACTCGGTTGCTTGAAGGCCGATCAAGGATTTGAAAATGGTTTCTGAATCCTTATAGTGATATCCATCGTTGGGCAAAAGGACATTCCACTCGTCCTTAAAATAACGGAGATATGACGTATTTTATGTTTTTCAGCCACTTTTTGCATGCATCCCCCTTGCAAAAATTATGACAATTTTTTTGGTGAAATCCTGTAATCCTTGAATGCCAATCGATAGTCCTGACATCTCTGAGCACAAAAATGCTTTTCCTTTTCAAATCCTTTATTATCCTGCCCAGTTGTGACTATTTTAAAGAATGGTCCTGTTGCAGAAAATTAGCTATAACTCGACCATATCCTTGCGGATTTTGACAGGACTCGGTGCGTTAGAATCACAAGGACGAACTCTATCGATCTGCATTTAAACATTATGGGGTCATCTAAGGATCCAACACTTGGAAAATTTCAGTCTCGAGTCCCCGAGAAAAAGCCCCAAAACCGAAAATCCTTGATTTCTCGTAAACTAAAAGGACAATTTGAATGTCCTTTTGCCAGTTGGTAGTCCTAACTAATAGAATTTTTTTGACTCTACTTTTAATCATATCCTTCAAAGGACTCCGGAGTTATAGCTACTTTTGTGTACACGATAAAAGTCCTTGTAACTCGGCTGTTTGAAGGCCGATCAAGGATTTGAAAATGGTTTCTGAGTCCTCAAAGTGATATCCATCGTTGGACAAAAGGACATCGCACTCGTCCTTAAAATAACGGAGATATGACGTATTTTATGTTTTTCAGCCACTTTTTGCATGCCTCCCCCTTGCATAAATTAAGACAATTTTTTTGGGTGAAATCCTGGAATCCTTGAATGCGAATCGATAGTCCTGACATCTCTGAGCACAAAAATGTTATCCTTTTTTGAATCCTTTATTATCCCGCCCAATTGTGACTATGATAAGGAGTTGTCCTGTTGCAGAAAATTAGCTATAACTTGACCATATCCTTGCGGATTTTGACAGGACTTGGTGTGTTGGAATCACAAGGACGAACTCTATCGATCTGCATTTAAACATTATGGGGTTATCTAAAATTCCAACACTTGTAAAATTTCAGTCTCAAATCCTCGGGAAACAGCCTCAAAATCGAAAATCCTTGATTTCTCGGGAACTACAAGGACAATTTGAATGAAATTTGGCCAGTTGGTAGTCCTAACTAATAGAATTTTTTTGACTCTACTTTTAATCATATCCTTCAAAGGACTCCGGAGTTATAGCTACTTTTGTGTACACGATAAAAGTCCTTGTAACTCGGCTGTTTGAAGGCCGATCAAGGATTTGAAAATGGTTTCTGAGTCCTCAAAGTGATATCCATCGTTGGACAAAAGGACATCGCACTCGTCCTTAAAATGGCGGAGATATGACGTACTTTGTGTTTTTCAGCCACTTTTTGCAAAAATTAAGACAATTCTTTTGGGTGAAATCCTGGAATCCTTGAATGCGAATCGATAGTCCTGCCAACCCTGAGCACAAAAATGCTTTTCTTTTTTAAATCCTTTATTATCCTGCCCAGTTGTGACTATTTTAAACAATGACACTTATTTGCAGGCATTAAAACCGAAACGTTATGCTCTAATTAAGGTTTTCGGTTATCGGTTATGCAAAATCTTGGAGTATCGGTTTCGTAACGGTTTTCGGTTTTTTATAAGTTTCGGTTTAAAATAACGGTATGGTTTCGGTTCACAAAAAAAATACAAATTATGGTCTTTTATTTTAATTTTTAGAATTTTTTAAAAATAAAAAGCTATAACATACAAAAAAGGATTTTTTTTTTGTCATATTCTTATCCCAAACTCATTCTCAATCTGCTGAAACTAAATTATAATATTTAAAAATAAAAATTCGCGTATTTTTCACGTTCTTTTTAATATTTACTGAATTTTGCTAGCTTTCTGAGTGCTCTCAATTTAATCAAAAATGATATAGCACCTCCGTCAATTATCACTTGCACTTGCACTTACGAAAGTAGTGGTGAAAAAATTAAAGCTCACCTCTGAAAATAGGAAAATAAAAATACTTTAATTTTTAGCATTTTTTTTAAAAAAAAAAGCTTTAACATACAAAAAAGGATTTTCAATCTGCTGAAACTAACTTATAATATTAAAAAAAATTTATACTCGTATTTTCCACGTTCTTTTTAATATGTACTGAATTTCCTAAGTGCTCTAAATTTAATCAAAAATGATATAGCACCTCCGTCAATTATCACTTGCACTTGCACTTACGAAAGTAGTGGTGAAAAAATTAAAGCTCACCTCTGAAAATAGGAAAATAAAAAAATTTGAATTTTTAGAATTTTTTAAAAATAAAAAGCTATAACATACAAAAAGGGATTTGTTTTTTGTCATATTCTTATCCCAAATTCATTCTCAATCTGCTGAAACTAACTTATAATATTAAAAAAAAATATATACTCGTATTTTCCACGTTCTTTTTAATATTTACTGAATTTCCTAAGTGCTCTAAATTAAATAAAAATTGATATAGCAGCTCCGTCAATTATCACTTGCACTTGCACTTACAAAAGACTCATTTCAACTTTCTTAAAAAAAAAATAAATAGATTCTTGTCTCCTTTGAGCGTGAGCACTGTATTCAAGAGGTCCAAATGTAATACTGAGCTTTTGCCCGGCAAAAGGCAAACAGAACTCCACTTGGCAACCGGCCTGCGCAGATTTTAGCCAAGTTAATTGGCAACATGTGTAAACAGTGATATTATTTAGCTTAGAAATTGCGTTTTTGTGAACGAAACCCACGGAAAAGCAACATTCCAATTGGACTACATTGCTGCCAACCCTGGTACAAGACCAATACAAAATGCCATCAAATTCCAATTCGAACGAATTCGCTTAAAAATCGATGATTGCTTTATTACAATTCATCAGATATGTATTTATAAATTTGAAAATAAAATATTGCATTTTTTAAATTCTTCTTGATCAATTTCATTTTCTAATTTTGCCATCAATTAAATTATTATTAATTAGTAAATATCGTATATCATTGAAATTTTAGATGAATGCCTACTTAGATTTGAAGGCTTACTTCAAATATGTCAACAGTTTAAAATGGACTTAAGATCGTAGCAAGCATCTTTTTTGATCATAATAAAAGAATTCTCATTATATCACAATCACACAAATATTAGATAAATACTGATAAATAAATATATATTTTTTTAAGCCATTTATAAGGAATAATATTGTAATTTAGCCATGGCTCAGATACGCGTAAGTGAATTGTGAATAGATTGACACTGTAAATTTGAATATGTATATATATTTATATTTGATATTGTTCTTTATTAGCAACCCAAGTTCAAAGTGAACAGCTATAAATTGTTTCGAAAGAGTTATGTGCTAGCGGTAATTCAGAAACTGAAGCCATTTATCAATGAACGTTATGCCCAATACCTTTTAGAAGAGTCGAAAAGTGGCCAATTTCCGGATGATCTTGATGTGTCCCAAAATGGAGCGTTACTACAAAATCAAAAGGAAAAGTTAGATAATTTTATTGCCACTATAATTGATCCGTTTAAGCCATTTTGGCAGAGTAGAAGTGGGCAGGTATCAAATCCGAACTTATCGACCATAGGAGACACTCTCAGGGACACGACAATTGGTGACAGTCCAACTGATTTGAATGGGAACATCAATCAGGTAAATATTAATAATCTAATTTCAAAATAAATGTTTAGTTAACTCTTCTAGCAGGGTGTGGAGCGGCATCCAAATAGAACTAATGATCTGCAAGGGATTTATCCAAAATGGTATTATGTAGCCGATTCACAAACTTCAGATCTATCGGATTCTATTGGGGATTTCATCTCTTCAACCGAATATCAATTGCCATTGGCCAAATATGTCGTGGTTCGACCGGCACCTCGAATCGGACATCGAACTGAAATTGATTTGACAACTATTGAGAGACTTTTCTGCCGTCCGATATATCTTAAGTATTTAATGACGAATGTCAATCACAATCGAAATAAATCGACATCGACAATTGAGCTAAATAATCAGATGCATCTGGAGGACATCGATCATCCGGACAACAATGACTCGAACATTATTGATTGCGTTCCCAGCACCAATATGGTTAGACCTTATAGTTTCTGGTTCCCAACTAGAGAAAAATTTCTTAAAATTGTTCTAACTTATTTGGTTGTCTTTTGCATAATTGGATTTCTCTTCGCCCTTGTGCCTTAAGGACACTACTTCCCTTCAGGCCAAATTTCATTTTATACTTTCTGTCAAGTAATAACAAATCATCTAGGGGTTATGCTGCTCTCTGTACTCTATATAAATATTCAATTTGAAACAAAAATAAACACATACAAAAAAAAAAACAAAGCCAAATGAATCTTTCTCTACTTATCGCTATTATTTCAATACTTTTGCAGGTTCTATATATTTAATTTTATTAATACTCAAAGTAAATTTCAAAATAAATAAAATAAAAAATCAGTTATGTTCAATGTATCGACAGATCAACAATTACTATATGCAAGACTTATAGAGTCCTTGGGAATTATTTGTCATTATAATTAAGCCAGAAAATAAATGCAAAGTAATTCAGTAACAATTAATTTTGGAAAATAAATTAAAATTTTCAAAGCACACATTAAAATTGTTTCCTTCTTCGTTCTTTATTGAGATTATTTCTAATCGGACGCAAAAAACAGTCAAATTCCTTAAAAATAGGTGGGTTTTGTGTTGAATTAAAACACAAAAGTGTCTGAGCTGTAACAACTTTGAATAACACTTTTGTAAAGCTCACAAATTAAGGACTTTGTAATTAGCAAAAATAATTAAGTGGAATCTGAAAGTGCATCACTGAAATTTAATATTTAATTTTACATTTTATAATTGTATTTAAAATGCAATTTATTATTTTTTTTCTCCCATTCGACTGTTTTTAGTTGCCGTTAAAAAAATAAATAAATAAAACGTACTTAATTATACAAAATACTTTTAATTCTAATTTTTCGATAAAAAAAAATATTTAAACTTTTTTAAAAATCATAAAATAAATTTTATTATAATTTTTAAATTTTTAAAATATAAATTTAAATTATAAATTATCTTTAAATTTTTATAAATGTCATCATATAATTTTTTTTCTTTTAAAAATTACAACTCTTACGGTTCCTGATTAAATATATAAAATTGTTAAAGCTTTAGTTGCTAATAATAAGCCAAAGAATTATAATTAATAATTATTAATTATAATTAATATTTATAAACATGTTTTTAATTTTTATTAAGTGTTGAGTCTAACAACTAATAAAGAATTATTATAGTATACTAGACTTCAAATAACAAACCCCTCGGAATTTTATTTTTGGGAAATTCTTGAGAGAAATTAGGAGAGAAAAAACGATCGAAAAAAGTCTTGCCTGAGCAATGACAGAAGAAGGCAGAAAACAGAAGATTGTGTTGCACTGTAGTTGTGAAATTTATGCGAATTTGTTAATAAATAGCATCGAGGAAGAAAAGTGTTCTCTGCAAGAGCTGGACACTGGTAAAAGTGGCACGTGGATATGGAGTGGACAGTTGGATACTGCAAACTGGTCTATTTTACGATGCAAACAGAAAATAATCGTAATATGGTCAATTTTATGTTGTTTGTTTGTCAACAGGTGAGCAGCAGCCGAAGCAGGAGCAGGAGCGGGAAGTGGGAGCAGGAGCGGGAAGTGGGAGCAGGAGCGGCAAGTGGGAGCAGGTGTAGAGGTCGCAGGATCGGAGAACTTGCAATGCCCAATTTGCTTGCCGGACCACAAAAATAAACAAGGCAATAACCGTCAGGACAAAACAGGACAATTGTTGCCGTTGCTCTTCATTAGCCGCCAACTCGACGGCCATATGTGGGTGTAACATTGAAAATTCCCCCCTGTGTCCTCCCCGCTTTGCACACCTCATTAGTTCAAATAAAGCGAGTGGCGGCATTTCATTTAATTATGCAGAAACGCCGCCAGTTTGCCGACTCGGTTATATTTCAAAACCGGCGAGCGCAGCCAGCAAATTGTTCAGTTGCCCGGTGACCATCGAGCCGAGCGAGTCTCCAGTCCAACCAGCTATAGAACAGGACCCTCAACTCAACTCAACTCAATTCAACTCATCTCGATCTGAAGTCAAGTCAGGAAGAACCATGAGCCTGAGTCTAATCGGAGGAGCTGCCGCTCGGCCTCGCAACTGGACTCTACGCGGCGCTGTTCTTCTCCTAGCGCTGCAGCTCATCCAAACTCCGAATGCCCTGCAGCACACCGAGGAGGGACTCGAGCTCCTATTTCGCGAACGGTAAGTATGTGTATTCAGCAATTCATTCCAACTATGAGTCGATGTCATCGTAAGGTTTTTGAAGTAGAGTTAATTTTCATATTCATACACTGATAAAAAAAATGTTCTAAAATCAAGATTTTGGTCTTAGAACTAAGAATGTTTGTCTAAAAAATGCGTCGAGAACATAAAATTTTTAAATTTAGAAAACACATCTTGATTTTAAGAACATTTCAAATAAGAATAAGTTCTTAATTTAAGGCCAAACAGTCTTAAATTCTCAAACCAAAAATAAAAAAAGGCAGGTGTTTTAAACTTGTTTTTTTTTTTTTGATATTTATACTTTTTTTGGATTTATTTTTCTTTTATAAATATTCCGATTATATGTTTTATCCTTGGCTAGAGCGGGTTTCGATCCCTCGACTTGTAAAAACCAAACTGTGAAGCGGCGACTTTAACCAGAGCGCCACGGTGCCATTATTGTCTTCATATTAAATATGACATATTTATATTTTCTTATCAATTTAAGATTTTTAATTCTTATATTCAGAACTGCGAATTTTTAGATTAATATTCTAAGTTTTATTAATTTGATCTTAAAATGGTCTTATTTTAAGAACAAAATATTTAAGATAAATGTTCTTGTTTTTAGAAGTTGGTTTTTTTTTCAGTGTAATTACTCTATCGGATCATCAGTTATTCTAGAATAATAAGTAAATAATAAAAAGTGCTAAAGAAATTGCTCATTTTTTAACAGATTTAACAGAATTTTACTTGACTAAATGTTTGTCCGTTTTTTTTTTTTTTTTTTTTTTTTATTTTGGGACAATTCATGTCCTTTAATTTTTGACATATATCTTTTATGATCTCTAAAATATAAAATAAAATAATATAATTAATTTTTTCTCAGTGGTTGTGACATTTTCAAAGGCAGCGATAACCTTTTTCAAAATTATCTTTAAGGTCGATTCCAATAAGGGGATTTTTTTTCCAAATTGAAACAACAAGTATTGATGCCTTTTTGGCATAAAACTTTTTGAAAAATTACTACGAAAGTTTCATAAAATTTTGTTCCAAAAATGTAGTAAGAAAATTCACAAACTGTTATTGAAGAAAAAAAATAATAAAATAAAATAAAACAAATAAGATTTATATAAGAAATACAAATTAATTAAAAATTACTTCCCAGTTCTCAGTCGGACTGGGAGAACGTCTGGCACCGGGAAACGCATTCACGTTGTCGGGACAAATTGGTTCGACAACTGTACTGGGCCTGTGAGAAGGACATCTACAGGCTGACGCGACGCAATCGGAAGAGGGGCGGTGATGAGATACTCTCGAAGGACAGCTACAGTCGTAAGTAACAATACTTCGTCAAAGAGAAGATATTATACGCTATATTTAATTTTCAATGGATCAATTCAATAGTATATAGATATAGTAGTCCGATTTAAACAAAACTTTTTTAGGTTGTAAAAGATAATAAAAAATACTTTTTTAGAATGTTTGAGATATCTCAAGACAAAAAAATAATTTTGTATGGTTATTTAAAGACTTTTATTTTATCAACCAAATTTAATAATTAGCCGAAACTCTTTAAACCGACATAACCGTTTAGTAACCGATTCAATTTATTAGGGTTAATTTCGGTTCTGGTCGCCGCAGCTACTGAGCAACTTTGATAACTTTGAACTGCCACAACTTTGTGAAAAGTCAATCAATTTCCATGCGCAATGTAAATTTGTGCATAATTTTACCTCTTTATTCGTTCTGCATTTAAATTATGTTCATTTTGAAAATTCGAATTTTTTCGGAACAATCAAAAAAGACAAAGGGGTAACACTGTAAATTTTCGAAAAAAATCGATTTTCAAAAATTTTCAAAATTGAACAAAATTTAAATGCAGAACGAATTAAGAAGTAAAATCATGCACAAATTTACATTGCGGAAAATTGATCGACTTTTGACAAAGATATGATAGTTCAAAGTTATTAAAAATCATTACATTTGACTGGATCATTCCAGTAACCAGATAACATTATTTTCCAGGCTAAAAAGATCATTAAGTCTGTTTTCATGTAAAACAATGAATAACGCTGTTTATTTTGTTCAACCGAAAACCTTAATTTTTATTTTTTTTGTGAACCGAAACCATACCAGTATTTTTAAACCGAAACTTATAAAAAACCGATAACCGTTACGAAACCGTTACTCCAAGATTTTTTATAACCGATAACCGAAAACCTTAATTCGAGCATAACCGAAACCGTAACTGAAACCGAATTTCGATTCGTTTTTAATCCCTGATTAAAAGTTATTTTTTAATTTTAAAATTTTGAAGCAATGTTTTTTAAAAATTTGATATATTTGAAACAAAAATTGCACTTGTTCTTAAAGTTGATTTTTTTAGCTTAATTTTTGCTCAAGAACTATGAATATCAGACCCTAATCTGTATTCAATCTGAATTCCTATTCATTTGTTACATATGTAGCTGGATCTGGAGCAGCTGCATCGACCTGGTTGCATGTCAACTATGCCAACATGTTGCTCCGTAGCAGGCGCTCGGATGCACCCTCCATAACCAACGAGTGTTGCACCAAGGCAGGTTGCACCTGGGAGGAGTACGCCGAGTATTGTCCCTCCAACAAGCGTCGCAATCACTACTGAAGTCCCTCAATTCCAGTTCCTGTTGTTGTTAACTCATAATAATGCCTAAGTCTAATGCTAATAATATCCTTCCTTTTTTTTTTTGTTTTTGTTTTTGTGTGTGTGTTTGTTTGTTGCATCACATTGGTAGCTGAATAAAGTTTTATGCCACAGGATGATAATATTTTATTTTTGGGAAATGGAATAGAATCATCGGATAATCAAATTTACACCAAATAACAGGAGTCGCAAATAAAAGTTATGTATTTAAAAATAAAGAAAATATAATAAATTATAAAATAAAAACAATAATCATTGAAAAAAAGATTTATTTATTTATTTTTTGGAATTGGAATAGAATCATCGGGAAATCAAATTTACACCAAAAAACAGAAATCGCAAATAAAAGTTATGTATTTAAAAAGGTAAAACATAAAAAAGAAATTATCTGGCTGAATGAGTCTTAAAAATTAAGAAAATATAATAAATTATAACATAAAAACAATAATCATTGAAAAAAAGATTTATTTATTTATTTTTTGGAATCGGAATAGAATCATCGGGAAATCAAATGTACACTAAAAAAACAGAAATCGCAAATAAAAGTTATGTATTTAAAAAGGTAAAACATAAAAAAGAAATTATCTGGCTGAATGAGTCTTCAAAATAAAGAAAATATAATAAATTATAAAATAAATACAATAATCAGTGAAAAAAAGATTTATTTATTTATTTTTTGGAATCGGAATAGAATCATCGGAAAATCAAATTTACACCAAAAAAACAAAAATCGCAAATAAATATTATGTATTTAAAAAGGTAAAACATAAAAAAAAAATTATTTGACTGAAAAGTCTTGATAATAAATTAAATAATATAAATAATAATAATTGAAGAAAGAGTTATTTTATTATTTGCATATTAAAATTTAAATGTACCTTTTAATTCATATAGTTTTCATTCAGATTAATACTAGTACCTATATTATCTAATATTAGTTAAAGATTTGCGAGTGATCAGCGGACAGTTGACAAAGAAATTTTCCCTGAATTCTAAGAACTGTGAGAAACCGAAATGTAATTTCTACGACACTGTAGGAAAACCATCATTACACAATTTTTCAGAGTCTCGCCTTGGTAGATACATTTGAGAATTTCAGGAGTGGTATTTCTATTTAGTTGAGGAAATATACATCCTCAAAATGAGGTAAGTCAGGATGCAGAAACTAGGTCCCTTAGGGAAACAATAATATAACAATATGTCTATTAATAAATTATAGAAATTTTAATAACATAAAATATTTATAATAATAATAAAAGTAATAATCTGAAGACTTTATATTTTTACTATCGCTTTGCTAGAGCTTTGAAAATACACAAAAATTATAAATAAATTGGTCTTTCGTCGTACAATAATATAAATTCTTTAAAGTAATTGGAACAGATTTACCTTCTTACACTTGTTACATAAACGAGTTTATTAGATATTCGGATTTATTACCCATTTTATGGGTAAAGGGCATACAAATAGATCATCGATCGATTATGATATTACATTTCATTATATTTTTAATCTATACTAGGTTAAAAGTGCCTAATGGATACAATGAAAAATTGATTGAAACAAATGGGAGATGATTTATTGAGTTAATAAATAATTAAATTATTAAAATATTGCTAGACTATAAACGAACCTGGATAAACATGCAGATACTCGATAATGTATCACAGATACCTTAACAAACTATATATAATATAAATATGTTTTGTTTATAATAAAAATAGTTTAATTTCAATGGAATAAATTCAAACAGTTCAAATTACGGCTAGAAGACTCGAATATGAGAAGCAGATAATAAACTTAATGTTAATAACAATTGAATTTATATACGAGCTATAAGTGAATTCATTTTTGGGGCTTATACAGCAGATTGATACTAAATCGTACAAACATATAAGTCATATATATGTATATATATGCTAATATACAGGTAATTACAGTATTAATTACAGCTATCTGATATTATGATATTTGAGACAGATACAATTGCTACATCTAAAATGGTACGTTAGCTACAAACACTTCTACATATATAAATATATATATATAACTATTTGTTTATATATAGATAGATAGGCAGATAGATAGAGAAAGAGATAAACTCGATCTGAATACAAATCAATTTGTTCTATGCTTGGCATTTAAATCGACAACAACAATTTACGTATTTCACGTCACAAAAGCGACAGAGATGGCAATATAGCGAAAATCGATAGAGAGACAATCAAGTAAATCAAGTGAATATTATGGCTAAAATGACTTATGGCTAATAACGACAATTGCTGCCGCTGCTGGCGTCACCATCCTTGCAATCCTTACGTGTTTTCAGGCACTTTTCCGATATGGAAGACTGATGCTGACGCTTGGAGCCATTGGGATGAGCCTGATCATAATGACGGTCAAGCATCTCGAGCAACGTCAATTGACGTTTCGGTGAATTTGTTGCAACTGCAACTGCACCAGTCAAATTTGGTGTGTTGCTTGTGCTGTTGCTGCTGCTGCTGCCACAGCTCTCTAGACTGGCAGCCGACATCATGGCATTTGCCTGTTCCTGCTCCTCATCATCATCGTCGTCTGAGATTAAAGCTCCATTGGCCAATGAATCATTCGAATCGTCGGCAAATAAATCTGGACTGTGTTGTGTTCTTGTTGTTGTTGTTGCTGTTGTTGTTGTTGTTGTTGCTGTGCTTGCAACTGGCTGTGGTGTCAGCTGTGCTTCATTGGGCTTCTCGCCTGTTGGCTTGTGCAGTTTCTTCAACTCCTCCAGCACAAATTGATACAGGGACTTGTTGCCTCCGTCCTTCTTGAAGCGTCGCAACACTGACCACATTTGTTGCACCGTGGTGCCGTGTGCACGAAACAGTTTCCATAGCTCATGTAGATCGTCACGCAGCTGGCAATTGCCAAATGTAAAATAGGCCAGAGGACGACCATGATGGGCACAAACCATCATCTGGATGAGCGCTTTCAAATACGGATCACCGCCAAAGGCGCCACAGCCCCAGTTGCCAGTGGCAACACCCGGCGCCGGTGTCGACAACAAATGCTTGAATCCAATTGATGCCTTGTTCAACTCCCGCAGCATGAGATCCTCTCGATATTGTTGTGCTTTCGATGTTTTGCCAAAACTGAGAGCATCAATTGCCACAATGGCCGTACGACGACGTCGTGAACTGTCATATGGTGTGCGATCCTCATGGTTGCCCTCCCACACAAAGCTGCCGGCATATCCCGTGTAATTGCTGTAACGTTCACAGCCAACCATCAACAATGCCTCCGATGGCGACAGACACTCGGTGAAGAGCTTGGATACAAGCAGTTCCGGGCAGATAACAAAGCGTATCTCCTCCTGTACACATCCGTGACCGAGTACACCGCCACCGAGATACATGTTAGCAAAGTCCACCTGCAGCAATCCAATGCCCTGATCCTCAATCGTACCACCTGCATTGATATGGATTGGTATGCTGGACAAGGCTGCTCCACTCAAATGCCAGTTCACTTGATTCTCCGGCTTGCCGTTCAGACGCACAAAGGTCACACAACCCGGAGGTACATTGGAGGCGTCTCTTTCCGTGGGACACACGCGCCGGAAATAGTGAAATATGCACTTGAGCTTCTCCAGCACAGCCGGACCAGAAGACTGATAAAGCCTGTTCAAAGCAAATAAACTTAATCTCAAGCACTCTGGAGGGGATTAACTAAGAACTTACCTATTAAAGTTTATGTCCGGGAAGCTGCTGTACTCGGACTTTCGCTTCAGTGTATTGCGACGGGGAAATGTGCAGAGGAGTGCGTTGGCCAACAAGCAGGAGACTTGCTCCTGACTCAATGTCAGGGCACATGTGTGATTCTGCTTGAGCAATGGAATTGGAGCCTGGATAAGTTCCGGCAGACGCAGGGCGAGACGTGTAACACGCGGCAGCAGATCTTCAAAGAACACACGCGACTCACTCTCGTCCAGCTCCTCGTCAAAGAGCTTGTGCAGTGCTCCAAATCCCCATTGACCCTTGTATGTGGTATTATATGACAAAATTGCCGCCTGCAATTGTTTGCTATTGCTAATGGGACGCAATAGAGCACGCTCGATCATATTCCAACGCGACTCGATGTCCGATGTGCCATCGTCGGCCTCAACCGGGTATTTGCTCTCCGGTGCACATGGCAGACGCACATGCTTCGCATCCCACTTGTGTGGGGCGCGATGTGGACGCGGTGGTTTATTTGCCGGCTCACGTATGGGATGCCGGTGGAGCACCTTATGCTGGCCACTGGGCACAACGGGCCCCAAATGATCCAACTCGAACGGCTGCAGACCACGTTGGACCGCCTCAATGGGCTGACATCGCCAATGGCATCGATCATCCGATTCGCTGTCGCTGTCTGTGAAAGCAAAACAAATATTTATATCCGACAACTGTGAAACTGTTTTCACTTTGCCGACTCACCGATTGTGTGGTGAGTTGTTGGCGGCGACTGTTTACCGGCTACTGTTTCATGCTTAACGCCATCTATCTCCATGCTGCTGTCGTTTTCACTGTCCATTTGGCTATTGCTTCTGATCGTTGACTGAAAGGGACCAATGATTTTAATAAATTGAAAATGCGACAGCGTTGCCAAATGGATACGTAGTGTTGGTAAACGATTGCTTAATTGCAACATTCGCACATTTATTTTCAATCATATGAAATATTTAATGACAACAATTTTGTGTTGTCGTAAAATGTACACACATCAATTTAAGACATTTTTTGGAAAACAATTTAACGCTTCTTGTGTGTTTTCGTGTTTATTTTTCAATTGTGTACTACGATTATATCGATATGTCACCATACACAGCTGTTGACTGCAGCCAACTTCAAGTGAGTCGAAAATGGCGCGCAGCCAACTTCTCGTAAGTTCAAAATTAAGCCCGCCCAAATTTTGTGACGAATTCCGTAACATCTCTGGAAGTTATTGTGCTGAAAAAACAAAGAAATCGCAAATAGTTTTCAAAAGTGATATCACAATTAACACATCTATGACGTAGTGTTCTAATAAAAAAGAGAACAATAATATGCACCGTTCTAAGCGTAACCTGTATTTCAGTAAATCATGTTGTGTTGTTTTGATTTTTTTGCTGCTCCCCACAGCATTCATGTATAAATATGTATTTGCATATATATGTATGTATATACATGTGCATGTTAAGTATTTTCGCAGAGTTCAACACACCTTTATCGCTGTCTAATCAGCCGCATTAAGCAAGCTGCGCAGTTTCTATTTGTTGTTGGTTTTTATGTGAAACTCTTTCGCGTTCTCTTCGTGCGGAGAGTCGCGCCGCGTCGCGTCGCGTCGTGTCGCGTCACATGGCTGGCAAGGCGTAAACAAATGAAAACACCAAAAGAAAGCAACAAATTATCACTGAAATTTTCGACTCGCAACCCTCAATTAAGTTTCTTGTGAGTATGAATACACATACTAAATACATATGTATGTATGTATGCACGTATTTATGTTTATGTGTCAGTGTATGTGTAGCCTTCAAATCTACGCCGCAATCGCCTTGACCATAACCCAGAAATACACATACAGTTAATCAAGTAAGTCCTTTCACAACTAAATACACTAGCATATTTTATTTAACAAAAGTATTGGTGATATTTTTTAATATTTGTATTATGTAGCTTATGGTTTTTGGAACAACTAAAAAATTATTTATTATGGGATCCATTGATTTTCATTTTGTATTCAAATAAATAACAATGAGAGAATGAAATAATTAGGGTGTTCCATAATATATCAACTATATTTACAATCAAATCTGAATCTGTTTTTGATTCATTTGAATTTATTCTTTGTCAACACAATTACTTGACATACTGTGCATACATACGCATTGTGGGGCTCTCACTGATAGCCTGTGCCTATGTGCTTTTGTGAGAGAGTGTTTGTCTATATGTGTGTGTGTGTGTGTGTGTGTGTGAATTTGCGTCAGCTGCTCTGCTGCAAACAGGTACGCTGGCAGCAGCGACGGCAGAGGCGTCCAATCAGGTGCCAAAAACAAACGACAACAACTGTGAAAAAGAGCAACAAAACAATAAGCAGCAGCATAAGGAGACACACGACGCGCGCTGGCCACAAAATTATAGAATGCGAAATGTTACTAAACTTTTTCAAGGTCACCTTAAGTATGAACTACAAAATACAAAACGCAGCCACAACCAACGCAGCGCTGCAGCAGCGACGCCAACGTCACGCCATCCACTGCAGGCAGCATCAAAAGCGTTTTGTTTTTGTCTTCTTTCTTTTGCCTTTTGCTAGCTCTTAAATTCATTGCGTTCTTTTTTTCTTCTGTTCTTTTATTTGTGCAGAAAAATTATTAATGGAAATTTGTTTAAATTCTCCATTGAACACATGATCAAAACTGATTTTGTTTTCCATTTTTTATGACTCGGCAATGCATTTATTTATGGTGTAGAAATTATTATTTATTTTTTTTCTTTAATTCTTTACAATAATATTTAGGGAAATTGTAAATATCGCAGAATAGAGTATAGAAAAACAGTGATAAATATCTAGAATATATAGAAAATAAAAAATAGCGTATTATATATTGGTGTATTTATGTTAATTTAAATATTGATGGATTAGAAAAATATGCAGACTTAATTTTTAAAATGTAAACTAAGAAAATTTATATGAACTTAAATTTATCTTAATTAAATTGTGTTTTAATTATTTTATTTACGTATGTATGTATGTATGTTTTAAAAACCAATAAAAACCTCTTAAATTCCTGTTATCAATCAAATTAAATAATAGTAATAATCGATATTATAGAATATTAAAAGTAGACTTTGAATATTAGTTTAATTACAATTAATTTAATCTATGGTCAATTAGTTTCGTAACACCCGTTGCCCTTGAATACCCTGTACATACACACACATATAAATACCCTGTAAACATCTATCTTTGCACTTAAAAGCAATGCAGAAGTTTCTGGTGCCTTTCTCAAAGCAACATTTGTTTGACAAACTGATTTGATTTGTTCTTTCTTTTCTTTTCTTTTCTTTTCAAAACTTTTAGTTTTGTTCTCTTTTTTTTATACTTTGACTTTCAATTGAGTGTATGCAAATACAAAACGCAGCAACAACAAAGCGATAAATGAAATGCGACTTGGCGCACGTTGCCAATTTCTCGTTGTTGTTTTTGTTTTTGTTGTTGTATTTGTTATTATATTTGTTGTTATTGTATGCCTGTGCTGCGTCGCGTCGCAGCAACAAACAGAAAACCAGTATAATGAAAAAATCCAAAAGGGAAAGAAAGATTATCTTCAGCACGCCGAAGATTTGATACACTTGCCCTAAATTTTCCACCAATGACAACTACACATACATATGTACATATGATATTATAGTAATATTTTAGCCAAATTTCTTTAGTATATAAAAGATGTGTGAGATTGTTTGAGATAACTCAAAAAATAAATAAGTTTTTCTTACTATAGTTTGGTTTCTCAAGAAACATCTAAGTTTTTTATATTAAAGTTTGATTTCCACAGTTTAAATGGCATATTTACGATTTTCCCATCCGATTTTTCAAATTTATTCAGAATGCATAAATCTATATATATGTACATAAAACTCTATGTCCTGACTGACTTACTGACTGACACATCAACGTTTAGGCCAAACGGCTAAAGGTAAAAAGCTGAAATTTTCACACAACATAACAAACAACAAACGGCGTTTTGCAAAATTCCACCTGCAAGTGCCTTAAACTGAGGTCAGAGGTCATGGAATTGTTTTTTTGTTTCTTTATATATCTTAACCAAACTTACAGATTATATGTTTGGGACTGTCTCTTACATTCTGACCAAATTTTGTCAAAGTCGGACAACTATATCATATAGCTGTCATAGGACCAATCGGATGCAAATTAACCTTTAGTATGAAAAACTTTTTTGATTCTTAAGATATCTCAACCAAACTCATAACTAATTTTCATTTCCGCGAGCGAAGAGACATAAAATAATAATAATTACTTAGCGTAAATATTTTGAAAAACAAACAAGTTTTTTAAACTAAAGGTTCATTTTCGTTTCATATGAAATAGTTATTCGATTTGAACTAAATTTGATAAAGATAATAAGACACATTTTGTGACAAAATCATAATACACTAAGCAAGGGTATTAAAAACGAAAAACAACAAAGAAACAAAGGGGGTGGCGATAATCGAAATCGAGCGAAAATTGTTTTTGCCTTTTGCATTGTTTGCATTTTGCGTTTGTCTTTGCTCAGCGACTGCAGAGCGGCAAATTGGGAGATTGAAAGCGACGGCGAATTTAGAGCTGAGCGAAATGTCGGGTGGGCGTGGAGCATGAAGCAATGCAATGGCAAAAACACACATACACATACATACAAACACTGACACACACACACACACACAGTACTCCTAAGTACTTGCACTTACGGGCATACGTTGCTGCGTCTATAAATAGATACAAACTGGCTGCGTGTGTGTGTGTATGAAGAGGCATAAAAGGGGGGCATTGAGCGATTTGCCAGGGGCGTGGCTGACCACGTGTTGCTAGGCGGGTCGCTCAACCCAACGGGCTGCAATTGCTATTGTTGTTGTTGTTGTTGTTGTTGTTACTCAACTTCTATTCATGCATATGTACATACGCATGCATGTACATACATTTAGTTTGATATAATATACTGATATCTTTGGGTGTCTGTATGTATTGTTTGCCTCCCCTTTCCTAATTTTTCGCATGCGCGCGTGACCTTGAAAATTCTATTCTATAGAGCTACATATACCTAAAGACGGCTGTGAAATGTCGACGCTGACTTTGACAGCGATGCCAACGTCAGCGTCGACGTCAGCGTCAACGTCTACGTCAACGTCGGTGATGACAAGTCAACAAACAACGATTGAGACGCGAACAAAACAACATTTTCATCATTTTTGTTTGTTGCACAAAAATAAAAAAAATAAAATCACAATTTGTTGATGACACTTTAAAAAAGACAAATATAATTAATATATCCATATATGTACATATAGTACATACATATGTACGTCTTATGTAACTGACTTAGAATTCTTCCAAGTGAAAAATTGTGTGATTTATCATAATTATTAATCAAGTCAATTGATTTGATTATATGTAGTTTAAATTATATCAGGGATTAAAACCCTAACCGAAACCGTAACCTTTAACCGGTAAAAACCGATTGAAATTTGTAACCGTAACCGAAAATATTTTTTCCACTGTACCGAAACCCATTAACCGAAACTCTTTAAACCGAAATAACCGTTTAGTAACCGATTCATTTATTAGGGTTAATTTCGGTTCTGACCGTCGCAGCTACTAAGCAACTTTGATAACTTTCAACTACCATAACTTTGTCAAAACTTAATCAATTTCCATGCGCAATGTAAATTTGTGCATAATATTCCCTGTATATTCGTTCTGCATTTAAATTTTGTGCATTCTGAAAATTCGATTTTTTTCGAATAATCAAAAAAGACAAAGGGGTAACACTGTAAAATTTCGAAAAAATTCGATTTTCAAAAATTTGTAAAATTGATAAAAATTTAAATGCAGAACGAGTTTAGAGGTTAAATCATGCACAAATTTACATTGCGCACGGAAATTGATCGACTTTTGACAAAGATATGATAGTTCAAAGTTATTAAAAATCATTACATTTCACTGGATCTTTCCAGTAACCAGATAACATTATTTTCCAGGCTAAAAAGAGCATTAAGTCATTTTTCATGTAACACAATGAATAACGCTGTTTATTTTGGTCAACCGAAAACCATAATTTTTATTTTTTTTGTGAACCGAAACCATACCGGTATTTTTAGACCGAAACTTATAAAAAACCGATAACCGTTACGAAACCGATACTCCAAGATTTTGCATAACCGATAACCGAAAACCTTAATTAGAGCATAACCGAAATCGTAACTGAAACCGATATTCGTTTCGGTTTTAATCCATGGTATAAATATCTTAATACAGTCAAACTTCCATGTACATAATACTAATACTAATACTTCTGCCAATGCTAATAAAATACTAATACTTATTGATCTGATAGGGCTTTTCTGGGTTTTCACCAATCCTTGCAACAAATGTTGGATCAATTATTACATTTTTTAATACCCCCATCTTAAACTTAAACGTAAATGTATTTCTATATTTTCAGTTATAAATTAAAAATTTTTATAATGTAATATAATTTTAAATTTTACTCTTTAGTTTTATAATTTTATTTTTAATTAAATAAAATTGTTTTTCTACCTGTCGACTGCTTTAAGCCGACCATAATTAAATAAATAAATAACACACTCTATAACGAATTATTTCCCGAGCTTTCATATTGTTTTCAAAATAATCTCTTAAAATTTTTATAGACAGTTCTATTTAAAAGCCTATTATTTCTTTATTATTAACTAACTTAAAGATATTATAGCATAGTAATTGAATTTATTTAAGTATGTGGTTAATATTAAGTTAAATTAATTTTAGATCCTAAAATGCGATTGTATTTGTACTCGTAAATTTTATCCTCAAATGAATCGAATTTTTATAAATTTAAAAAGGTCAAACACTCATTATTTTTAATCGCTTTTTTTTCATTTTATCGATAACATAAACAGATGATTCAGATAATCACATGATAAGTTTATGATGAACGGACAATTACAGTGTTACCCACATTTCTCATGTTACCAAGGCCGAAACTTGTAAACATGATAAAAAAGAAAAAAAAATGCAACTTTATCAATATAGTCTGAGTATTTAGTACAAGTATATCATCGGTATACATATGATTGTGTGGTTGCATTGTGATTGCATTTCAACGAGTTTTATATGTATTAAGTACCACCCTATACAATAGTCTATATAGCAATGCCAATACTTGACTTTCAGTGAAATTACAATTTTATTTTATTTTTATGGAAAACGGCAAACCCTTAATTACATAGGCTTACAATAAATTGCTTTTATTATTATTTTATTATTTAATTACAGTTTTTTAATTCTTATAACTAGGGATTAAAACCAAAACGAATATTGGTTTAAGTCAGGTTTTCGGTTATTTTTGTATTTTGGTTTTCAGTTATTGGTTTCGAAAATTCTTTGCAAATCGGTTTTGTAACAGTTACCGGTTCCTTGTATGTTTCGGTTTCGAAATTTCCGATATGATTTCGGTTCAAAAAATGTTAATTTGTAAACAAAAATTCTTTGATTTCAAAGAAGATATTTTTTATAAGATCAATATTTAAATTTAATATCTATTTAATAAGATCAATATTTAAATTTAAAACCGAAATTTGTTTTAAAAACGATGATTACACCTTATCCACATAATTGAATTAAATGATTGATTGAACCGATATTAACCGTTATTCATGAATCGGTTATTTCGGTTTGAATAATTGAGGCATAATAAAAAAAGTCTTGTTTCGGTTAGGGTTTCAGTTACGGTTACCAATTTTAATTGGTTAATACCGGTTGAAGGTTAGGGCTTCGATTACGGTTTTAATCCCTGCTCATAACACAATAAAAGGTTGTCGATATTAACCGTTATTCATGAATCGGTTATTTCGGTTTGAATAATTGAGGTATAATAAAAAAGTTTTGTTTCGATTAGGGTTTCAGTTACGGTTACCAATTTCAATCGGTTAATACCGGTTAAAGGTTAGGGGTTCGATTACGGATTTAATCCCTGCTTATAACACTATAAAAGATTGGAATCGATTTATCCTATATAGTATAAACAGATCCAATATGGACAAGTTTGTTGTTTGGGAAAGGTGCGCTAAATATTAAATGCTTTTGTAATGTTGATCAAAAATGAAAAACTTGCCCTTTTTACAATATTTTCCACATTTATTCTGATTGTGAGTTCGTGGCTCTCTAGTTAGTTTAAAAAATTACTGGGTTCGAATTCCCTTCGTGTAATTCTAAATGTGTTTTCAAGTTAAATGTTGAAAAAAATAATATATATTTTATTTTATTTGTTTTTATCTAAAATAAAAATTCCATGAACTTCAAAAATTTTCTGTGTTTTTCTTCGTTTCTATCGTGTGATTTTTGCAGATATTTTTAGTAAAACCATCAATAGGTGTTTTTCAAAATAAGTTGGTAATTATCAGGAAGGGTATCAACTCATGGGTCTGTTGAATATCATTTTACTTTCTTGCTTTATTCGAAAAATTGTCAAACGCCCCCGCAAAAATGTCACTTGGTAAAAAAGTGACAACAACAATAACAATCATAATACATGATATTTAAAAAAAAAAAAATGGAAATGAAAACAAAAACAAAAACGAGCGAAAATTGATGAAAAAGTTGAAGAAAAAAAAGAGAAATCGCTTCGCAATTCGCACGTTTTCAAAATAAAGCGCCAAATAAATAAAAATAAATAAAATATGTACATGTGCTTATGTATGTACATGTATGCGTATGAATAATATCGGCGCTTTGAGCAAATAAAAATAAATATGCAAAAACAACAACAACAGCAACAACAGCGGTGGCAAGTCAAGAAGGCCTTAACCCCAATAAATTTGTAAAAACAATTAACAAAATACATGCGGGGCAATCTAAAAATAAAAAAAAAATAAATAAAATTTAAAAAAAAAACGCAGCAAATTAAATAAATAATACAAACAAATTGTTGTTGTCGTTGTTATTGTTATTGTTTTTGGCCGTAAACGCTCATTGCGAATTGTTGTTGTTGTTGTTGTTTAAACACAACGAGGGCGTCAGTTTTGTTGGAGGCGTGACAGCTTAAAGCGAAAGTGATCAATAATCACATCAAAACAACAACTGACAACAGATGGCGCCACAAACGCATCGCACTTTCAATAAACTGATATAATGTGATCGTAAATAATTTTACGATATTTGAATTTCAGAGAAAGCCAATTAAAACTTGAGAAAAACAAATCAAATCGGAGAAACAAATCTGAATAACTATCATCAGAGTGTCGAAAATATAATATAATATAATATAAAAAAATATAACAATCTTTTCCCAAAACAAATCCATTTAACTCCTCACTGAAAACCTTGTCAATTTAGCTTTTAGCTATAAATATATAGATATAGTTACTCAGATTTCTGCTTAGGGTTCAATCGTAATCAGTTTCGACCAAGTTTTCTTCATTATCAGCAATTGTTTAGAAAATCTGGTATTTCCCCTGAATAAAATCGTACCGTCAATATGTCGTTAGGAATACAATTCGCGTTGTACCAAAAAATGATTTGAATATATAGAAATTTTAAAATTGTTCCGCTTTAATTTAAAATATTCTTTCAGAATACATCGAAAACAATAACTTTCTTTTTGTTACTTTCAACTTTCTTAATAACGTTTTACAAAAAAATTGAAAAATTTGACGATAAGCACAATAGACTTAAATTTGTAGTATAGACTTAAATTTGTAGTATATATATATATAATATATATAAGTGGATAAGTGGATATTCTCTATAATAATCTTAATTCGCTCAATGTAAAATACCAGGACTTGAGTTTTTTTTAGGTATAAAGAATCGTGACCTTTTTGCGCAATGTGCCGAATGCCAAACTTTGTTTTTTGTAAACAATTTATATATTAAATGAAATATCGTTCGTCACAAAATTGGATATCAGAAACTTTGGGGCATGGAAAGGGTTTCGGCACTTGACTTTTACTTTGTAAAGAAGTTTTTTTTTTGGAAATGTAGAAAAATGTATGTGTCGTAAAAATTGTTTAGATTTTAGCATATAATTGCTGCAAGTGTTGAAAACTAACTAGCGACTTAAATCTAAACTGTAACTCGAGTTTTAAATCGAAATGTATAAATCGACAAAAGAGAATCGGGACAAATAATACCGATATATCAAGTTTTACCAAAAAATAATTTTTTTAAAGGAAAACGTAATAGCAAATACAAATTAATCGCGTACTTTTATTATGAGTAAATAATCGTTTTAATGTCAGCTATAAACTTTGGCTTTTTTATAACTTTTGTAAAGTTATTTTTACTCAATTCGATCAGAAATGATTCGAGTTAGATCATTTAGTTTTATCGTTCATCAACTACGATAAACAAATGAACTCGATATATAATAAAAAATAAATAAATCGAGTTAAGGTACTTGAAAATTGAGTTGTCGATTTTTTAATGTATATTTTAGTGATTTCAAAATACATCGAAATATCGACAAATCGAATTTCGCGGAAGTGATTATCGGGTACTTCAACGCGATAATTTTTTTTTACGATTTTTGATCGATATCCATACAAATTGACAACTTATTGGGGCTTGGACCCTAATAAATGGCCTACAAATATTACAAAGTTTAAATCAGTCATTAAAGCGATTCAAAAAAAGAAAAGATTTGTTGTTAAAGTAAGCATGTATTTTGTAATTACAATTGAGTTTTTAATTTAAAAATGTTTTTGTTGAAAAACTCGATATTTGTAATTTAATCTATATTTTTCCGATATATTGACAACTCGATGCTTTTTCGACGATTACTTATTTCAATATAAAACTCGATCCAAAGTTTGGATTTACAACACTGCACACAAAATAAAAAAACATTCTAAAATTCAAGTTTAAAATTTTTGAACTTAACATGCCTTTTTTAAGCATGTTAAATTAAGAAAATATGCGGATAAAATGAAAAATGACTGAACATTAAAAATGTCGAAGAAGTCAAAAAAACATTTGTTTTAACTAAAAAAAAATTTACAGAGCACCGAAAATCAAAATATTGCTAAAAAAAAATTATGATTGAATTAAGTATTTTGTATTTGGTTTAAGAAAATCCGAGATTGGATTGATTTTATTCCGGGAATGTTGCATTTTTTTTCTGTGTAGTACGTATATATTTACATTATAGAGCATAATAAATTTTTGTGCAGTGCAAAGCAAAGCAGCGCAGTCGCTGCATTGCAATTGAGCGCTCTTAATGCGTTTGCCTGCAGCAAAAGCTAAAAGCTTAACCGCAGCAGAGAGAGAGAGGAGAGAGTGAGGGAGGGCGAGAACATGAGAGAGGGAGAGCAGTGGCTTTTAAGCTCGTAGACAGTGAGCGAGCATACAGATGTTGCCTTGCATTTTTATTGTTATTGTTGTTGCTGTGTAAAGTCATTGTACGACCTTTAAATGCCGTTGGCTCAATGCAATTTTTGCCATTGGATTTTGAATTTTGTCTGTTCGGTCGCCGGTCGTTGGGCGCCATTTTTTGTATGTGGGCGACCTTCGCACAATCACAAATCGAGCACTTTATTCCAGGGACCATAACTGTTATGAGGAATAAGCAAAAAAAATCATTATTTTTTATTAAAAGACTTTAATGTTATATGCATATCAAGTTTAACAATTATTTTTTTTTAATTAAAAATAATTTTTATTATTAATTTTTATTTTTCAGTCCTTTATAGGAGTTTTTTTTTTGAATAAATGTCTTTACAAACTATTATTTTTGAGGAATAAATAAATAAATAAAAGTCCTTAAAGACTTTTTGATAAAAGTACATATCTCCGCTAATATTCAAGATAGACATTTCAAAATTACAACGCCAGTAACACCCATTTTATCCTCTATAAACTTTCCACCACTTTTTTATGCCCTTGAATTTTTTCATTTTTATTATTCAGAAATAAAAGTCTTTTAAAACTGTTATTTAAAAAAGTCATCAAAAACTCTTATAAAAGACTGAACAAATAAAAATCGGTAATAATGATTATTTTCGATTTTTTTTTTTTTAAATTACAAGTAACTCTTAAATTTGATTTATAAAATAAAAGTCTTTAAATAATCATTAAAAATAAGTTTTAATTTAAAAATTCTATAATATAAGTTTATTAACTGCTTGAAGAGATTTTGTAAATACAAAAAATTTGGCATATTTGAAACAAGAATTGCACTGGTTCTTATAGTTGATTTTTTAGTTGAATTATTTTCGGAGACCTTAAATAAGAGTTATGAGTTAAAAAAATGTAGGCACAAAAAAGCCTCCAAGAAGAGTGAGAAAAATAGACATATGTCATTTTTTTACGGCAAATTTAAAAACAGGATAAACTTTAATTTGCAATATTTTATTCTAAAATTATTTTTAATTATTAAAATTAATTTATATGAAAAAAATTAAAAAGTAATTATTATTTTTCAATTTTTATAAAAAAAATTAAGCCATAAAAGTTATTTTTCGATTTTAATTTTAAAAATTGATAATTAAAATTGAACTCAAATATCTTTTGAAGTATATTGAATATAGAACTATGTATATAGAACTATATATATATATGATCTGGCACCTTTGGTTCAAAAGATATTTGAATTCAATTTGAAAAATGAAAAATAACTTTTATTTTTAATCTTTATGGTTTAATTTTTATATAAAAATTGAAAAATAATAATTATTGATTATTTTTATTTTTATTTAATTTAATTTTATTTTTATTAATTTTAACAATTACAAATAATTTTTTTAACAAAATAAAAAAGTTAATTATTTTTTTTTAATTTATGTATTTAATAAAAATTATAATCGTTACGGTCCCTGATTATTTTTTATCAATAATGATTTGTTTTTAGTCTCTGCTTTATTGGAAAGCCGTGAAAGAAAAGGGGGTTGGGGGGAGGTTGGTATGTATGTTTAACATTAGTCAGCTGCCGTTGGTGAGCTTATCAGTGAGCTAGTTAGACACAAAAACAACGAGAACAACAACAACAACAACACTGAGCAAATCACACCTTAAGACACAACAAACAAGTGCCATTTAGTCTGTGACTGTGACTGTGAATGTGACTAATCCCCCCCCCCACCATTCCCTCCCCCCCATTACTACCACTACCCCCATGATGTGTAATGTACAGGCTCGGTCAGGGTCGACGTCAGCAGCGACTGCGACGTCAGCAGCGACTGCGACAGCGACAGCGACTGCAAAGCGTCGTCTTAATTCTAACGGCATGTGATGAGTGAAATTCAAAGGCAAACAAATGTGCAATTCAAAAGGGAAACCGCAACAAATACTTATCAATGCCTCGGAATCATGTCAAAAACTGATAAGCGCAAAATTAAATGTAAAGCAGGTGCCAAAAAGCCAGGTGCAACAAAAGAAAATGAAAGCAAAGCAAACCAAAGGAAACAAAACGAAGCTGTTTACACAATATCATTTTAATTACAAAACTTGAACTCAATGATTTACAATGCATTTCTCTCTCTGCATATTTGAGGTTATCGTTTTGTAAAGTTAATTAAATTTCGTTCAGTGTTGAGTTTTCTTCATAACTGAACCTAAACACGTTGCGAATTCGAAGCGCAGATAATTTGGATTGTTGATTGATTGACTGATTGACTTACTGGTTGATTGAATACTGATTGATTGACTAATTTACTGATGGATTGACTTCTAACTGACTGAATGATTGATTTTCTGATTGACTGGCTAACTGATTGATTGATTGACTTACTGATTGAAAGACAGACAAATTTACTAACTGACTGAATGAATGGCTACTGACTGATTGAAGAACTGATTGAGGGAATAATTAATTTAATGATTGACTGGCTAACTGATTGATTGATTGACTTACTGATTGATAGACAGACAAATTTACTAACTGACTGAATGAATGGCTACTGACTGACTGAAGAGCTGATTGAGGGAATGATTGATTTATTGATTGACTGATTGATTGACTGACTGAATGACTGATTGACTAATTGATCTGTTTATTTATTGATTGACTGACTGATTAACTGATTGAGGGAACGATTGATTTAATGATAGATTTGCTTCCTGATTGATTGATTGACTTTCTGATTGATTGGCTACTGACTGATTGACTGTTTGAATAACTAATTGATCGGTTAATTGATTGATTGAATGACTGAATGAATGATTGACTGATTATCTAACTGATAGACGGACTCTCAAAGCACAAGATCAACTATAATATCAGTTAATCTCAATACTAAAATGGGAAAATTTTACCATCAAGAAGGGAAAATATATGATTGACTGTTGATAAAAAAAATTGTACTGTGTCTAAACAAGTTTAAACAAATTACACAAAAATTTAAATTAAATGAAACGACAAATGTTCAGAAAATTTTTACCTTTACGAGGAAAAGTGACGTTTTTACGGGGGAAAGTGTGGTGTATATCCGAACGTTATATTTTTATGGAAAGTAAAACTATAATCTATATACAGATTTTAGAAAAGTTTCATCTCAACTTTTGTTTTTATATTTTTTTTTATCTGGTTTCAAATTGGTTGTCATAACTGATAATAAAATGGTTCTTTGGCGAATTTACCCTCCACGGGTGGAAAAAGAGGGTCGAGGTCATTTGTGGAAAAATGCTGTGTTGCATCCGAATAGCTTTGAATTCATTTTAATGGCCGTATAACAATGGGAGACGGGTTACATCATCAAATTACATTACTTAAAACATAACTGAAAACTGTATAAACAAATTTTGTCAAAGAATAGTATATATTATTATTAAATAAAGAAATATATGTACATATGTATGTGTGGTAATTATGTGGTCGGAAATGACGAGTTCCAAAGCGTTACTCATTTCGTGAGAGAATCATAATAAAACCAAACCCAAACAATCGCAGTGATAGATTTTATTGTTTAAAATCAAAAATGTCAAAAGTTATTAATAGTAAATACCATTTTCAAGCTCAAATTACTTTGTTTTATCCCAAGTATTTGTAAGTTATGACTTTAAAAATCTTATAATATTAGTTTTTTTCAAAAGAATAAATAATTAAATAAAATATTTAATGCTGAAATTCCCAGTATCTGGTATTTTTTAAATCCACTTATTTCTGGATTGAACGGGAAAAAAGCGACAATCTCAGCTCCGAATGCTTTTAAAAAAACTGTTAAATGATGTTTGTCATAAACAAACATTTCGAAATAGTAGACATCAAGTTTGGTTTGAAAAGCATTTTTCACACGATTCTTAAATACATAAAAGAAAGAAAATGGGGTAAAAGAATATTTATAAATGTCATAAGTAGATTTTCAATGTCAACGTTTTTCTCATACATTTCGCATATTTCATAAATGCAGGGCACGAAAATTTCCCATTGGGGAAAATACCGCAAGCGACATATTCGTATTAACATTTTAATGACAATTTTATTTATATTTAGTATTCTCAATTTCTGACAAACCAAACAGACATTATAATCATTTTCAGCTGTTTGCTTTTCATACCCTGTAAATAATCGAAAGGGGTATAACAAACGGTTACTAATGTTTGTAACACTTTATTTTTTATATAAATGTATGTGCTTATGTGTGAGTACGTATAGTTGTTAAGATGTATCTTAGTATTGCCTACAGGGTATTTAATAGTCGAGTGCATCTTTTGTCAGTTGTTTTGTTGTTGCATTTTTGCATTTGCGTCATAGCAAACAAACAGCGAAAAATGAAGTCAACCCAAAAAACAACAACAGCAAAAGCTATTTTTTTTTGACCGAATTATCTTTAATTGTATAATGGGCGGCTGGGCGTGGCTGGAAGCTAATTTTGGTATAAGCGTAGATATGTGTATATGTATGTATGTCTACATACTGTATATTAGCACAATTTGTTGATTGCAGTTTATGGTTTTTGTTTTATTATACAATTTTTTTTGACTGCTTTTTATCGCTCGCTTTTTCAATCTCACTTCACACATTGCACATTTGCCATTGCCTAGTATTCCATCATCACAGATATATGTACATATGTATATGTTTGTGTGTACCTCGCACATGGCGATATACATGTATATATATAAATATATATGTGTGTGTTTATGTGTGTGTGTCTATGTGTATCTGACATCAGCGACAACAATAACAAAGTAACGTGCGCGTCGAGTAGCAAAAACAAAGCACAAAGACAAAACCAAAACCGAAACCAGTAAACACGTCAGCCCCACAAACAAAGAGCCACACAGTGAGAGAGGGAGAGCGAGAGTGTGAGAGAGCAGCAAGTTACAAAAAAAAAAAATATACAAAAAACCGGCTGGTAGTTTCCCAAATGCCTGAGAAACTGACACGTGAGCTTTGTTATGACAGAGCGAGAGAGAGTGGGAGAGCGTAAGTGCGAGAGCGAAGAGCGTGCATAGACAAAAACAAGTTTTGCATACCACTACAAATGAAAGTGAGCACTGAGCAGCTTTGTCATGTTTTGTTTTGGCAGCCAGCAAAGAGATTGAGAGAGAGAGCAGAGAGCAGAGAAGGAAGACACCCGTTTACGTTTACGTTTCTCATTCTCAGCAATTGCATTTGCACAGCTAACGGCAACACACCCTGACACACACATATGCAAATACATAAATATACATACATACATACATACAGACAAACATATATACACCCCCACTCGCACGCATTTCTTGGTGTTGTAAACAAGTTTGAACCCGTACAATTAGTGTCGCGTGATTTTCAAAGAAGCACAAAATACAACAAAAAAAAAATAAAAATTACGCGTTGCTTACGAGCATTCAAAATGCTCTCTCTTTGAATTTTCGCTGTCTCTTTGTTTTGCTTCATCTGTGTGTGTGTGTGTGGGTGTTGCGCCTTGCCTAGTGCCATCTCGCTTGCACTCCTCGCTCGCCTCTCTTTATTATTGTAGGTCATAAATGCATTCACATGACTGCATTTGTTTGTGTTAAAACGACCGTCTCTCATTTGTGTGAGTGAGTAATTGTGCAAAGAGAGCAAAATAGAGAGCGAGAGAGCATTGTGTTACTTAAGCTACGTGTACAAATCGAGTACGCTATTTGCCAGGGCATGTGGCAAACGCTTTTCAACAAATCAAATACACTTTCCTTAATATGCGTTTTCTTTAGTTAAACGAATTTGACAACACAAATAAAGAAGAAAAACAAAATTGATAAAAACGCTTGCGAAAAGCTTACCATCAACTCTTTTGCCTTTACAGCGACCAATAAAGAGTCGACCTAACCGAGACCAAAAGCCTAGACTAAATATACATAATATGAAGCTGTGTGTTACTCTCGTAGCTGTTGTTGTTTTTGTTGTTGTTGATAGTCGCTGTCTCGTGGTCATAATCAAGCTGACGCATTGCAATTAACACACAGATACTCACACGCGCAGTGTGCTAATAGCAAGAGAGCAAGAGCTGTGAGAGAGAGAGAGAGAGCGAATCAAGTTTTGCATTTGCACTTGCTTTGTATTTCTTTTTGCTTTATTTTCTTTGTTTTGCGTTGACTTTGCTTGTTTGTTATTGCTCCGTGCTCTGTGTGTGTGTGTGTGTGTGTGTGTGCCGCTCTTACTCTCCCTCTCTCAGTTGCGTGCTCTCTTCACTCTCTCACCCTCTGTTTGCTTTGTTTGCCGCTGCTGATGCTGCGCTTGAGAACAAATCATTTGTATTTTTGCTTTGCAACAATAACAACAACAAAAGTAGCAAAACGGCAAAAACAATTGGCCAATTTGTTCAAAAGCAAACAAAAAAACGCAAATGAAAATCTGTGTGAGACAAATGCGTTTAAATGCAAAAATTTCATTGTGCTTAAATATAAGTTTTAATCGATGAATACCTCTATAATACATATATAAATACATATGTACATACATATTTACATGCATACAAATATGCAGATGTTTGCAGTGAAGTGCAACAAATGAACGTGCAACGTGACGTATGCGCAATGCAGCTTTAGATGGCGGTAAGTGATACAGTGAGACATATCCTACTATCAATTCACATTTGTGCACAGTCTGCGTTTACACGATGAAACAACAACAGTTGCAATAAGCTCATGAAAATGTTTCATGATATAATCTCATTTTAAGTGAAAATATAACGACTCTCGCATGCAATTTTTATCAATTTTTAAATGGCTTACAAGTTTTTCAAATTTAAGAAAAACACTAAAATCATACATTTTTCTTCAAGTTTTAGGGGCAAGCATATTTAATTTTAATTTTTTTTATTTTTATATATTTTAGCAAAATTAAAAATATATAGAATTTTTCTGACATAAATATATACAGTTAAACAGAACTCTGTTTTGACAAAATAAAAATTCGCTTATTATTTTTTTCATTTTTATTTCCATGATAATTATAGATATTTCTTTTTTTTAACTTGTTCTAGGAACCATAAACAGCAAGAATAAACTAAAAATCTATGAAAAATATATGCATATTTTTTGTATAAATTTTTGAGTTAGTCAACACTTACTTGACATACTGTAAATATTTTTTATGAATTTTTTTTGAATATCTTACTTTATAATTCTTGTCTTTGGTTCTTAGAACAAATTAAAAAAATGTATAATTTTCATCAAATTTAAAAAATAAAGATGTGACATTTTTAATTTGTTAGAACACTTTCTTGACTAACTGTATGTCTGTATACATACATAGAAGAATATAAGTGTTATTAGAAGAATTTGTTGTTGCTGCGCTTGAGTTAATTAATTTTTTTCAGTTTTCCGCTCGATCATTGCCAATGACATTGTTTATGTGTGTACATATGTATGTATGTGTGTATGTGTGTATGTATGTATGTATGTATGTATGTATGTATGTATGTATGTTGTCAGAGACACTGATACGATTAACAGTTTTACTTTAGTGCAATTATTGTCCATTTTGCCCATTTACAGTCTCATTCTTTGCCTGCGTTCCGTCATTTTCAAATGGACGGAAATTGATTCTCAACGTATACATAATGTCACATACATAAATACATAAGTACATATGCATGTATGTATATGGTTTGATCATATCTAAGTTCCCTTGTTGTTTGTGTTGTTGTCCCCCAAACAAAGAGCAACAATGCGAACAAAACTGCATTGCTAGAAAATCCATTTCCTGTCCACTTGGCCAACTGAACTGATAATAACTAAATTCAAATACAAATTCATTAGCATTGTCTACACATTGCATATGTATAAGTGTAAACATCTAAATATATGTGTGTGTGTGTTATGATAATGTCTGAGACTGCGTGATTTTTAAAATGTCCATGTCCACAAAAGTTGAACCGATAAACAATTTTAGATGAATAGTTATATCCCTCCCTCCATATAAATACATAAGACTTTTAGTTTATTACTCAAAAATAATATTAGCTAAAGACTTTTAAGTGTATTACTCAAAAATAAAACTCTTTGAAGACTTTTAGTTTATTACTCAAAAATAATAGTCTTTAAAGACTTTAAATGTATTACTTAAAAATAAAACTCTTTAAACACTTTTAGTTTATTACTTTTATTAAAAAAATCATGAAGAACTCTTTAAAATTTGTTGAAATAAAAAAATCAAAAAAATTTGTTAATCACAAATAATTATTAAATTTGATTTATAAAATAAAATACTTTAAATAACCATTAATAGTGATTTTTAATTTAAAAACTCGTCAACATTTGATAGTTTTAATATTTTTGTGATGTGCATTTAATTTTTATGCTAGATTTTAAATAAAATATTAGTTTTTACATATATTTCAAAGGCATTAAGAGTCCTGAAAAAAATATTTAATTATGTATTCGACTGTAACTTTTGTCAGCTATCAAAAGTCATTTTCTAAATTGAATTGAATTATTAAATTAAATACAATTTTTTATTAAAAAATAACACCAATTTTTAATAGTTATAATAAATAAAATGTGTTTAATAATCAAAAAAAAATATGAATGCACATACCAAAGTGTTTATTATAGTATTTGTTATTTTTTGAATGTGCATTTAATTTACAAATTAGATTTTTAATAAAATATTGTTTCAAGCATATGTATATTTCAAGGATATTAAAAAATATTTAATTAAGCATTCGATTGTAACTTTTGTAAGCTATCAAAAATCATTTTCAAAATTGAATTGAATTATTAAATACAATTTTTTATTAAAAACAAAACATAAATTTTTAATAGTTATAATCAGGGATTAAAACCCTAACCAAAACCGTAACCTTTAACCGGTAATAACCGAGTAAAATTTGTAACCGTAACTGAAACCGTAACCGAAAAAATATTCTTCCGGTGTACCGAAACCCATAAACCGAAACTCTTTAAACCGAAATAACCGTTTAGTAACCGATTCTTTTATAAGGGTTAATTTCGGTACTGGCATTCACAGGTACTGATAACTTTGAACCGTCATAACTTTGTCAAAAAACAATCAATTTTTATGCGCAATGTAAATTTGAGCATGATTTTACCTTCAAATTCGATCTGCATTTAAATTTTGTCCATTTTAAAAATTCGAAATTTTCGAAATTTTTCGAAAAATGATAAGGGGTAACACTGTAAAATTTAGAAAAAACTCGATTTTCAAAATTGAAAAATCTGTAAATGCAGAACGAATTTGGAGGTAAAATCATGATCAAATTTACATTGCGCATAAAAATTGATTGACTTTTGACAAAGTTATGACGGTTCAAAGTTATCAAAGTTCAGTAAAATCAAAATAATCCAATTTTAATCAATTTTAATAAATTAAGTGTATTTATTTATAAAATATATTAATGCACATACCAACAATGTATTTTGTTATATTTGTTATTTTTTAATATTTTTGGAAAGTGCCTTAAATTTGTATAATAGGTTTTTAATAAAATATTCGTTTTTAATTAGGCATTCGACTCTCAAAATTGAGTTTCAATTTATTGCATTTTGTTAGCTGAAATACGAACAATTAAGCTTAAATTCAAAGTCAATTTGTTACGTAATATTAAGCGAATAAAAATAAATGTATATATGTATGTATATGTATGTACATATCTGTATGTAAATGCACATGAGAGGAAACTGTAGAAGAAGATGCATTGCCAAAACTGGTAGAACGTGCCAAATTCCAATTAGTTTGTCGGCTTTGCCACTCGACTAAAGTTGTTTGCAAAACTTTGTCCGGCAATATGCAAAGTAACTGATTGCAACAATGGCAACAACAACAAGAACAACTTAAAAAACTTTAACTGGCCGTGAAACTGGCAGCAAACGAAGCTTTGGCAAGTTTCAATCCCTCAAGTCTCGGTTGCAGTTTCATTTCCACTTGCCACAAGCCACTTACAACGTGCAACTCAAGTTGCTGTCTTATCAATGCAGCAACAACAACAATAACATCAACAACAACAACTGCTGCTGATTATAATTCTGCCTCATATCTCTCTCACTCTCAATTTCTCACTCTCAAAAGCGACTGATAAGTGTTTGCATTTTTTTCTTCCTCTCTTTCATTTTTACATGAATATTGAACTAAAGAGTACAATGGTGGCCATAAATATATAGACAAAACTATGAGTTAAATTTTCTTATAATTTGAACTTACAACATGTACATTTTGGTATCATTGAAATTCCGTTTGAATGATACAAATCTGTCCATTAAGTACACATTGAAAATTTTAAATTTATGTGAAAGTCTACTTTTTTTTACTTATTTTATTTTTAAATTTTTGCATGTGATGATCTCAGAAAAATTTTGTATGAAAAAGTGAAAAAAAGTGGCTAAAATAGACATTTTTAGAAAATTTTCAAACAATCATAAGAAAATCGAAAAGATTTATGAAAAAATATTTTTGCAGTCACTATTAGAATTGTATGCAGAAACTTTTTGCATCAAAACATTTTTTTGTTTAAGGAAAGAATTAAAAAAAAGGTGTGTCTTTGATTAATTATAAAATGAAAATTTTCAATGGGTACTTAATGGGTTAAGGACAGTTTTGTATCATTCAAACGGAATTTTAATGATTTAAATTAATTTAAATGTACATAAAGTATTTAATTATTTAAATTATGAGTAAATTTAACTTATAATTTTGTCAAAATATTTATGGCCACCATTGTAAGAAGAGGAAACTGCTGACAGGGTATGCTAGGCAGATAAACACACAACATAAGTGTGCGTGTGTGTGTGTGCGTGTGTGTGTGTGCGTGTGTGTGGGCGTGTGTACGTACATACATAAGTGTTGCATAGTACCGAAAAGTAAATAAGAAACATGACTGTAATTACAAACGATAAGAGACGACTTGCAAATGCACTGCAAAAGCAGGCGAAAGTGCACGACTGAGAGATACCCTATAGTCAGAAACGAGCTATAACAATATCTTATGCTATCTGCTTATCAGTTACCAAATTTTCTTATTTATAGAGTGTTTCAGTTCACGATCCTATAGTGGTCAAAGGGCAGCCAAACACTGAAACTTTTAGAATGAATTATATTTTTATATACATTCTTCAATATTATGAGCACGCTACATGCTCCTTAAAGCATTTTCAATATCATATCTGCAAGACAACTATGTATGTATATTACAGATCTTATCGTGACAGTGTGGGATTCGAACCCAGTTATTTTTCAAAGTGAAATTCTTGAATTCTAAGAAACGAGCCGCGAGCAAAATAAACACGTTAATATTTCTACAGTTGCGTTGTTCTCTCGTCGATGATGAAGAAGGCAACTTTGTGTCGTCAATTTATCAAACATTACGGTTTTAGACTTGCGAGCAATCTTTATCACTGCGGACGGCAGTCCGCGCTAGTGACGAAAGCAGCACGTAGTGTGCAAAAGGCGACTAGCAATATGTAAACGAAGAAGGGAAAATTAGAAATCTAGAAATGTTTGTTCTAAGACTTTAGCGGGAAATAGCTAGTTTAGTGGGAAATAGCTAAAACCCTTTACATGAAACACTGGAATGCCAAATTTTTTTTTTTTTTAGTAATTTATGTATTTTATGTAATTTTATGTAATTTATGTATTAAGTTTAATATCGTGCGTCACAAAATGGGATATCTGAAATTTTGGGGCAGAGAAACCCTCATCACAAGACCTTTTCCTTTGTAAAGAATTTTTTTTTTAAATAATGTCTACTTCTATTTAATCCTCTTCTCATTCCAACTAAAGAACTATTTATTTTTTTACTGGAAAATTTTCGTAATAAACAATTTTATAATCTTAACTTCTTAAGCTTTAAACCTAATAATTTTAAATATTTTCAATCTCAATATCCATATTTTTTTTATGTCTAAGTTCTTACAGTTAAATAAAAATAATAAAAATTTTTCTCTTCAATATCTTTGTTTAAAACAAAATTGACTAATAATAATAATTTCAAAAAATATCCATAAAACATAGCAAAATAGGTAAGTAAGAAACCTATAACAGATTTGCCGCAAGATCGAATCAAACTTATAGATGTAAACTTCGACCTATTTACAATTTGTAGGCATAATATAAACTTTCGTTTGCTGATAGCCAATATACCCACTGTTGTTTTTACAGGGTTGCCTCTCACAGAATTTCGAAAGTGAAATGCTTCAGAAAACAGCACAAAAAACGCCCTCGCACGGTCTGGGCCAGTTCTCTGTTTTGTGTCTGCTTTTTTCAAAAATTTGTGCCTGCTAATTAGAGTGCCATACTTTGATTACAGATACACACGCTTACACACAGATACACACATACACACGTTACATGTGTGTAGGTGTATGACGATTAGGGTTCGACAGGCAGCCGTAAAGGCGACACCGTCTCATTGATAATAATGTTAACAAAATTCGCTTGCAACGAGCACTCTAAATTTGTCATGAGTCATGACACATTACGAATTTCCTACACTTGTTGGTTCCCTTATCCATTCCATAGCTCACTGATAGGGCCCACTTACCCTAAGATTCTATTTACAAACATCTTTATTGAAAGTTGAAATGAAACCCATGCCATACCCACAAATGATAAGATTAATAAATAGAAATATCTATCAGTTTTATGTCTGATTTTATTTGGTTAATAATACAAATTATATTTTGGCTTTATCATTAAGTACATTGGGGGCACGTTATAAATGAAATATAGATTAGTATTTCAAAAGAACACCATATTTGGAGTACATTTTCAAAACAATATCTTGTATGTTTATCTAAATTATTATAGTTTTTTTTATTAATTTTATTATCTAGTATATTAAGTGTGGAGTCTGATGAAATATATAAATAAAAAATATAAAAAAATAATAAAAATTAAATAAATAAAATAAATAAAATAAACAACATAAATAAAATAAATAAAATAAATAAAATAAGTATAATAAATAAAATAAGTAAAATAAATAAATAAATTAATTAATTATAATAAATAAATAAATCTGTAAAGAAATCCCAAGTGCTGATACATAAAAAAAAAAAAAAAAAAGTATTTTTTTTGTTTATTTAATTTGTTATTGTTCTTTCAAGTCAATTGTACAAGAAGATTTCGTTAGGCTTATTTTTTTAAGATGTACAATGTACAATCGCTTTCTGTTGTGAGTATATCGAATTTCCTTTTCGTTCCGAATTAGCTGGACATGCAGAGTATTCAAATTTCGTTTTAAGTTTATTACTCCCGAAACATTATTGTTGTTTTTCTCTTGTTTAACAGCGTCATCAAAACTCGACAGCATTTTGTTTGCCATCGTCGTCGTCGTCGAGCCCAAAGTGGGCGATGCATTTAACACTTGAACGCTTTCATGCCCTTTTCACGAAATGAAAATAGGGCGTATTTTTACAATATCATGCATAATTCACAGTCTGTAACAGACTCTGGAATTGTAAATTTCTCATTTCTCGACATAAAGCAATTATTGAAATATTATTTGGAAAATTTAAAAATTCAGGCACCGCAACGATTATAATTTTTAACATAAAAATTACAAAATTAAAATTGTTTTTCAATTTTTAAAATAAAAATACAAAACTAAAAATAAAATTTATTTGAAAATAAAAATGAAAAATAAAAATTGAATGTGATCATCTTTTCAACCAAGTAGTGTATTTCCAAAATCTAAAATCATTCATAATGGCTCAATACATTTTATGTATCCTTTAAGGACGTACATATATTAAGGATATTTTAGGTTGAAAAGATATGATTTTTAAAATAAAATTGAATTTTAATTATTTTTGGTTTGTATTTTACAAATTGAAAAATAAGAGTGAAAAGTAATTTTTATAATAAAAATAGGTCTTAATTGCGATCCCTGTAAATAATGAATTAATTGTTATTTTCACTGTTTTTTTTTTAAATTCTTTAGATTGAGAACTATTTTTAGTTGGTAGGTTCCAAAACTACTTAACAATTTACTATAGATCAAAACAAGTTAACAAGTAAGTAAAATAATTAAAATCAAAAGCAACTCATAATTTCTCCTTGATTGTGGAAATCACAATATTATTAATATTATAATTCAAATATCATGATAATGAATCCAAACAAGCAAATATATAAACATGATAAACTTTAGATTAAAATATATACTATATTCATATATTTCGGCTATACTAAATGAATCTTTGATATAGCAAAAGTTACTTGCAGTATTGTAGTATTAACCTTGGGTATTACATAAGTCGATCATCCTTTATGTGTGGTATCAAGGTACGAGTACTTGATGTACAGAGTACAACAGACCGGGTACTTCTATATATGTACATACGCATATATGAATGTACACTTACATATAAACATTTTGTGTATTTTGGGTTCTTCTTATCCCAGTATCCAAAGGGTATATGGGATTATGAGTTTGTGTCAATGTCTGCATGAATACCTTAATTTGAAAAAATAAATAAAAACATGAAGTACAAAATTTCAATGCTAAAAACCACCAAAATTTTGAGTTAGGATTCGGTTCAATGGTTCGAACCATAGAGCAAAACTTTAGGTTCGAAGCGACTTATATACCCCCTGGTTCAATTTAATGCAATAAAATAAATAAATTTTAGTATTTTAATATTTTCTTGAATATTATTAAAAAAATATTCGAATTTTCCATGTAATCAAAATTAATTTGAAGATTCAAATATGACCTTATATTTTAGGATTTAAATTTGAAGTCTCAAATACTTGTGCAATATTAGAAAATCATAAAATTTAAGAAAATATTTTTTTAACGAATTTTTTATTTAAAAAAAGTGATTCGGTTGAGGTTTGGGATTGTGGGGTAAATAACTTAAAAGTTTCGGCTCTTGATTCGATTTGGGCTCCTTCAAAACCGGTTCTCAGCCTTGCAAAATTTTCAAAGTACAACCAAAATTGTCGAGTCCGAATCCTAGATATGTCTGGTTTTTTTTTGTAACATTTTATTTAATACTTTTTTGTTTTTTAATTTTTATTTTGTTTGTGGTGATTGCAACGAACAGTTGTGAAGATTCGAGTACTGGGCATCTAACAGTCGAGCAGCTCGACTCTAGCATACTTACTTGTTGTTGTTGTTGTTGTGATCATGTCTACCCCTATGGCGGATTCTTGGTATATTTTTGCTCGCTTTTTATATGCGCAAACACTCTGCTTGATTGATTTATGCATGCAAACAGTTGGGAAAACAACAACTTTGTATTTCCCCCCCTCTCTCTTTCACTCCCCCTCTCTCTCAATCTCTCTCTCTCTGTCTCTCTGTGTGCTTGCATTTGACTACGTGTCGTGTATCCCTAGAGAATGTTTGCCATATCTATGCCAGTTCCATGTTTGCACAGGCTCCAAGTCTTCAATCTAAGCTAAATGGAATTCTACTGTAGAATTTGTTTGGCAGCTGGTCTTATTTAATTTTCAGATTCTGTTGTTGCGTTTTTTATGACTCCAATGAACGAGAATTTCAAATATTCCACTCCCAAGGCGGGGGAAAGTAGATGGAAAACTCCAATATGCAATTAATATATTTAAATTCCATAAACTTTTGTGATTTTGGAAAATTTACGCTTTATATGGACTGAAAATCTTTCAATCTATTCGAAAATTTCCAGGATTTATAATACCAAATTACAATTATTAGATACCTTTCAAAATTCGAAAATAACTGAGTTCAAATCTTTTTTACGAAATGAAATTATATGAAATATAAAATCCTGCTTTGACACGGAACTGTTTTAGGTAGCTGAACCATGCTCTCAATAAAAATATTACAAAAATTGTATATAATAATTACAATTCCCTGACCTCTGACCTGAACTTGAGGCACTTACAGGTGGAATTTCGCAAAACATCGTCTTATTGCACAATGAAATTGTCTCATCTATGTTGTGTGAAAATTTCAGCTTTTTACCTTTAGCCGTTTGGCCTACACGTTGAAGTGTCAGTGAGTCAGTCAGTGAGTCAGGACAAAGAGTTTTATATATATAGATTAATAAGTAATCATATTGAATATGTGAATCATGCCATTAAATTTTCATCACTTAAATTTAATCATTGCATTACAAAATGAAAGTTACTATTTGGGCAATGTTTTACTATCATTTTGCTTGATGATGATAATTTAGCTTGAGTTTCTGCTTAGTGCTATCAAAGTGATGTTTATCCTCCATTTTTCCTAACGCACACCTGTGCCTTCAATTCCTCATCATTTTCATACTCAGACTCATACTTATGCTAATGCTCATCCTCATTCTCAACCACATCCTTATCATCTGGCGCTAATGCTTCGCTAATTAGTTGACTTGAAGTCTGTTGCATGCCTCTAATTGGCTACTTAGTTGTATGTGCTCTGTCCTCCATGAAGCTTCATGTCTGCATTTGATAGCAATCCTTTCGGAGACCCTGCAATACAAATGGGCCATTACATTTGCCGTTGGACGTGCATTGCGTTAATTTGAATTTATGCATGTAGAGTCGAGACGGTTTTCACATTGGATGAGCTGAGATGCTGCCCAGTTGAATGAGAAGCAGTCAAGGAAATTCTACCAGCCTCTAATTAAGAAGTGTCTCAAGTGCCTCAAGACTCCATTGTGTGGCATAAACCGCATATGAAGCATCGACAGTGTAACCATAATATTATTATCTCAATTGAGTCTTCTATACTCAATGCTCAGAAAAATTCTTATGTTAAATTGACTCGACAACTCTACGTATCGGAAAAGATCTGTTTCATAAATGACGTGTTCAATTTTCTCCCATTTTTTGAGTCAACGATTGAAGCTGAAACAAAAAGATTTAAGTCACAGTTGGATGGGAGAATTGTAAGAAAATCATAATCTTAAAGTAGATTCATTGCAAAGTTAACAATTTTATAAGCTCAAAAAATCCAGAAAAGGTTTAAAACAATTGAGAATTTTGCATAATTTTGTTTTATTAAATTAAAGCCAAGAGTTCAGATTAGAGATGGGCAAGGGCCTTCTTTTTGAGTCCCTTGTCCGTGACCGAAACCAATTTTTGAAGCCCGGTCCGAAATTATTATATGACACAATTTTTTTTCAATGATTTCAACTTTATTCAAACTATTGTGAATTAAATGTAACATTTGAAATTTAAAGCATCATTTTTATATGTATCGATACGTATCGTTAAAGGATAAAAAATCAAGAAAAAATTCAGAGATTTTATAAACAGGTTCGCCAACTGAACTATTTTTTTTTCTTTTTTTGAATCCGCCGAAGCTTTTCCAAAATTTTGTAGATTTTCAACCTTGAATATATTACTCATTATAGATCTGAAATATTTAAATGATATTCGTACGCTTACAAATATTCCGATTTTTTTTTTGGTTTATAAATACAGAATTCCTTACATATAAATAAACCGATATATTTATTATATACTCATTTCGATAAGTTTTAAAGCATATCTCAGTATTTGCAAAAAAGTATGTAAGCTTTCATTAAAATTGATTTATATTGCAATTATTACTAAATCGATAAATTCGGATAACTTTTTAAGTATTTTAGACACCGTATCGATATATATCGATGCTTATATGTTAGTTATCGTTAAGCATGAAGTGTAAAAAGAATTTCAAGAATAATTTAAGCATTAAAATGGGTTTAACTACTCGTATTCGTTGCATTTAAAGTATTTAATGTTTTATGAAATTACACTTTTGTCTCCTCCGCCTCTTGTGTCTCTCGTCCCTCCCCTGTTTGCCCCCTCCCCCCACGTCATGCCCCCCGTTGCCCCTGGTGCTCTGTCTATGGCGCGTGCTGATTGCATTTATGTCAACGTACGTTTTCAATGTTAAATGTTGCCTCTGCTATGCATATGAAAGATTGTTGACGAGAGGGGTGTGTGGTGAGTTGGGGGGGGGGCAGGAAAAGAGAGGGAGGGAAATGCGAAAAGCGAAACAGAACGTAAGGCAACAGAAATTATGCATGAAAAGAGGCACAAAAGTCGACTACTTGTTGTACACTGATAAAAAGAAAGGTTCTAAAATCAAGATTTTGGTCTCAGAACTAAGAATTTTGGTCTGAAAAACATAACATAAACATAAAAAAAATAGAAAACACAACTTGATTTTAAGCACATTTCAAATAAGAAATAAGTTTCTTTTTATAGAACAAACAGTTATAAATACTTAAGACAACAAAAAATAATGCAGGTTTTTAATCTATAATTTTTTATTTATATACATTTTTTTTGTTTGGTATTTTAATAAATATTCCTTTAATATGTTTTTCCTTGAAAAGAGTGGGATTTGTTTTAAAACTAAAGGATTTCTATTGGTTTCACAGAATATGGCATATTTTTATTTTCCTAATAACATAAGATTTTTATTTTCCTTGGAAAGAGTGTTATTTGAACCCGCGCATATTTTTATTTTCTAATAACCTAATTTCTATTTTTATTTTCCTTGAAAAGAGGATTTCTATTAATTTCACATAGAATATGGCATATTTATACTTAATAACTTAAGATTTTTATTCTTATATTAAGAACTGCTAGTTTTTAGATTAATATTCTTAGTATAAGAAATTTCGGCTTAAAATAGTCTTATTTTAAGAACAAAATATGAAAGTTGAATGTTCCTGATTTCAGACGTTGGTTCTTTTTTTTCAGTGTATATGTGTATATCTGCATATGTACGCGAGTGTAGTGTGTGTGTGTGTGTAGCAAACATGTCCAAACACACACATACACACACAGATACAAAACAGGGCTGCATTTGTATGCAATTGCAATTGCAATGTTAATGTAGTCGAAAATGGAAAACGCAACAATGGAAATGTCTACCCCGCATTTTGCAGCTCTCCCTCTTACGCTCACTCACGCTGTCTCTGTCGCACTCTGTCTATCAGCATGCATATCACATTCTCTCCCAGGGGCCCCGCATAACTCCCAACAAGAACAGCAACAACAACAACAACAAACATCAGACAGTTTGTGAGGCCTATAATCAAAGTGCAGAGTCAGTGCAATGTTTGCAATCAGTTTGTCGCTCTGTCGGTCAATCAGTCAATCAGTCAGTCAATTAGTCATTTCATCACTTTGTCTACGGCTTGCATAAATGCTTACACTATACATACATATGTACATATATACTTATGTGTATGTGCCTATCATCTCCATATACAGAGAGTATATAACGATATGAATATGAGCGTGATTTACTCGGTAACATATGATTACCGACATCGCATACACTGAAAAAAATAATATTCGGGATTCCAGGATCAAATCAATCCAATGCGGTGTCAGAAGTGGGTGCAGGAAATAAGGTCCCAATGAAAAAAGGCCCCAACAGAGGAAATTAAATAAGGCCCCAATTTTTGTTATTTCATAAGAAATAATACCCCTATTTAAAAAATGAAATAATGCCCCACGGCGATGAAATAAGGCACCAACAAAACTGAAATAAGGCCCCAATTTCGGGGTGTTATAAAGGAAACCCATCTCTAGTCAGAAGTACGATAATTCCAAATTTTCGTTAAAAAAAAGTACAAAATAACGATTTTTCTCAGCACTATTCTGATTTTAAGGGTTCTGAATATTGTTTTTTAGTTAGATCAAATTTGTTTGGCTTCTTTGACATTTTTAATGTTGTTGTCTTAATTTAACAATAATTTTCTGAATACTTACTTACAAAATGTATGCTAAAATCAAGAATTTAAAACTTGAATTTTAGATTGTCTTTTTTCTGTGTATATGCATACATAAGTATTGTATTCACATGTGTCTCGAGAGAATGATATGGAGGCTGCACGAGGGGAGGAGGAACAAGTGTTGTGAGCGTTGACCGCTCAAGTTCAATGTAATATACAAGAGAGAGGGAGAGAGAGAGATATAGAGACTTGCAACAATTTAGTGGCACAATTGTTATACGCATAATAATAGTTCATGTTATAAATAGTTCATGCTGCTTATTCACAAGTTGATTCAATTGAATCCGATCCGAACAAACTACTTTTGAACCACTTTAACAGCCTATTTTATATATTGAAATAGTTCTTTAAGCAGCTCATTAACTGGTTAATTTCATTCAGTTTGTAAATAATACAATGTTAACTGGAATGATCCAGTGTATTGTCGATTTTATTATAATTTGATCTCATATAAACTTGGTTCATTTGGTTTGAAAATTTGGATTATTTTGATTTTACTGAACTTTGATAACTTTGAACCGCCATAACTTTGTCAAAAGTCAATCAATTTTAAGGGAATGTAAATTTGAGCATGAATTTACCTCCAAATTCGTTCTGCATTTACATTTTTTTCATTTTAGAAAATTTTTGAAAATCGAATTTTTCGAAATTTGACAGTGTTACCCCTTTATTTTTTTTGATTTTTTCGAAAAAATTTTAATTTTCAAAATGAACAAAATTTAAAAGCAGAACGAATTTGAAGGTAAAATCATGCTCAAATTTACATTCCGCATAAAAATTGATTGACTTTTGACAAAGTTATGGCAGTTCAAAGTTATCAGTACCTGTGACGGCCAGAACCGAAATTAACCCTTATAAATGAATCGGTTACTAAACGGTTATTTCGGTTTATGGGTTTCGGTACAGCGGAAAAATATTTTTCGGTTACGGTTTCAGTTGCGGTTACAAATTTCAATCGGTTATTACCGGTTAAAGGTTAAGGTTTTAATCCCTGCTGGAAAGTAAATTTGAAATCAGATTCCGATTTTTTCTGAGATCTGTGAACTATAACTATAGATGAGATTTCATATAAATAAAACTTCAGTTTGAAAAATAACTAAGTTCGTTAGTAATGAAAATCGAATCACAATTTGTCAAAAAAATATGGTTTTGTTATTTATTTTATGTTGAAAATCGATAAAGTTTCAAATTAGCAATTTTTAAGTTGTTCAAAGCATTGCTAAAGCAACAATAACTAAGATATCAACTACTTTTGAATCACTTTAGAAAAATAATACAACTCAGTTTTGAATTGGCTTATGATATGCTTTGAAGCTAGTTAACAGATTCGTATTGTTTTTATTGTTCCAAGAGTTAACTAATTATTATTATTCATTACTATGTCATGCATTGAAATAGGGATTGCAAAAAATATTTAGAAAGTTATTAGTGGAAACTCATACTTGAAAATATTAAAAGAACATATATCTGATAGAACTGTCTTTATAAATATGTCTTATCGTAAAAAAGAAAGAATATGTAATCGTATAAATAAACGATTAATGTGACAGCGTAACATGAAATGAACCTCGCGTGCAGTTAAAGAACCATTCACATAATCAGCTCAAGAATTAGTCATTGTTAAGGGAAGTGTTGGGATGGGGGGAAGGAGTTAAGGCGGGTTAAAAATACTTTACATGTTGTACACTGAAAAAAAAAGACCAACTTCTAAAATCAAGAACATTCCTCTAAATATTGTTCTTAAAATAAGACTATTTTAAGACCAAATTAATAAAACTAATAATATTAATTTAAAAATTCGCAGTTCTTAATATAAGAATTAAAAATCTTAAATTGATAAGAAAATATAAATATATCATATTTAATATGAAGACAGTAATGGCACCGTGGCGCTCTGGTTAGAGTCGCCGGTTCAGTTTTTGGTAACAAGTCAAAGGATTGAAACCCGCTCTAGGTAAGGAAAAAACATATAATCTCGGAATATTTATAAAAAAAATATATCCAAAAAAGTATAAATATCCAAAAAAAAATAAGTTTAAAGCTAATTTTTTTATTTTTGGATTGAGAATTTAAGACTGGTCTTAAATTAAGAACTTATTCTTATTTGAAATGTTATTAAAATCAAGATGTGTTTTCTAAATTTAAGAATTTTATGTTCTCGACGCATTTGTTAGACCAAAATTCTTGGTTCTGAGACCAAAATCTTGATTTTAGAACCTTTTTTTTATCAGTGTACGAATTGAGGGAAGTTTTCTCGTAATAACCCACATACTTACTTGTATATTTACTTTGGCAACGAGTGGAAGCTAACATCTAACCCTATAGCTGGCTTTCCTTTAAGCCATTCTGTTCTTGGCCCCAGCCCCCGTAAGAATCACCTGCTACGTAGCCATATCAGTGTGCACAACAACAACAACAACAGCAACAACAGTAGCAACAGCAATAGGGAGACTTGTGTTTCAATGCCAGTCTGCAACTGCAACAAGATGCGTGCCAAAGAAAATGCTGCACAATGTGGCGTATGAGTAACGAGGCCCTGCACAACAAAACCTGACAAATGCAGTGTAAATTGCAACAACAACAATAATAGCAACATCAACAACAACTAACAAGTGCAAAGTTACGTCAAGTGCTTAAACTGCTGGCATTCCATGGAATTTTAATTAAAAACTTAACCAGCTCAAAAACAAAAAACTAAAACTAAAAATAAAAGAAAAAATAAACTCAGAGAAAATGAGAAGGGAAAAATTGCAACCATGCAACCAGGGGTGGCCTTTAAAGGGGGAGGACGAGTGAAAAGTGAATTGCAAAAATGATTATATGACACTCTGAGACATTCGACAGCTGTCAACTGTAGTTAAGATTGTATTGGGTTTAGTTTCTTTGGCACACGCGAACTCCCTTTTACTTTTTATTTTTTGATCCCATTTAACAGTTTAACTCGAAATCGATATTAAATTAGACACTTACCGCATCACAATATCAATCACATTATCCTTTCAAGCTCTCAAATTTATCAATCCATCAAGTTCAATCAGCTAAGAGCAACAATATACCGCTCCCATGAACATTTTCATCATCTCAAGCACATCTGGTTCTTGCTTAATGAAAATGGAGCAGATCAGAACAGACAACAAATGATATTGTCTTGCAAATACTCTATCAAATAAGTATTAAATCATAATTAATTGACATTACAATTATAATTAATTGTGCACTTTAAGTGCAATTAGTTGTATTATATCGATACAATTAATATTTACTCTGAATCGTATATCATTCTCCTATAATGATAAAATGTAAATGTGAATGTTTTTGTTAATGTTAATGTTAATGTTAATGTTAATGTTAATGTTAATGTTAATGTTAATGTTAATGTTAATGTTAATGTTAATGTTAATGTTTAGGTTAATGTTAATTTTAATGTTAATGTTAATGGCAAGTTAATGTTAATGTCAAGTTAGTGCCGATGTTAATATTAATGTTAATGTTAATGTTAATGTTAATGTTAATGTTAATGTTAATGTTAATGTTAATGTTAATGTTAATGTTAATGTTAATGTTAATGTTAATGTTAATGTTAATGTTAATGTTAATGTTAATGTTAATGTTAATGTTAATGTTAATGTTAATGTTAATGTTAATGTTAATGTTAATGTTAATGTTAATGTTAATGTTAATGTTAATGTTAATGTTAATGTTAATGTTAATGTTAATGTTAATGTTAATGTTAATGTTAATGTTAATGTTAATGTTAATGTTAATGTTAATGTTAATGTTAATGTTAATGTTAATGTTAATGTTAATGTTAATGTTAATGTTAATGTTAATGTTAATGTTAATGTTAATGTTAATGTTAATGTTAATGTTAATGTTAATGTTAATGTTAATGTTAATGTTAATGTTAATGTTAATGTTAATGTTAATGTTAATGTTAATGTTAATGTTAATGTTAATGTTAATGTTAATGTTAATGTTAATGTTAATGTTAATGTTAATGTTAATGTTAATGTTAATGTTAATGTTAATGTTAATGTTAATGTTAATGTTAATGTTAATGTTAATGTTAATGTTAATGTTAATGTTAATGTTAATGTTAATGTTAATGTTAATGTTAATGTTAATGTTAATGTTAATGTTAATGTTAATGTTAATGTTAATGTTAATGTTAATGTTAATGTTAATGTTAATGTTAATGTTAATGTTAATGTTAATGTTAATGTTAATGTTAATGTTAATGTTAATGTTAATGTTAATGTTAATGTTAATGTTAATGTTAATGTTAATGTTAATGTTAATGTTAATGTTAATGTTAATGTTAATGTTAATGTTAATGTTAATGTTAATGTTAATGTTAATGTTAATGTTAATGTTAATGTTAATGTTAATGTTAATGTTAATGTTAATGTTAATGTTAATGTTAATGTTAATGTTAATGTTAATGTTAATGATAATGATAATGATAATGATAATGATAATGATATAAATTGATAATAATAACAATTATAATGTTAATGATATTAATTGATAATAATAATGACAATGATAAATTTGGTAAACAAATAACCCAAGGATATTTAAGAATAGACTTTTGAAAAGTTTTACAATGAATTTAAAGCATTTAAAAGTTTCGCTGTCCAGCTCAAATATACAAGTGTACTGTGTTCGATATCATTAAAATGAATAATGAAATAAGTCGTAGAACAAATCCTCAATTAGATGAGATTAAATTGTGATCCAATTATAAGAGAAAAGTCATAATCCAACAGCTTCCAATGTATTAGGGAAATGCAGACCGCTGACTTAAATTACGCATCATTAATTGACCTGCATCGCAGTAGCTTCAACATAGTATGTAAGAGTACCATACATGCAAATGTATGGGTGTGTGGTTCTATCTATGAGTGCTGGCATCCTCATAGTCATCTGAAGTGAGTTTTGCTATCAGATTAATGTAAACAAATTGCGCTGTAATAATGATTATAAGACATTGCCAATGGCACATGCCCCTAGAGATGTGTGGCCGCCGCCTCCAGCTTCAATTCCAGGTCCGCATCTGGGTATTGCCTGGACGACTTTATAAACAGTTTAACGAACGCGTAAAAAGACTATGACAACAAAAAGTAAACTGAGTAAACACTCGACTGTTAGAGACCCAGCATCCCGTACTTTCGCAGCCGTTAGAAATGTATTTAAATGGAAAAAAAAACTAAAAAAATTAAAAAAAAAAAATAATAAAATAAGAAGAAATTTTTGACTTGGGGACTAGGTAGTTTTAATGTTCAAAAACTACTGGAAATATTCCAAATTTGTATTCCAAGATTACTATTGTAAATAGTTGTTAACCATTTTATATTTATTTTTTGTAAATAAATTTTTATAAAAAAAGTTAATTATACTGGCTATTTCAGTTTCTAGCTCTAAGAGTCTTTGAGTTCTTGGGGTTTTTTAATACTGATGTAGAATAAATTAAAGCTAGTGGCACATAAACTGTACAAATGCAATGCGAAAGTTAAAGACTATTTATGTAAAAAAAATCTCTTTTATTTTTAAATAAAAGTTTAAATTAAATATTGAACACACATTCGAAATGCACTCTAAACTAAAAAATAAAAACACAAAATCAAAATATAAAGAAAACTTATTGATCATATAAATAGCAAATTTTCATAAATTTGCTAACTTTCTTCAAAAAATATACTTAAAATTTTTCATTATTAAAACTAATTAAATACTTGCTAAATACTTTCCTTAAAACTAAAGAAGCTTTTTATTTGGCTTTTTATAGATTTCTTAGCCATTTTTTCATATTGATATAGCATTTTTAGGCCCTGAAGAGATGGTAGCACTGATTAAAATCCTTCTGGCTGTTGCATACATTGCCACAAACTTATAAGCCCCTTTCATCCTTTTGGGTACTAAGTCTACAAATTCCCCAGGATATTGCATTGCAGTTCGATGAAGGAGGGCAAATTAGGAAGCAGAGGACGCGGGCAGCGCTGCCGGCGACGTTGGCTTGCGTCATGCTGGACGATGCGTCGCGTTGCGTCGCGACGTTGACAATTTGCTGCCTTCGTTGCACAATTTAACAGTTGTTGCTCTGCTGCTATTTGTTATTGTTCTTCTCTCTCTCTCTCTCTCTATCTCTTCTCTGCTCTCTTTGGCACTTTGGCGCTCTCTGAGCATGTTGCGGCAACAAATTGTTGCACAGTCAGCGCCAACGTTGACGCTGACGTCGACGACGACGTCAATGCTTCGCTGTTTTCATTCACATTTAACGGCGTGGCAAATACATGTATGTAAGTACGTGGCTTTGCCGCTCGCTCTCTGCCAGCGCACATCTCTCTTGCTATCGCACTTGCTCTCTCTTGCTCTCTCTCTCTCTCTCTTGGTATTACGCACACGTTGCACATTGTTGTTATTGTTGTCGCTTCTGTTTTGTGCCTCGTTTTCATCTTCATCTTCTTCCCACTTTTGTCTTCCGGTTATTTCCACTTACATCCTCGCACGCCGCAGTTTAAGATGCACTGCTTTACAAAACTGTATTGCTTTTATTTTTCCGATTCTTTATAATATTCTGTAGCAGGGATACATATAAAAATTTTATTCAAATTGTGGTGCACAGTGGCACGTTCAAATACTAATACTTTTCATAGAGAATTGTTTATGGTGTATAATTCTTCTGTTTAATTTGCGTTAGTCGCCTCGGCGGTAGAGCTCATGGAACATGAAAAATATTTTCAATTTGATTTTAATATTTTGTTTTTTTTTTTAAATTAAAAATTTTTTTGAATTGTCAATTCATAGCAATCGATGCCATATACAAAATATTGTAATTCTTAATGTCTCTGTCTCTGCTCAATCCGATAATTTTGCACATATAAAAACAAACCACAACCACACAGCAAATTATCGCAATGCATAGAGCCATAAAAGTGTTCATTTAGCTTTAATTTATGACTTCAGAAGTTGTGTTTGTTGTAGTGCTTTTGATTGAAAATTTGGTGCCCACCTCTGAAATAGATAACTGACTACATTTATATCTAGCATTTACATCTATTAGCTGCCAGTTTTTATCTTAAAATTAAATACATTTTTGTAAATTAGCACAAATTCAAAGAATTTAAAAATATAAAAACTTGACATTTTCTGGACCGCAAAAAGAGATATGAATGCAAATTTTAGCTAATTAAATCAATGTTAAGGAAATATTTTACAGTAACATGGAATACACCAAAATTTCAATTTTAGTCTTATTAGCAATATTAGTAAAAAATCCTCTATTTTAAATTAATATAATATAAATCATTTTGAATTCTTATTTTCAATTTTTATATAAAAAATTCATGATAATTATTCAAGACCAATTTTTATTTACGAGTTTTAAAATAACACTTGTTTTTAACACTTATTTTTAATGTGTTTTTAATAAAAAATAAGTGTTATTTTGAAACTTTTGAATACTAATTTGGAAATAGTTCTTATTTTGTTATTTTAATTTTACAATTTACTACTCTACTCTATTATTTCATTACCCTAATCATTTCTTTAGAGACTGCTACAGGGTATGATACCGTCGCGTACGCTGTCCTGTAGCCTTTCCGACTTGTTTTTGCTTTTCTGCTCTTGCTCTCTCCTTTCGTCCTGCGGTCCGCCATGACTTGCACTCTTAGCACCTGCGCTGTGTTTTTGCGACGCATTTTCCTAGCTGCTGCTTCACATTGTCTTTCGTCATCCTGTTCCTGTACTCACACTGTACTCCAAACCCCTCCCCCCGTTCCCACTCCTTGCTCGCTCTCTTGCGCTCCCACTCTCTCTTTGCAGTCGAGTTTTGTTTTTGTTTTCGCACCATGTGCCTTACTCACCCGGTTCGTTCTCCAACTTCCACTCCCACTGTCATTCCCGCTCTCCATCTTCCACTCGTGCGCTCAATTCAGCAAAAACATAACAACAACAAACCGTTTGCTCTCTCTTCCTCTTTAATATTCTTGCTTTTGTGTGTTTAGTTTGTTGTTGTTGTTGCCTGCGACGTAATAAACTCCAATTAGAACACGCGCTCCCATTGGATTTCTGGACTTTGCTCTCAGGCAACGCATTGCAACGTTGTCAGCCAACTTCTTTGCCGGCCGAAACTGGCCAAGACGAAACGAAACGCTTTCGCTTCCGCTTTTGGCCATCATCTCGTTGGGTGCACTTTGAACTTTTGCCATTGGCCATTGTCATTGCCAAAAACTTTTGTTGTCCTTGCCATTTATGGCTTCATTTTCATACCAATTAAAGCGCCTACAACGGATATGATGAATATTTGTAACAGACAGAAAATTGCCATCTATAGAAGGTATACTTTAGCGGTGGGCACACCATTTTTCAATCGAAAGAAATACAACTAACACAACTTCTGAAATCATAAATGAAAGCAAAATGAACACTTTTATGGATCTATGCGTCGCGTCGCAAATCGAGCATTTGCTGTGTGGTTGTTGTTTGTTTCTAAGAGGATCTGTGAAAAACTAACGGTTTGAGCAGAGTCAGAGTCAAGACGATGTATTTTGTTATAACAAAAAGGCGCGCAGGCGCCTTTACATCAAGATTTTGGTCTCAGAAGGAAGGTCTAAAAAATGCGTCGAGAAAATTAAATTTTTAAATTTAGAAAACACATATTGATTTTAAGAACATTTCAAACTTATTTTTTTATATATATACTTTTTTTGGACTTATTTTTTTTATAATATTCCGATTATTTGTTTTTTCCTTGGCTAGAGAGCGGGTTTCGAACCCTCGGCTTGTTACCAAACTGAAGCGGCGACTCTAACCAGAGTGCCACGGTGCCATTATTGTCTTCATATTAAATATGACATATTTATATGTTTTGATCAATTTAATATTTTTAATTCTAATATTAAGAACTGCGAATTTTTAGATTAATATTCTTAGTATTACTAATTTGGTCTTAAAATGGTCTAATTTTAAGAACAAAATATTTAAGAAAAATGTTTTTGATTTTAGAAGTTGGTCTTTTTTTCAGTGTATTTTGTTGTTTTAAGTTAGCCCGAGATCGGCACCTGTTCGTTCAAGTGCTTGTGCGTCTGCTTGGCACCTCTTTCAAAAACAAGACTGAGCACACAGAGCATCGGGAGTATAGACTTGTAAAGACTTTAAGTATACTATACTTTATTATTTACTTATCCAATTGGAATTAGTGTATGTTATGCTTAAAACTGTAATACAAGAATTTCCATCTGTCATAAATACAAGTTATGCAGGATATCTTTTAATTTATTAATTTAAAATTCCTACAACGGATATGATGAATTTTTGTAACAAACAGAAGACTCATTTAATACAAAAATGTCCATCTGTTATACATACCATACAGGGTATCTTTTAGTTAATCAATCTACATTGTTTTATGTCCATTCCGGTTGAAAATAAGCGAACTTTTGCACATCCTGCCACTTACTATATGTATATGCATATTTTGAAATACTTTGTCCTGACTGGTGACTGGCAATTCACACACAGCCCAAACTGTAAAAACTAGACGACTTATTTATTTTCACAGTACTTTTCTTAAATTGGGTAAATGCGTGTCAACAAGGGAACTCTAGAAAGACATCTATCACAAACAAATATTATTGACTCATCAGTTATAGCAAAATGAAAACATGAAAAATTGTACACTGAGCGAAAAAAATTCAAAAAAGAAAAAACATCTTATTTATTCATTGAGTCGATTCGGTTTTTTAGGTTAGGTTTTTCAAAACCAAAAGACACATCAAACGGAACTTAATTCTTTTTTTTTTGATGATGATTCTTTAAATATCTAGTTCGATATATCAACTCTAAATTAATTCTAGAATTCAACAACCTGATTGAACTCAAAATTTTTTATCGGGAAGTCTGTAATTTTAATATTATAATGCACTTCAATTGCAAGTAGTTATACATATATTCAAAATTAAGTTGAAACATATTTAGTCAATCAATCATAGGATTTATCAGTCATAATACTGATTCCATTTGCTTTCTACAACATCCAAGGGCTCTGACTAGAGATGGACACGGGCCTTTTCGGGCTTCGTGTCTCGCGGGCCTCTTGAAAATATCCACGGCCTGAAAATCTCAAACGGGCTTTTTTTTATGCGGGCCCGGGCCTCAGCTAAAAGCCCGAAGCCCGGTAGACCCGAAAGCTCGCAAAATGTTCACTGTTAAAATAATTTACGCAACTCTTTTATCGATTTAAAACTTTGTTAGAATTAATTTAAAAAATGTTGAATAAAGTAACAAATAAAAAATAAATGTAATATTTTCGAGCCTGGTTGGGCATTTTGAAAATTTAACCGGGCCGGGCTTTAAAAATTGATTTCGGGCCCGCACCCATTCTCTAGCTCTGACCACAGACGCATGCTCTAATCATCTTCTTGAGTTTACTAATTTGGTTCAAGAGCTCCAGGCAGAGCTCTTCTTGTGGTGGACATCCGGGACAATCCTTTCCCCCAGGACCACATGGTTTACATGGTTGGGAAGGTGTACAAGTGGTTGTCTTACATGTTCTTGTGGTCTTGCAGGTGGGAATCCTAGAGGTTGTCCCTCGAGTTGTCCTACACGTTGTTGAAGGTGTTGCCTTACACGTTCTTTTAGACGTTGTCCTACACGTTAATCTAGGTGTTGTTCTTCGTGTTGTCGTTGTTCTAGTTGATGGCTTTCTAGGTGTTGTTCTCTGAGTTATTCTACATGATACTCTGGGTATTGTCCTCCGTGTTGTTCTTCTGGTTGTCCTTCGTGTTGTCTTTTGGGTTTTTCTTTGGGTTGTTCGTAGAGTCTTTCTTTGAATGGATCTTCTAGTGGTTTTCGGAGTTACCCTTCGTGTTGTTCTGCAGATTACCTTACGAGTTGCTCTTTTAGTTGTTCTGGTAGTTGCCGGACTATTTTGTGAAAGCCATCTACACCCTGTACTGTGATCGACAAGGTTTAAGAGAACCCAGCTCACTAGATCCAGATATGCTATAGTATTTAATTTGAAAAGATAAGGTCTATATAGCTTACCAATTAGACAGGCTATGGTCAGTTTCATGACGAAATGCTCGGTTAGATTCCTGCTTGATCCCTTTCCGAAGTGAACGTAGAAACTGATGCTTTCTGCGGCTCAATTCTACCTTTATATAGGCTTCTTCGTTTCCGGTACGAGCAATTGAGCAAATAGCTTCTAGATCTCAATAAAACTCCAGTTTATTTTAAAAATAAAACTCCATATTAAAGCTATGTAAGTTCAACGCATTTGTTTATTCGAAAAGTTCATCAAAATTCAGTCGATAACAACAAGTTAAGACTGAAATAAATCTTGTTTGCATTATTAAAAAATTATTTATATTTCGATATATTTTCGATAACATTTTTATGGCATTTCAAGCTAATATCTTCTGAATAAAATAGTATTATTCTTCTTGTCAGAATTTAAATTAATCATTTAAATTGTTCCTAGCCCATTAAAGGTATTCGGATAAGTTTAGCTCAATCTTTTTCAATAAACTCCTCTCTTGGAATTGGTCTATCATCCAGACGATCATTAAATTTTCGCTCATTTTTTACGCCTACGAAACTTTAAAATAAATCCTTAATAAATGGTATGCAACAAAATTTATTTATTTTATTTGAAACAAATTCCAATTCGTTGTTCAAGTTAATATAAGATTAACAGGATCTTGGAATCCATATTGCTTACCAATAAGACAGACGATGTCGATTTTCATGACGATGGATTCCACTCACTGTTCTTCTCGAAGTTAAGGTAGAAACCAGGGATTAAAACCGAAACGAATATCGGTTTAAGTTACGGTTTCGGTTATGATCCAACTAAGGTTTTTGGTTATCGGCTATGGAAAATCTTGGAGTATCGGTTTCGTAACGGTTATCGGTTTTTTGCAAGTTTCGGTTTAAAAATAACGGTATGGTTTCGGTTCACAAAATACAAAAATTAAGGTTTTCGGTTGAATTAAATAAGAAGCGTTATTCATTGATTCACATGAAAAAAGACTTAAGTCTCTAATTAGCCTGGAAAATAATGTTATCTGGTTACTGGAATGATCCAGTGTAATGTAATTTTATTATAATTTGACCTCATATAAATTTGGTTCATTTGGTTTGAAAAGTTCGATTATTTTGATTTTACTGATTTTTAATAAATTCGAACTTCCATAGCTTTGTCAAAACTCAATAAATTTCCATGCGCAATGTAAATTTGCGCATGATTTTACCTCTAAATTCGTTCAGCATTTAAATTTTGTTCATATTTGAACATTTTTGAAAATCGGATTTTTTCGATTTGTCTTTTTTGATTTTGTTCGAAAAAATTAGAATTTTCAAAATAAAATCATTCACAAATTTACATTGCGCATGGAAATTGATTGACAAAGTTATGGCAATTCAAAGCTATCAAAGTTGCTCAGTAACCGAAATTAACCCTTATAAATTAATCGGTTACTTAACGGTTATTTTGGCTTAAAGAGTTTCGGTTTATGGGTTTCGGTACAGCGGAAAAAATTAATTTCGGTTACGGTCTCAGTTACGGTTACAAATTTCAATCGGTTTTACCGGTTAAAGGTTACGGTTTCGGTTAAGGTTTTAATCCCTGGTAAAAACCATAACTTGACTACTAACTGAAATCAAATTGTGGTATTCGTTTTACGGCATTTCAATTGACGGTTAACTTTTCCGGTTGCAAACTTGGCGGCTAAACGGGGCATAAGAAATATGTATGAAAGTCCTTACGATACAAAACAGAGACGTCACGATGTGCTGTCGAAATAGTGGGGAGTTATCTGATCAGATTTCAGCCTGTTTTCCCATGTTGTGTTCTTTCAGCTACCGAAGTTGACTTTATCATTTTCCTGTTTTGCTTTGCACTTCGCAACTTGTTTGGCCAGTGTGTACACACACACACACACACACACACACACACGCGAATATTTACGTGTGTGTTACACGCGAAAGAGGAAGCAAGGATGTGAAAGAGACAACAACAACAACAAGAGCAGCAAATACTAGAATGCGAAAAGCTTCGCATTTCAAATTGTAAATTTTGACCCACATGTACATACATATATACATACATACAGACATATATACATGCACATACACACACACACACATGAATACGCGATAGAGCATAACAACAACAAAAAACAAGTCAGTTAAATTAACTTTGGCACGCCGAAGATTTGATGCCCTTGCTGAGCCCTGCAGATTTCCTATAAATTTATGTATATAAAACTCTTTTTCCTGACTCACTGACTCATCAACGTGTAGGCCCAGCGGCTAAAGGAAAAAGGCTAAAATTTTCACAATAAGACGGCGTTTTTTGCGAAATTCCACCTGTAAGTGGGTCAAATTCAGGTCAGAGGTCTGGGAATTACTTTGTAAGAAAAACTTTTTTGTTTCTTAAGATATCCAAACCAAAATCACAGATTGTTTATTAGGGACTGTCTCTAACATCCTGACCAAATTTGGTCAATGTTGGATTACTATATCTTATAGCTGCCATAGCAACAATGGGATGCAAATTATTGGAGATACCGCGTTTTAAAAAAGTACGCCAAATCCTTTACCTCTTTGGTGGTGTGGAAATAAGGAAAATTTATATTTATTTATTTTTTGACTTAACTTTATTAACATATCTAATTTTCATTTGGGTTCATTTTTGGCGGTTGGCGAGTGAAGCGATCAGGGGGCGGATCCCCCGTAGTTTAATATAAAGAAACACAAAGCAAACCATTCTCAAAAAATTAAAAACTTAATTTAATTCATTAATTGAGTTTTAAAAAATAAAGTCAAAAACGGTCAATATTTAATGTTCATAAGGAGGAAAGGCAAAATTAAACTAGCAAAATAAAACATAATATAATAATGAAGATAATATAATCAAATGAATCAAGTTAGTTACAATTCAGTTAATAATATTAAATAAAAGTTATTTTAACTTTATTATTTGGCTTATTATTTGGCTTTATGCCACGCCTTCTTTTGTGGGTTACACATTTCGTGACAAAATTATAATACCCTCTGCAAGGGTATAATATAATGTAAGACGTTAATGCGGAAGCGCGACAAAGAGGCAAAGACGAAACCCAAAAAAGTACAATGAACCTTCTTCAAAACTTCGCTGCTCTGGCAGCGACGTTGACAGCGCAGTCGACGTCGCAGTCGCAGCAATGTTGCCAGCTGCCCTTAATGTGTAGTATATGCATACATACATATATAGATTTACATACTTACATGCATATATGTATGTATGTAAGTACATACATATGTAAAAACATATGTACATACATATGCTTATAAAGAGAAACGCACAACAAAGTAAAATGTAAGAGGAATTGTGAAAACAAACAATTTGCTGTCAATGTTGTTGTTGCTGTTGTTGTTGTTGTTGGGGCTGCAAGTTTGCCCAGGGCCCAAGGCAGCTGCTTCTCTTTGCAGTCGCTGCCGCTAAGTATTACTTGCGACGCTAGCAGCGCTGCCGCTGCCGCCGCGACGAGCCCATGCATATCAAAACAAGTTCCGTTCCACACAAATGCCAGCACGTTTCGAAATTGCCGACGACGACGACGACGACGCATCATAACAATAACAAAAGCCCGGCAACAAAACAATTTGGAAAACGAAACAGTGCATAAAAAGCAACAACAACAACAACAACTGCAGCAGCAGCAGCAGCAGCGCTGCTTTTCTTCTCTGCGCAGCGACAACAAAAACAATAACTTACAACCGATGCAGCAGCAGCAGCATAAAGAAGAAGCTGCTGCATCCACAAATGCAGTCGCAGTCAACGTCGCAGTCGACAACGCTGTCGCTGAGTCTCAGCATAAGCGCAGGGCAATCGCAGCATCTTAGGGTGGTCCCAAAATAAAAGTTTAAGCCTTTGCTCAGTGTCAGTGCCAAATGTGAAATGTATTCAACAAATTTATTTATTAGGGTTTAATTTTTTATTAAAATAAAATTTAAGAATAAAATTATGCAAAGGCAAAGTATACTTACACATATTCTTATATATTGAGAATTGGGATCATCTTATTCATTCGATATGTACATACATTATACATTATAAAACATTGACAGAAAGTGCGCTGTTAATATCGTAATTGTAACCCAATTCCCAATTATCAAGAACACCACCCCACCCCATCTCTGATCCCCCACAACTTGCTATAAGTATTTCGCCTTAAAGTTCATTAAAAACAAGTGTGAGCGCTATAGGCGAATCACCGACTGTAATATACCCGTTACCTAATTTAAATATTTTTTTTAAATTGTGTTTTTTTTTATTAGATTAAACGTTCTTACAATTCCAAAATAGTTTTAAATAAATGAAAAAAACAAAACCTACATATCTTTAATTGTATCTTTGAGTTTTAATTTCTATCTACTTAAATTACTGCATACATTTAGGCGCTGTAAAAACTGTGAAAACAGTCATAAGTAACATTCAATTTATCAGATTTGGATGCAATTAAGTGGAATTATTGGTAATAATAAAATAAAGTGTTTAACATTCTAAAGAGAGTTTCATCTTAAAATTGTTTTTTATTTGATAATGCGCGTCTGTTTACCGTATTGGGAGTCTCTAGCTCTTATAGTGTAAGTGCTAGCTTTTATTTTGGAATTGGAATTGTAGGGTTTTTATAAGTCAATGTTCTAAATTCTGTTGCTCTAGCTCTGATCACGAATGTAATATAATTTATAGGATCTGCCACACACCTCCTTCTTCCTGTTACATAGATTACAACAAATACTATATACCCTTGTTCTCTATGGTTAACGGGTATAACAAACTGTGCTCTCCAATTTCCAGCACATTCCGGGCTTACGACCGTATTCGGTGCCACCCTAATGTTCTTTGCTGCCTCTGCTACTATTTACAATTACATAGCTCTGCCTTCGTCGTCGCTGCTGCCTCTTGTTGTTGTTGTTGTTATTTTCTTCTTCCTGTTTTGCGCTCACACAAACAAAAACAAATACAAACACACTCACACACATTTAAACGGCACAACGTCACGTGCGCTCGCGCTCTCTGCTCTCGCGTACTTCGGCGGCTGCACTGTGCGTTTTGCCTTTGTTGTTTTTGCGAATGCTTCTACTGCTGACGCGCTGCTGCTGCTGTTGCTGCTGGCGCAGCGCTTGCGACTGCGACGGCGGCTGTGGCAGTCAAAGTTAAAGCCAGCGACAGCGACAGCATTTAGTTTGCTTTTGCTTGTGTCATTGCAGTGTGTGCGGGTAGGAGCAGAAGCAGAGTAATAATATAATATAATAACCGAACGATCAGATACATATGTACATATGTATATAGTAATTCAAAATACAAACAACAAAGCAACAGAACCTTCGTTCACTTTTGCAATTTTATCATATATTTTTTTCAAGTGTATGTGCATATGTGTGCGTGTGTGTGTGTGTGTCTAAAGCAAAAAATTCAAATTGTTCATAATATCAACGGTAAATAAAAAAAAATAATAATATAAAAAAAACAAAAAAACAAATACATGCATATGTAAGTATGTTTGTATGTTCATAATGCATACATATATAGCCAAATATATATACATATGTACATACATACTTGCATGCATGAATATATGTAAATACATATGCAAGTATATTGTACATACATACGATGTATGTAAGAGCAATTTCGGTTCAAAGTGCAGGGCGCAGCAGCAGCAGCAGCAGCGGCAGCGGCAGAGCAATGAAGTCGATTTCTGCTACTGCGGACCAGTTCGCCAGCTTTTGGCTTTGTTTTAGCATGTGCCCTTTTCAGTGTGCATGAATGTACATATGTACATACATATATATGTATATGCACATGCATACATACATATAAATATCAGTGGCTGTGTCTGTGTAGTTTACTTGCACGGGGTTGTGGCGTGGTGGGGCGGGGTGGAGCGGGGCGCACCAGCATGCACAACAGGCACATTTTGTACATGGCGCGCGTGCTTTTGCTTTTGCTTTTGCTCTCATATTTGCGCTTCTCACTGATTCACCTACACACAAACACATACATATACAAATATAAAAACACAAGCAAGCGCAAGCTCCATGCAGCTCTCACTGACGCTCTCTCACTTGCGCTCTCTCTCTTTCTCTCTCTCTCTCTCTCTGTGTATGGCGCTCTCTTCGCGTTCAGTTGGCGCTGTTGGCAGTTTGTCAACGTTGGCGTTGCCGCCTGCCGTTTTCATTATAAGTTGTTTAGCCGTGCCGTGCGCGTCGTCGTCGCAGTCGCAGTTAGCAGCAGACGACGTCAGTCCGTTGCGTCAGTAATAACAAATTACTATTCATACATTTTTTTTTCAATTCCAATTCCGCAACAAATGAGACAAAGAAGTAGGTGCAAAACGTACAAAATAACTAAATCTTTTCTAAAACAAACAACCAAAAAAAAAATGGACAAAATAATATAAAATAAAACCAAATACAGCAATTTTCGGCTTTGTGGTTTAGCTTTTTTTTTCGCTGTTCTCACGCGCGTGTGTGTGTGTGACTGTGAATATATATATGTGTGTGTGTGAGAGCTTTTTTCATGCTCATGCCACAAAGCGCGTGCCTTGGCTCATGCAGCTGTCGTCTTTATCATTGTGTTTTATTTTTGTTTTTAATAAATTGTATAAATACAAGTATGACAAAAACTTGGATGTGTGCGTGTGTATGTGTTTGTGTGTGCTGATTAACGGTATAAAATATTAAGAACAATGGCATAAAACAAAAGCAGCGCCGACTTGGACTTGAACGAGTTCTTATTTCCCTGCCAATGTCCTTTATGCGACTCCCACACACAAACACACACACACACATTCAAACACAATGTTGCGCTCTCTCTCTCTCTATTTGTCGCTCTGCCTTTCTGGCCGCAGCAGACAATCGCTTAGCTATTTTTATATGCAGCCGCAGCAGCAGTAGAAACAACAACAACATCAACGAAACGAAAGCGTCAGCTAATCGCTCTCTTCTCGCATGCTGCCAACACTCTTCTTCATTTCAAAATTAGCAACAATAATAAAAACACACGTACACGATGTTAAAACGAAATGCAAAGAAAGTGCGTGTCTATGTATTTGTATGGTGTACGTGTGTCCCTCTCTCTCTCTCTCTCTCGCTCACTTGTGCATGTGTGTGTTTGTGTGTGTGGACAGAGCTCCATCTCAATCTTTGGCTCTCACGGCTGTTTTTGTTGTTGTTGCGGGTTTGCTTGTGTCTGTGCGCGAAACTGAACATAAAAGCATTTAGCAAGAAAACCCTCGCATCGTCAGAATCTTTTTTCTTTCTTTTCTTTTCTTTTCGTTTTTTTTTTGTTTTAGATTTATTATCTTGCGCTCTCTGTTGCTTTCTTCACTATGCGCTTTTCTGCTTGGACTGCTCATCTGTTGTTGTTTTGAAATTCACTTTCTACATTCCGTTTTTGTCAATCTCTGTCCTGTTTAACTGCAGTATTAAGTCTACATTTTTAAATATTACCCACAATTATTCATAGAAAGTCCCCCAGCGCAAGTACATACATACATACATACATACATATGTATGTATGTGCAAAACTTGCTTGCGAATGACTTTGAAAGCAAAGAGTAACAGCAACTGTCACTAAACAAACAGAACCACATATGTATGTATGTATGTATGTACATTCATACATATGCATGTACATATGTATGTACATACTCACATCCAACTTACATACAGTTTGCATCTGTTGCGATAACAAGCTTGAAACTAGAGATGTGCACGTGACAATGCTCGTATTACGTGACATTACGATCACACACGATCAACGATCAACAAAACATTCGATACTTTGATTTGTCACAACACAAATCTTCTCAGTATCTATCAAATATTCCTATTCTATTACAATTTTCTCAAGTTCTCACGTTCAAATTTTGAGACTTTCGTACATTTCAACATTGTTATTGAAAGCTTCGATGAGATTCTTCAAATAAAATGATCACAAACTTAATCAGTGTTGCCAGAATTTTGACGGCTTTAAAAAAGCTAGATTTGAAAAAATTAATAAAAACAATACACTATAAATATACACTAAAAAAAAACAATTTAATATGATACTTATTGTTTTTTTCAATTGAAATTAATTGAAAACACTTTAAAATATGCTATATTTAGCATAAAATTATCTAAACTGACAATAGTAAACTTAACTTCCTACAATTTGTATTTGATCTAAAATTAATTGAAATTCTGTCTCGCACTTTTGTGTAATCAGTGACTAAAACAAATGATCTATAGATAAATTCTAATAGCCAATTATTATAATATTAATACCACATGAAAATAACTTTCAAAAAGCTCTGGTTACTGGAATTTAAACCCGTAACCTCGTTAAGTTGCTTTGAAATAACAATTATTTGATTTCCACCGTATCCAATATACCAACATATACACATACACCTTATATATCTACAGTTTGTCAAGTAATTGTTTTGACAAGGTAAAAAAATGCACACATTTTATTTTCGATACAAAAAAAAAACTGTTTCTTGGTGGTTTTCTATTATTTTATTAAAGTTTATAGTTTTTAGAAAAAGTTAAGAATTTTTAAAAAATTAAAAATTTAATTATATTGCTTGTCAAAACAATTACTTGCCTAACTGTATGTATTCACCCAATTGGCACACTCACACACAGGTACAATGTGTCATATATTGCATATACTTAAAAATATTAGGTTTCAGCACTGAAATATATCAAATGACAACATAAAGTCGATCTACAGCTTTTGCTGAAGCTTTAAAGCGTCCAATTGATTAATGCACAAATCCATTGATATGTAAGGCTTCTGACTATCTATCTATAGTTGAAGCTTTTGATGCCGTCTGATATATTGAAAAAGTTAAGTTATCTGTGTTAGTTGATGTGATGTGAGTTCCAAGTTAAATTCTCAGCTCTCTTTCATTTGAATTCTTCTTATTATTATTATAGTTTGTCTTCGACGGATATTCTTGATTCTTTCAACGTTTAACCGGATGGAGTTTAATCAACCACAATGCCAAACATTTGTGTCTCATTAGTTTTTCTCAAAAGTCAAACGATTTCATATGTATGTGTGGTGATTTTATTTATTCCAACAGTTTGACTTTTATTTCTCAGGCTATGGTTCCGGTTTTGAGCACTCTTTAAAGTGCTTAATCGGAATATTTTAAGTGCCATCCAGAATGGCAACAACCCCCCTGTGTCCCGAGTCAGGTATTGGCCTGTTATTTTGAATGCTTCTTTCTTTCACACGATGCTCTCACCCGGAATAAAGCAGGACACGGAGACAGAAGCAGAGCCAGAAACAGAAACAGAGAAGAAAGCCTGTCGACAATGGGCCATAAAGTATTGGGAAATATGACGAGGCGTCCGTCTAAGGTGCGACCCTTGGCCCATGGGGTTGATATAGCGTGGCATTGTTGTTGTTATTGTTGCCACAGGGTCGATTTTTGGCTTAAGGTACGAAGAGCGCTGATAACACTGCTGCCAATTTAGCTATTTTATAGCTAGTTCTGGGTACTTTCAAAGTTCGATTGCAAGAAAAATTTTAAAATTTCTATTAGCCCGAAATCTGACTATTTTTTATACATATTTAGCTACATTTTGCTAATAATTTTTTTCTAAATCTGTGCAAAACTTTCGCGGAACCACAAATTGGGCAACCCTGTCCGTGATAATATAATTAAAATGGATACTAGGCTGGGTCGAATTAATCAAAATAAATTGTTTCGAAATTTAGCTATTTTCCCACCAGAAATAGCAATGTTTTCCTACAAAACAGTTGGCTACTTTTGTAGTTATTTTGTAGCTATTTTTCCGATGCTTTTCCACCAGAAACAGCTTCTTTTTTTTCCTTAAAATAGCTGACAACACTGGCTGATAAGGCAGTCGCATCGTCGTCATCGCACACTGCGTTTCTTTTCTTCTATTATTTATTTCTTCCTTTCTGACGATAGTCACGTTCCCAAACGGTGACCACAACAGCCCTTAAATACATACATACATACATATGTATGTATGTATGTATGTATATTGGGTGTATGTGTGGGTGCGGGGTGCGGTGTTGAGCTTTTGATGCGGGTGACGAACTGCCACCTTCTTCATTTGGGCAATTACTGCGAATTGTTTTTTCTATTTTAAGCGATTTGCATTTAAATATTTAATAGAATTTTGCCACGCGCAAGTTTGTCAACCTCTTCCAAGCACGCTCTCTCTCTCTCTTCGTTTGACTCTCTTCCATTTGCCAAATGAAAATGTCAACGTCGCACCCTGGAACTAAACTACAAGTATTTGTATGTATGTATGTATGTATTCACTTGCATATACCTTCATACAAACATACAAACAACAAATGAAGCTTTACTCCTGGCAACCCTGAAGGCGACCGTCAAAGCACGTTTAATGTCAAGGCAAAACACACGGAGGAGCGGGTAAGAGAGTGAGAGTGAGAGCGAGAGCAATGATTGACTGACTGCAACGCCTACGCTGCGGCGTTAAAAAGCTCCTTCAGAGCAAGCTCCCACTCCCTTGCTCTCACACTCTCTTTTAGTTGCACTTTGTGTATATGTATGCCCATATCTCTCTTTTGGTATTTATCTCACTCTCTCGTTGACGCATTATATCCGGCAGCCGGCTGCAGCGTCCTTCTCTAGCCAGGTGCCGACTGACACGACCCTTGACCTTTTTATTATTATTATGAATTATGAACGGGCTGCTTATGACAATAGTTGTCAATGGTCTCTCTCTTACACAAACACACACACATGCACATATCATAATAAGAGCAGCGACAGAAGCAGCAGCAGCAGCAGCTGACGAAGACGTCGAATTCGCGCACGCGCCAATGTTATTTTTCATTGATAGGCAACCGCTGCGTCGGCGTCAACGTCAGCGTCAACGTCGGCGTCAACGTATTTAGGAGCTCTGCAACTTGTTGGGGCGACCGCTCTTTTGTCTTTTATTTATATACTTTTGTTGTATTTGTATTTGTATTTGTGCCGCCACGCAGCTGTGCACAATTAGCGCAAACGCAACAGCTGCCGATGGCCGCTGCTACGACACGTCGCGTCGCTGCGCTGCGCTGCTGGCTTTAACTTCGCGTGCAGGCGACAAATGTTTTCTTTTTATTATACATACTTGTGAAGGACATTTACTTAAATATTTGATTTATTCAGCAGCCATTGTTAAATTGTTGTATTCAAAGGCGTGCAGGCGACAAAATCGTCGTTTTCGTTCTGTGTGATTGGGGAACTAAGTACTAGATAAAAGCTTATTTACTTTCTTTTTTTTACAATACAATTTTACAATTCAAATATTAAAATATTAAAATTTTTTTTTTTATTTGAACAAATAACTGTCAGAAAGTGAAATTTCTACTTTATCTGTGTCCCGTGATATTTAATTAGGGTTTTGAAAGTGATTTATCTGTGACATCACCGAATAAAATAGTTATATTCGGTTTAAATATTTTGAAAAATAAGAAACAAATATGAGATTTTTTTGTTGTTGTCAAAATGCCTTGACTAACTGTAATTGACTTTTAATTTGATCAAATAATTTAATGTTATCATTATCAAGTTTTCATGTATTGTAATAATTAATAATAATAATTATTTATTTAATTAAAACTTTTCTACTCGATTAATGAAAATGACAAATTTGTTGGCTGTGCAGTAGCTTTATTTTTGTATTTCGCGATGTCTCTCTTAGATTTAACCATTTGTCTTAGTCATGGCAAAGCATACTAATCGAATTTATTTCATTTGTTTATCTTTCGTTGCAGCATATACATGTGTAAACATACATACATACAAACACAAGCAATCATAATCAAAAGAGACGGTGCTTATTGCAACTGCAATAATTAACTAACACACAACAAACAACAACAAAAACGAGTCTAAGAAGTTGAAGAATAACACAAAGAAGAAGAAGAAGAAGTGGGCAAAGCCAAGCAAGAAAAACCAACCAAAATTCAACTGTAAACGTGTCGACCCAAATCTGTGTGTGTGTGACTCTCTCTTGATCGCTCTCTCTTTAAAACTCTCTTCGTTTACGTTGTGTGTGTGTGTGTGTGCGCGTTGTGTGTGTGAGTGTGAGTGTGTGTGTGTGCGAGGGTGTGTGTGTGTGTGTGTGTAGGCGGCTATGTCACTGGGCGGCATTAAATCGCTACTGAAAGCTGCTCAATACATTGAGCAGCAAGAACAGCTTAAATTATCCCCCCAGTCGTCGGGCGGAGGGGGTGGAGCTGCTATCAGTCTCGGCGGGCAGCATTTCATCAATGGCAATGGCTACAGCAGCAGCAAAAGCATCGCCAACAACAACAACAGCGCAAGCCAACTCAACAGAAACAACACGCCAGCAGCAGCAGCAGCAGCAACCACAACAACACCAACAACAACACCCGCCAACGTAAACGGCCATAACGGTCTGACTAACGGCATCGCTGCAGCCGCAGCAGCTGCGTCAGCGTCAGCGTCATCGGTCGGCCTCACCAATGGGCAGAGCAGTCCACGCAGTCAATTAGTTGCTGCTCATGATTATGAGTATGTCGGCAACGGTGGCAGCGCTGTCGTCGTCGCTGGCAGCAATGGACAATTGGAGGCAACGGGACGCAGCAGCGAAGGTCGCAGCATTGTTTCGGGTGAGTTTCCAAAATAAAAAGTAACCTTAACATAAACTTAGGTTAACTTAACATACAGTATGCCAAGTAACTGTGTTGACAAGGGAAAACAAAAAAGAATAACGTATTTACATACATACATGTACAGTTAGTCAAAAAAGTGCTTTGACTAAATAAAAATGCACATAATAGATTTTTTTTATTTTTAAAAATATTTTAATTCGATAGAAATTATTTTTCTTTTTATCAAGAATAATAAAAAAAGAGCTAAAATAAATATCCTTAAAAAAATACATATATTTCGGCAAGAGAAAATGTGTATATTTTTAAAAATGCACATATTTGATTTATTTATATTTTAAAAAATTCACATATTTGATTTGTTTATTTTTTAAAATAGTTAAATTAGAATAACAAAATAAGAAATAATATAAAAAATTCCATAAAAAGTATATGTTTTTTTACAAGGAAAATGTGTATATTTTTAAAAATTCTCAAAATTGATTTTGTTATTTTTAAAAATAGCTCATAGAACCATAGATAAGAATAATAAACTAAGAAATAAAATAAAGTCCATGGCAAGAGACATTGTGTAAATGTTTGATTTTGACAAATAACTTTCTTGACTAACTGTATGTGTTTTTAATTTTAAAAATAATTACTTGTTTTAAGAACCATAAGCAAGTATAATAAATTTTGGCAATGTTTTAATTTGTCAAAACAGTTATTTGACTAACTGTATGTACGTATACACATACATACAAATCATGCTCCATCATCTTATACACATACACACATACATATTTCATTTGTCTTGTAAATACTCCATGGTTGCTCTCCTTCTATCACTTCCTTTGCTGCGCTGCATTTAAACTTGCTTTGACCTTGTTTGTGTGACGTAGCCGCAGCAGCAGCATCGGCAGAGGCAGCGACAGTGACAGAGGCAGCGGCAGCGGCAGACAGCATCAGTGAGCATAACAATAACAATAACAATGCCAAACATTGCACTCTGCGTAGGCTCGCACTGTACCCACTGTATTGGCAGCCAAAAAAAAAAGAAAGACAAAAAATAAATAAAGTGAGCATAAGCTCTCTCTTACACTCTCTTTCGCTCTCTGGGCAGGTTGCAAGTGCGGCAGCAACAGCAGCAGGTACTGTTATATTTTTAGCAGTGTTGCTGTAGTTGTTGTTGCTGCTTTCTGTTTGCTCAGTTTAAGCCAGCCAAATTTGCATGTGCTAAATTTGCTGTCTACTTTTTGTTGTTGTTTTCATTGCCTTGACTTATGGATGGATGAGGGGTGCGGAGTGAAAAGCCAGCGGCAATATTGTTTTTATATACATATGTACATATGTATATGTACAATGTACAGATATATTTTGTTGTACGTTTTATTTGTCTTCGTAGCTTTTGCTGTGCTTATTTGGCTGCCACATACAGAGACGTATTTACTCGCATACATACATACGCACATGTAGATATGTATGTATGTATGTATGTGCTATTACCATTTTGTCTTTGGCTTTTTGCACGTACGCTCGTACTTGTTGCTGTTGTTGTTTGGGGTCACGTCATGTCGCCGCTCTCTCGCTTGTTTGTGCGCTCTCTTTGCGTTCTCGCTCTCTTTCTCTCTCAATCACTCTCTCTCTGTTGTAGTCAGCCAAGCGCAACCATGAAAAACAGCCAGACAAATTAGTCATAGCTACTTGGCAGCATTCATACACACACACACACACGCAAATTCTCAGACAGCGCACAGAGGCACACACACACATGCAGCCCCCATTGTTGTTTACGCGAACAGCCCCACGTGAGCGGCGTGCGAGAGAGCAAGAGAGCGTGCGAGTCTTATGTTGCTCTCATTGCTGCTGCTGCTGGGTTTTTTGTGTTTACTTTGTGTCTTTGCAAACACAATATGCAAACGCCAAGAGACGCTCTCTCTTTGCGCTCTCTTTTGCACGTCGAGGCAGTGTAAAACAAAGTCAATGAACTTTGTACGCATTTTTTGTATGTTTGTTTTGTTGCTTTTTTGGACAGAGCCCGTTCATATTTTTATTAGCGTCTGCCTTTCTTTTTATGTTATTTTATGTTTTATGTTTATTTTCTTCACACTTACAATTGATGTGTGTATGTTGCTGTTGTTGCATGTCGGTAATTTGGCGCTTGTAATATTTGGACAGCTGTCTTTGTCTTTGTCTGCTGTCGCTGTCGCTGCCGCATCGCTGCTGTTGCTGATGTTTGTGTTTGTGTTTGTGTGTGCTTTTTCTCAGCTGAGCTCAGAAAATGAAACAACAACAAACCGATGGCAGGCAACTACAAAATGTTATGCAATCGAGAGCAGCAGCTTTTGAGTGCATACACACGTTTGTGTGTGTGTGTGTGTTTGTGAGTGGGTGGGCAAGCGCATGAGTGAGTAAGTGGGTGAGAATTTAAATGGGTGGGTGTTAATGTCCCATTACAAAAGCCAACTAGTCTCTGGGCATGTCACGACTTGTTTTAACAACAAATCCTGACAAATCCTTTCGCTGCCATAAATATCAATAATCGATATTGGTAGTGGTATTACAGATGGGAAATTCGAAATAATGCGTGACTCAACAATTTAACACTTAGTCAAGTAAATGTTTTGACAACGAGAAAATTTAACACAAAATTAGAAAAGAAAAAACCATTAAATAATTTACTCTACATAGAAATATATGCATATGTATTAATGTGTGCAGTATTTTGTTCCTGCATTTAATGCAATTGTACAGTGTCTCACAGTTTATTTGATCGACAATATTTTTGAGTATGTTTTGGTTTTTATGTTTAATATTATATACAACATTTTAACCAATACATTTAAATATAAATAAAGAAATTTTTCTTATTTTACTTTATTCAGCATTTACATTTTATTTGTATCTCCGCCTCATTTAAAGATAAACTCATATAAAATGTAAATGTTTATTTCCACAAAATCTAAAAATTGATTAAAAACATATCTTGCGAAGTTTTCTTCCAGTGTTGCCATTTTAGCAATTTTATTGATAGATTTAGCACACTTTTTTAATTGTTAACGCTAGAAAAATTGTTGAAATGCCATTAACTTGAAATCTAGCAATTTATAAAAATAATATACTTTTCTCCACTGTGCTATGAGAGAATTTATTTTATCAAATGGTAGAACAATTGAAGTGAAATGTGTTTTATCAACTGCACATTACCAAAAAACTGTATTTAAAAATGATTTAGTAATCCGAAAAATTTCATTGTTGCTGGAATAAAATCCTTAATTTAAATCTGTTAAAGAAAATATCAATTATTAAGCAATTTCCAGCCAATTTTTCTTGTTAATTTAGCTTTTTTTTGGCGAATAATATTCTGGCAACTCTGGAGCTCAACAGCAGCTTCATCTCTGTCTCTCACTCCTTTTTTTGAGGTTCGCCTAAAAGCACGCAATGCAATTTAACCACCCTGTTGTTGTTATTTTTGTTGTTGTAGATGTAATATGCTAACTAATGCGTATGAACACTGTTGTTGTTGTTGTTGTTGTTGCTGCTGCTGTTGTTGTCAATTTGCATTATTATGCATTTTGGTTGCAAGTTGTCAGATTGCATTGTCAGCGATCGCAGTTAGCAGCACATTTGCCGTTTAGACGCGCGCCAAGGCGGCCACAAGGCTCCCCAAAAGAACACTCCCTCTTATTATTACGTATACGATATTCATACGTATAAACAAGTATACAAATAAATAAAAAAAAGATGTCACAAGATAAAAAACAACAACAACAAGACATTGATTACCTGTCAAGACAACGCGAGTTGTTAGCTGAGCTGCTTAACGGCCTCAATACGCTGCAAAGTTTGCTGTTGGCGCAACAAGCGCAGTTGCTGCCGCAGTTGCAGTTGACATCGACATCGACGTCGACGTCAGCGTTAACGTCATTGCCGGCGCCGCCCAAAAAGAAATGGATATATCGCCACTATGTTGGTCTTGGTATGTACTTGTTAAACATACATACACACATACATACATATGTGTAATGTGTGTATTTGAGTGCAGATAATGAGTGCGCTGTCGTCACAGCCACGTGATGAAAACGCACGTGGCAATCAAATGCGCAGCAGCAGCGACGCGACGCATCACGACGTCAGTCGCAGCAGCAGCAGCTCGACATTTGCCTAGCATAGCCCTCTAGTACGGTTGGAACACAGGAACAAAAAATCCTTAATTCCGTCATAAAAATCAATTAGAATTACGCTCATCCCGGATTTTCTTAACTTGATTTAATCACTATTTTTCTCAGCAATATTTTTTTTTTTAGTTAGATGAAATAGTTCAAGTTTCTGTAACTTATTCATGTTGAGTCGTTATCATTTTATGCGCATTTTGTCTTAATTTAACAACAATATTCTGAATACATACTAAAATCAAGAATTTTGAACTTGAATTTTAGAATGGTCTTTTTTTTCTGTGTAGCAGTCAGCAAATTTTGTTGCTGATTTCAAAATGCAAAACTAAGCAGTGAATTCCCTAACGATAGATTAGGTAATTTTATTTTTTATTTTATTTAACGTCAACTAAAAGCAGTCGACAGAAGTGATTAATTAAATATTAAATCAAATTATAAAACTAAAAGTAAAATTAAAAATTAAACAATATAATAAATTTTAATTTTTAACTGAAAAAGAAAAATATTATATAAATTTAAGTTTAAGCTGGGGGTATTCAAAAATGATGATCCAACATTTGTTGCAAGGATTGGGGAAAACCCAGAAAAACCCAATCAGATCAGATCAATGAGTATTAGTATTTTTATTAGTATTGATAGAAGTATTAGAGTTAGTTGTAATGCGGTGTATATACTATAAGTGGGAATGTTATTATTCTAAGGGATTTCTCAAAATGTATAGGTAAATAGAGGATTTTTGTAACAAAACAAATTAAACAGTGAATTCACCAATGAAATTTATACACTGGTTAATAATATGTTAATAAATTCAAAGGTGATCGGTTAAACTTTACTAATGAGATAATTTGACATGTAAGCTACAGTGGTGAATGGTAACCAGGGAGCTCAGCAGCGAGTCGTACTAGAGGGTGTCTCTGAGAGAGAAGAGAGTAAGCGCGGGTGGGCAGAGAGAAGAGAGAGAGAGAGAGCGCAAGCTTAAGTCTAACAGAATGTGCAGCTTTAAAAGTTGTTGCTGGATGTGCGTGTTTTTGTTGTAATTAATTGAAAGAGAAGAAGAGAAATGAACATAAATATGTACATATGTATGTATTTGTGTTTGTGAATATTATCTTTGTAATGCGTATTTCATATGTAGGCGAATGATTAGCTGAATACGTTTTCAAGCTTTAATGCTTTACTGATAACTGAGGCCAAAGAGATCTGTGTAAATTGCATTGATATGCAAATGTACTATAACATAATATTCCCAACATAATCTTGAAATAATTCCATTGTCACATAATCGTATAAATTCTATCGAATTATTATACAGTTAGTCACGAAAGTGTGTTGACATAATACAAATTCAAATATATTTTTTTTCTTTTGAATAAAATTTTTATTTTTTTCATAACATGTTCTAAAAACCATAGCCAAGAATGATAAAATAAGAATTGCTATAAATTGCAAAAAAAAAAATTATTTATTTTTTGTTAATTTTTGATTTTGTCAAAATACTTTCTTGACTAACTGTGTTTGTTTACAGTAAAAAGATCTGTAAAGAAAATGCCATATGTATCGGGTTAGGAATGTCGGAAAATTCTGCACTCGAGTGTCGCGATATTTTATGAAGTTGTTATTTTTAAACTTTTGTTTATCATTTTATCAAATATTTATCAGTCTTTAAAATTAAACAAAAATAATAATATTTGTATTTTTTACTTGTGTCAAAGCTAAACATATTCAATTGTTTATTAATTATCACTGATTGCAAAATGTATATAAATTATAAATTCAAATATATAAATTAAATTAAAATTAAAATTTATTTGACAATGGAATTATTACAATTTTTATAATATACTTATAAATGGACAAATGTTGTGTTTAGTTTAATATTACACATTCATTGGAGTTGCAGATATTTCTAGGGCTTAATATTAGGTACAAATGGAGTTGGCAATTATAATTATGTATAATTTAATTACATTTTCATTGCTACCAACATATTATTCAAATCATTATTTAATTTATATTTAATGACAATTGATAAAAGGAATAAGAGAAAATGAAAATTGATTCTAGTTTCTTTGTTTGTATTTATTATAAAAATTCATGGATCATTTGAATAATTTATATATGTACATGGTTTATTTTGTTTGCTGTTCATTTGTTGTTATTGTTGCTTATACATTTATGTTTTTATTGTTGTATTTGTTGTTCATTGTTTTTAAGTTTTTATTGAAATTTGTAACTGAACTTTTGCCTAAGCTATTTATTATGCCACTTTATAACTTTTGCTTTTCTTTTCTTTTATTTTTGTTTTATTTTCATCATCTGTTTCTTTATATTTATTTATTTTTTTATTTCTTCATTTTGTTTTAGAGGATGAAAATTCCTCCTCAAACTTCAACTCCAACTCCAACTCCTACCCCCAACCACAACCACAACAACAACAACAAGTAGCAACAACAGGCAGAGCAGCAACAACAACAACAGCAGCACTATCAGCAACAACAACAACAAAACTAACGGGCGCTGGCCGCTTTGATGGTTCCGCTTTTTTACTGGTTGCCGGGGCGGGTTCGGTTACGGGGGCAACTCCGGTGCAGGTTCAGCTGCCGTTGACGGCCACGCCCACTCTGAAGCATAGGCTGCCAGGTGGCATGGCCAGCGTTGCCTCCGATTTACCGCGCAAGTATTTTGTGCTGGCGGACGCCAAAGGCGCCTTTCAAACGCCAACGCCGACGTCGACGCCAACGCCAGCTGCAGTTGCACTTGCAACACCAAGTGTTGCAGTTACGTTAGCAGCAGCAGCAGCAGCAGCAGCTGCAGCACAAGCAACCCCACCAACCACAACAACATCATTATCAGCATCAGCAGCAGCATCATTATCATTATCAGCATCCACGTTATCATTAACGGGTGGCTATAAAATCTGTAGCGATGCCTTTTCGTCACGTCAAGCGACGCAACAAACAAAATCACAAATCCCACTCACACCACCACCGATGGCCACACGCAAAGTGGTTGAGCCGGCGAGAATCCGTTCGTATTCAATGTCATCCCATAAACTTTCAGCCCAACAACAACAACAACAACCGCTGGGAGTTGTCATCGGTTCCATGAGGATGCGCATATGAGTTATGTGGGTGGCGCAACGGGACGAACGACGAGCGCATCGGCTGCCTATCGACAGATACTCAATGCCCAGCAGCATCATCAACATCATCCGACGTCCGCATCGGCATCCGTGTCCTCATCGGCCCCCGTCACGGGATCTCAGCTGAGCGGTGGTCATGGCGTACGCAGGCGTACCATCAGTTCCAATAGCAATGGGTAAGTCAACTCATTATATCGATAAATATCGATAACAACTCTTGAAAATATCACCAAGATGGGAATTTTAAACTCTTGAGTGGAAACTTTGATGGCGATCGCATGAATATCCATTAAATATCTAAATTGTAGAACATTCTTAGTGTGTTGCCATAACAAAATGGTCAATATCTTATCGATAGTATTTATCGATAGCAGACTTATACTCAAATAACCCATCAATAAGAGAAAATACCCTAAAAAATTCTATTTGTAGAACCTTAAGTTTATAATAAATAACTTAAAATTTCCCTCTTTATGGGGGTCTCAATCGATAATTATCGCTTATCGATAACACATATGCGTAAAAAATCAATTTATAAATGAAAATACTGCCAGAGCTTCAATAGATAGAACCTTAAACAAGGAATTAAACTCAAATATTAGTGAATTATTTTTGAGATTTTCCTCTTTATGACAGTCTCAGTCTATAATTATCGCTTATCGATAACAAAGTTATTAATAAAAAAACAATTTATAAATTAAAATACTGCCAGAGCTTCAATTGTAGAACCTAAACAAGGAATTAAACTCAAATATTAGCTTCAATTGTAGAACCTTAAACAAGGAATTAAACTCAAATATAAGTGATCAATCATCAATTTCTAGTCCGTTAACTTTTGGGTCGAAATTGTGGATTTTGTTGCACTTTTTCCGGCAATAAAATTGAGTTATGTCCGGATTATATAGAAATTATCGAGATTAAACTGTACTTTACTTTTCCAACAAAGTTTGCGAATCGTAGAACTTTGTTATAGTTTGATTATAGCAAGTATTGGCAAATTGCATTCTCTTTTCCCATCACTGTATATCGATTTCACAATTTTTAATTCTTAACGAATCACAGTGTGAATTAAATAAATTCACGATTCTAACGTTAATCGTGATTATTAAGTTTATCGATATTTTTGTATATTTCGATTTCTGATAAGATCAAGTGAATTTTGAATTGTAAAACTTTCTTAGGCAATTTATCGATAGCATATGTTTTATCGATTGTACTAATCGATAACACATTTATAAGGAATGAATGCATAAATGATGAAAAATACAACGAGAAGTTCAATTGTAGAAATCAAGTTTAAGTAAATTCTTTAAAATGTTCAGTAGATATCAATTTGTTATCGATAACATATTTTATCGATATTTTTGCATATTTCGCTTTCCTAATAATCAAATGAATTGTTTCAACTCCCTTAGATAAGCTGTGTGAAACTATCAGTTATCGATATCAAATTGTTATCGATTGTACTAATCGATAACACATTTATAGGAATGAATACATAAATAAGTGAAAATACAGCGAGAGATTCAATTGTAGAAATCAAGTTTAAGTAGATTCTTTAAAAATGTCCCAGTTGATATCAATCGGTTATCGATAACACCAGTATTAATTAATTTCTTATGTATTTTTGCATTCAGGGCGGGCACACGCGAAGTGCACAACAAGCTGGAGAAGAATCGACGGGCCCATCTCAAGGGTTGCTACGAGGTGTTGAAACACGAGTTGCCGCTCAATGATGAGGATCGCAAGAAGACCTCCAATTTGACAATACTCGACAAGGCGCTTAAATGTGTCTTGGTAAGTCTATCTCACTCGCTCTCTCGCTCTCTTTCGTTTATTAATAAACATTCTCTGTTTGTTTGTTTAGCAACTGTCAAAATGCGATCGAGAATTGGAGGCGGAGATGGAACTGTTGGCCAAGCAAAAGATTGAGCTGCAGAAGCGATTAAACATCCTGAGACGCCCAACGGATTCCCAGAGCATTCCATTGAACGACAAAGGTGCGTGAGAGCAGGGGGAGGAGTAGGAGGATGGGGTATTCAAAAATGTTGCAATTCAAATGAACGCAATCGTTCAATTACTTGTGCAACCATGAAAATGCCTCAGATCCTCATTTGCATTGCGACTGTGATTGTGATGAAAATGTAGATCAAGTTTTGCATATCATTTGAGTTGTGTCGCTGACCTTCGAGCTCATGCAATACAAATCGATAATTCAATCGATTTACCAATCGATTAATGACTAACATATCTTTTTTCTCTATCTATCTCTTGATAAAGATAGAGGCCGATTTGTTTGGCCATCACATCACCATCATCATCATCATCATTGTCGTCATCATCGTCGTCGTCGCTATTGTCACCAGCATCGGCATCGGGAACTGGAACTGGAGCAACAGTTGCTGTTGTCGGACGCAGTGGAGCACCACCCATATTATTTGATGGCACCACAACACCCGTTTGTGCCACGCCGAGTGCTGGAATTGACATTGAATATCCTTTAAATACATATATGTACATATGTATTTACATATATCAATTAACATCAGCAACAAATATGCAAGTTCAATTGAACTAGTTCAGCATTCAATTATCGCAGATTTATGTATACAATGACAATGACAGTCACTGACAGGCAATTTAGCTATTTTATAGCTAGTTGTTAAGTTTGATTGCTGAAAAAATTTTAGAAATTGCTATTAGACGGAAATCTAGCTATTTCAAATTATTTTGTTATTACTATTAAATATTATTAATATTAAAGAAATATAAGAAATATAAAGAAATATGGATACTATGTTTATCATCTCAAAAATGCGGCAAATTAATAGTATAATGCCAAATGATTAAAAGCAAAAATTTCAGGGTCCGTAGCTAACTTTTTTAGAGTTCAGAGTTCTTGTACTAAATTATAACAAATAAATAAAATGGTTCAAATTTTATACATGAATTAGGGGGCTACCTCCCTGCTCGCTTCTCTTACCCAAATGAAATTTTAGTTAATAAAGTTTAGTCAAAGTAACCTTTAGTATGAGTTTGGTTGAAATTTCTTAAAAGAGAAAAACAATTTTCATACTTAACGATAATTTGCAGCTAGATTGTTCCTATGGCAGCTATATGATCTAGTAATCCGACTTTTAACAAATTTGGTCAGAATGAAAGAGACAGTCCCAAACATCTAATCTGTAAGTTTGGTTAAGATATCTTAAGAAACAAAAAAAAGTTTTTCATACAAAGCAATTCCATGACCTCTGACCTCAGGTAAACACACTTGCAGGTGGAATTTTACAAAAACGGCGTCTTATTGCCCGATGAAATTTTATCAGCTATGTTCTGTGAAAATTTCAGCTTTTTACCTTTAGAATTTGACCTAAGAATTTGAAATAGGTATGAAATTTGTTTCTAAAATAAAATTGACTATTTTCTTAGAAAATGTAGCTATTTTTTTTTGGATGCTTTCTTATTTTTGACTCGAGGTTTTAATAGTAATGAAATAATTGTTACATTGTAATTTATTTTTAAAAAATTTGAATAGTTTGAAAGTGTTTTATTTTGGGAAATGGTCATGGAAAAACACGTTGAGGAAAGATTTTGGTAAAAGGGTTTTTGTCTGAGCAGTGACAGGAAATCAATGTTAATCTCACAATTTATACTTATTTTAATCTCAAAGTGTTTTATAGTTGATTTTAATATGAATTATGGACCTTTTATGGAAAGTTGATACACAAAAATTGTTTGTAATCAGGGATTAAAGCTTTAACCGAAACCGTAACCTTTAACCGGTGAAAACCGATTGAAATTTGTAACCGTAACTGAAACCGTAAGCGAAAATAATTTTTTCCGCTGTACCGAAACCGATAAACCGAAACTCTTTAAACCGAAATAACCGTTTAGTAACCGATTCATTTATAAGGGTTAATTTCGGTTACTGAGCAACTTTGATAACTTTGAACTACCATAACTTTGTCAAAACTCAATCAATTTCCATGCGCAATGTAATTTTGTGCATAATATTCCCTATAAATTCGTTCTGCATTTAAATTTTTATCATTTTGAAAATTCGAATTTTTTAGAAAAAATTAAAAAAGACAAAGGGGTAACACTGTAAAATTTCTAAAAATTTCGAAATTTTCAAATCAAACGAAATTTAAATGCAGATCGAATTAAGAGGTAAAATCATGCTCAAATTTACATTGCGCACGGAAATTGATCGACTTTTGACAAAGTTATGGCAGCTCAAAGTTATTAAAAATCAGTAAAATCAAAATAATCGATATTTTTAATCCAAATGAACCAAATGAAAACCTTTATTCGAGCATAACCGAAACCGTAACTGAAACCAATATTTAATTTAATTTAATCCCTGTTTATAATACAAGGCATTTATTTTTAACAGCAAATTTAATAAATTCATAATTTAATAATAATAATTATAAATACAAATATGTGAGTTAAAGGATATTTAAAATATGAATGTGAACTTGCAACAATTGCTGTAGTTAATTGTGGTTTATGAAATTCTCAAAAAATCATGCATTCATTAATCTATCTATCTCTATCTCTTTCTCTATCGCTGTCTCTGTCACATCGATTTGTGCAGTTGCAAACCGGAGTGGCAACAACGGTCATGTCACCTGTGATAAACAACAAGAGCAACGCCAGCAAGCACAGCAACAACATCAGCAACAACATCAGCAACAACAACAACAACAACAACAACAACGTTGCCGTCAGTTATGCACAGAATCAGAATACATTAATGAATCCCGCCGCCGCCGCTGCTGCTGCTGCTGCTGTTGCCATGGGTGTGCTCAAGAGCAGCAAACACAACAACAACAACAACAACACCAGCAACAGCAACAACAATAATAGCAACAACAACAACAATGTTACCTCTGCTGCCGTCAGCTATCCACAATTGAATCCCGCCGTCGCCACAGTTGCCATGGGTCTGCTTAAGAATGGTAACAGCAACAACATGATCAACAACAGCAACATTATCAGCAACAGCAACAGCAACAACAACTCACCGACAGCATTGTCCACATCACAGCTGAGCAGCCCGGCGGGCAGCCCAAATGCTGTTGTTGTTGTTGGTGGTGGTGTTGTTGTTGGTGTTGGGTCAATGGTGACAACGACACGTGGCTCACCAACACCATCGACGCCATCGCCATCGCCGAGCTCGTCGTCGAGCGGCGTCTCCTCATCGGCCTCATTTATTGGCTCCTCATCATCATCGTCATCGTCCTCATCATCATCATCATCATCGTCCAGCTCATCATCGTCGTCGTCATCGTCGTCCTCATCATCGGCCAGCTCATCGCCGCCAATGCAAACGCCATCGCAATTGCAATTGCAATCGACAACAGCAACAGCAACGACGACAACAACAACAACAACGCATTTGTTGGGCGCCACACGTAGCGCCAATATCAAATTTCATGCCGCCTCTGGAGGTGCATTAAATGGTGGCGCCACCATTGTCACTGCGACAGCACCAAATGCAGCAACTGTTGCCGCCGCCAATGGTAAATGAACAACAACAACAATCAGCCTGCATTTCAATTAATTAACTTAAACTGCTTAAAGGATTTTAGAAAATGATTTTTTGAAAGATTGATTTAATTTAGTTTTCAACTATTTATTTATATCGGGGATTAAAACCGAAACGAATATCGGTTTCAGTTACGGTTTGCGGTTATGCTCGAATTAAGGTTTTCGGTTATCGGTTATGCAAAATCTTGGAATATTGGTTTCGGTTTAAAAACACCGGTTTGGTTTCGGTACACAAAAAATCAAAAAATATGGTTTTCGGTTGACCAAAATAAGAAGCGTTATTCATTGATTTGAAAATGCCTTAATGCTCTTTTTAGCCTGGAAAATAATGTTATCTGGTTACTGAAATATTATAATTTGATCTTATATAAATTTAGTTCATTTGGTTTAAATAATTTAGATTATTTTGATTTTACTGATTTTTAATAACTTTGAACTGCCATAACTTTGTCAAAAGTCAATCAATTTTTATGCGCAATGTAAATTTGAGCATGATTTTACCTCTAAATTCGATCTGCATTTAAACTTTGTTAACTTTTAAAAATTTTTGAAAATCGAATTTTTTCGAAAATTTGTCTTTTTTAATTTGTCTTTTTTAATTTTTTCGAAAAAATTCGAATTTTTAAAATGATAAAAATTTAAATGCAGAACGAATTTATGGGGAATATTATGCACAAATTTACATTGCGCATGGAAATTGATTGAGTTTTGACAAAGTTATGGCAGTTCAAAGTTATCAAAGTTGCTCAGTAACCGAAATTAACCCTTATAAATGAATCGGTTACTAAACGGTTATTTCGGTTTAAAGAGTTTCGGTTTATGGGTTTCGCTACAGCAGAAAAAAATTTTTTCGGTTACGGTTTCAGTTACGGTTACAAATTTCAATCGGTTTTTATCGGTTAAAGGTTACTGTTTCGGTTAAGGTTTTAATCCCTGATTTATATGATATATAGTTCGATTTAAACTAAATCTAGTCGCTATGTTATTAAATATAACACTTAAGACATGATCTGTGAGATTTCAGAAAATGATTTTAGAAAGATAGATTTAATTTAGTTTTCAACTATTTATTTATATGATATTTATATGAAATAGAAGTTCAATTTAAACTAAATTAGTCAGAATGTTTAATACAACACCAAAGACATGATCTGTGAGATGTGTAAGAAAACAAAATTAGTTTTTCATACTAAAGGTTGATTTTCGAGTATAATTTCCTATGTCAGCTATATAATATAGTGGCCAAATCTGTTCTATTCCTTGAAACGGACTCTGTATCAAGTTTATTTATTGGTGATATTTATTTTTTTTAAATTTAATTTTGGCGCTTATAAATTATGACACTAGTCACTTAGGATAGCTTCAAACTGATCGTTCAGATCGAGAATATATATTTGATATTTACCAAATTAATATACATTCTATAAGGGCATAACAAAAAAGAAGATAGAAATACTCGTAACTACAAAAAATTTGAAGAAAACTGCAAAGAAATATTAATTTTTAAGTAACGGGTATAAAAACTGAAAATGTTAGTAAAAAAATACAAAATATATATAAATACTAGGAACTCCCTCCCCACTCGCTTCGCTCGCGAAAATTAAAATTAGTTATGTTAATAAAGTTTAGTATGAGTTTGGTTGAGATATCTTGTGAAACAAACAAATTTTTCATACTAGACGACAATTTGCATCCGATTGTTGCTATGGCAGCTATATGATATAATAATCCGACTTTGAACAAATTTGGTCAGGATTTTAGAGACAGTCCCAAACATATAATCTGTAAGTTTGGTTAAGATATCTTAAGAAACATTCAAAGTGACCATGACCTCTGACCTCAATTTGAGGCACTTGCTGGTGGAATTTTGTGTGCAAGTTTTAGCTTTTTACCTTTGATGTGTCAGTCAGTCAGGACAAAGAATTTTGTATATATAGATATATTAAATATATTATATGCTGGCAACAACGATATTTTGTCGATATCAACGATGTCGTCTACAGAATCTTTATATCTATCAAATTTCGAATATTTTCGTAAAAAGCAAACTTCCAAAAAAACTTTTTAACAAAGTAAAAGTCTAGTGACGAAAGTCTTTCCCGCCCCAAAATTTCTGATATCCCATTTTGTGACGAACGATATTAAACTTAATATATAAATAATTATAAAATAAAAAGTTTGGCATTCGGAACATTGCGCATAAAGTTCTTGATTCTTTATACCTAAAAATAATTTTAATGCGCAGTGCCGAATGCCAAACTTTTTATTTTATAATTATTTATATATTAAGTTTAATATCGTTCGTCACAAAATGGGATATCAGAAATTTTGGGGCAGGGAAAGACTTTCGTCACTAGACTTTTACTTTGTTAAAAAGTTTTTTTGGAAGATATCAGAAATTTTTGGAATTTTATATGATTCTGACAGTGTAATTTTGCTATAAAATTATCAAAATGCTTACTTCAAATAAAAAATAAATAGGGCAGCTATATAATATAGTAAACCGATTTTAACCAATTTTGTTTAGGATGTATAAAACCAACCCAGATACGTATGTTGACAGTGTGATCAAGATATCTAAAAAACAACAAAGTTTTTCATACTAAAACTTGATTTTATACCGATTGTTCATATGGCAGCTATATGATATAGTATACCGATTTGAACTAAATTTGGACATAATGTATAAGACCAACTTAAATGCATACTGTGTCAAATTGGTTCAGATATCTTGAGAAATATAAAAGATTTTCGTACTGAAACCTTATTTTGGACCGATCGTTCATATGGCAGCTATATGATATAGTGGACCGATTTGAACTAAATTTGGACATAATGTGTAAGACTAACTTAAATGCATACTCTGTCAAATTGGTTGAGAAACCTTAAAAAACAAAAAAGTTGTTCATACTAAAACTTGATTTTTAACCGATCGTTCCTATGACAGCTATATGATATAGTGGACCGATTTCAACTAAATTTGGACATAATGTGTAAGACTTACTTAAATGCATACTTTGTCAAATTGGTTTGAGAAACCTTGAAAAACACAAAAGTTTTTTGTACCAAAGCTTGATTTTACTGATATTAGTACCATATAGTAAATTAGTTCAAATCGGTATACTATATCATATAGCTGCCATATGAACAATCGGTATAAAATCAAGTTTTAGTATGAAAAACTTTGTTGTTTTTTAGATATCTTGATCACACTGTCAACATACGCATCTGGGTTGGTTTTATACATCCTAAACAAAATTGGTTAAAATCGGTTTACTATATTATATAGCTGCCCTATTTATTTTTTATTTGAAGTAAGCATTTTGATAATTTTATAGCAAAATTACACTGTCAGAATCATATAAAATTCCAAAAATTTCTGATATCTTCCAAAAAAACTTTTTAACAAAGTAAAAGTCTAGTGACGAAAGTCTTTCCCTGCCCCAAAATTTCTGATATCCCATTTTGTGACGAACGATATTAAACTTAATATATAAATAATTATAAAATAAAAAGTTTGGCATTCGGCACTGCGCATTAAAATTATTTTTAGGTATAAAGAATCAAGATCTTTATGCGCAATGTTCCGAATGCCAAACTTTTTATTTTATAATTATTTATATATTAAGTTTAATATCGTTCGTCACAAAATGGGATATCAGAAATTTTGGGGCAGGGAAAGACTTTCGTCACTAGACTTTTACTTTGTTAAAAAGTTTTTTTGGAAGTTTGCTTTTTGCGAAAAAATATTCGAAATTTGATAGATATAAAGATTCTGTAGACGACATCGTTGATATCGACAAAATATCGTTGTTGCCAGCATATAATATATTTAATATATCTATATATACAAAATTCTTTGTCCTGACTGACTGACACATCAAAGGTAAAAAGCTAAAACTTGCACACAAAATTCCACCAGCAAGTGCCTCAAATTGAGGTCAGAGGTCATGGTCACTTTGAATGTTTCTTAAGATATCTTAACCAAACTTACAGATTATATGTTTGGGACTGTCTCTAAAATCCTGACCAAATTTGTTCAAAGTCGGATTATTATATCATATAGCTGCCATAGCAACAATCGGATGCAAATTGTCGTCTAGTATGAAAAATTTGTTTGTTTCCTAAGATATCTCAACCAAACTCATACTAAACTTTATTAACATAACTAATTTTAATTTTCGCGAGCGAAGCGAGTGGGGGGAGGGGAGTTCCCCCTAGTATTTATATATATTTTGTATTTTTTTTACTAACATTTCAGTTTTTATACCCGTTACTTAAAAATTAATATTTCTTTGCAGTTTTCTTCAATTTTTTGTAGTTACGAGTATTTCTATCTTCTTTTTTGTTATGCCCTTATAGAATGTATATTAATTTGGTAAATATCAAATATATATTCTCGATCTGAACGATCAGTTTGAAGCTATCCTAAGTGACTAGTGTCATAATTTATAAGCGCCAAAATTAAATTTAAAAAAAAAAAATAAATATCACCAATAAATAAACTTGATACAGGTCCGTTTCGGAGTAGAACAGATTTGGCCACTATATTATATAGCTGACATAGGAAATTATACTCGAAAATCAACCTTTAGTATGAAAAACTAATTTTGTTTTCTTACACATCTCACAGATCATGTCTTTGGTGTTGTATTAAACATTCTGACTAAGTTTAGTTTAAATTGAACTTCTATTTCATATAAATATCATATAAATAAATAGTTGAAAACTAAATTAAATCTATCTTTCTAAAATCATTTTCTGAAATCTCACAGATCATGTCTTAAGTGTTATATTTAATAACATAGCGACTAGATTTAGTTTAAATCGAACTAATATATCATATAAATCAGGGATTAAAACCTTAACCGAAACAGTAACCTTTAACCGATAAAAACCGATTGAAATTTGTAACCGTAACTGAAACCGTAACCGAAAAAATTTTTTTCTGTAGCGAAACCCATAAACCGAAACTCTGTAAACCGAAATAACCGTTTAGTAACCGATTCATTTATAAGGGTTAATTTCGGTTACTGAGCAACTTTGATAACTTTGAACTGCCATAACTTTGTCAAAACTCAATCAATTTCCATGCGCAATGTAAATTTGTGCATAATATTCCCCATAAATTCGTTCTGCATTTAAATTTTTATCATTTTAAAAATTCGAATTTTTTCGAAAAAATTAAAAAAGACAAATTAAAAAAGACAAATTTTCGAAAAAATTCGATTTTCAAAAATTTTTAAAAGTTAACAAAGTTTAAATGCAGATCGAATTTAGAGGTAAAATCATGCTCAAATTTACATTGCGCATAAAAATTGATTGACTTTTTGACAAAGTTATGGCAGTTCAAAGTTATTAAAAATCAGTAAAATCAAAAATCAAAACACAAACGCAAGCAATGTAAAATGGTGTGATCAAATTATAATACTGCAATGCGATAACATTATTTTCCAGGCTAAAAGAGCATTAAGGCATTTTCAAATCAATGAATAACGCTTCTTATTTTGGTCAACCGAAAACCATATTTTTTGATTTTTGTGTACCGAAACCAAAACCGGTGTTTAAACCGAAACCAATATTCCAAGATTTGCATAACCGATAACCGAAAACCTTAATTCGAGCATAACCGAAACCGTAACTGAAACCGATATTCGTTTCGGTTTTAACTTCGATATAAATAAATAGTTGAAAACTAAATTAAATCAATCTTTCAAAAATCATTTTCTAAAATCCTTTAAGCAGTTTAAGTTAATTAATTGAAATGCAGGCCGATTGTTGTTGTTGTTCATTTACCATTGGCGGCGGCAACAGTTGCTGCATTTGGTGCTGTCGCAGTGACAATGGTGGCGCCACCATTTAATGCACCTCCAGAGGCGGCATGAAATTTGGATATTGGCGCTACGTGTGGCGCCCAACAAATGCGTGTTGTTGTTGTTGTTGTCGTCGTTGCTGTTGCTGTTGTCGATTGCAATTGCAATTGCGATGGCGTTTGCATTGGCGGCGATGAGCTGGCCGATGATGAGGACGACGATGACGACGACGATGATGAGCTGGACGATGATGATGATGATGATGAGGACGATGACGATGATGATGAGGAGCCAATAAATGAGGCCGATGAGGAGACGCCGCTCGACGACGAGCTCGGCGATGGCGATGGCGTCGATGGTGTTGGTGAGCCACGTGTCGTTGTCACCATTGACCCAACACCAACAACAACACCACCACCAACAACAACAACAGCATTTGGGCTGCCCGCCGGGCTGCTCAGCTGTGATGTGGACAATGCTGTCGGTGAGTTGTTGTTGCTGTTGCTGTTGCTGATAATGTTGCTGTTGTTGATCATGTTGTTGCTGTTACCATTCTTAAGCAGACCCATGGCAACTGTGGCGACGGCGGGATTCAATTGTGGATAGCTGACGGCAGCAGAGGTAACATTGTTGTTGTTGTTGCTATTATTGTTGTTGCTGTTGCTGGTGTTGTTGTTGTTGTTGTTGTGTTTGCTGCTCTTGAGCACACCCATGGCAACAGCAGCAGCAGCAGCAGCGGCGGCGGCGGGATTCATTAATGTATTCTGATTCTGTGCATAACTGACGGCAACGTTGTTGTTGTTGTTGTTGTTGTTGTTGCTGATGTTGTTGCTGATGTTGTTGCTGTGCTTGCTGGCGTTGCTCTTGTTGTTTATCACAGGTGACATGACCGTTGTTGCCACTCCGGTTTGCAACTGCACAAATCGATGTGACAGAGACAGCGATAGAGAAAGAGATAGAGATAGATAGATTAATGAATGCATGATTTTTTGAGAATTTCATAAACCACAATTAACTACAGCAATTGTTGCAAGTTCACATTCATATTTTAAATATCCTTTAACTCACATATTTGTATTTATAATTATTATTATTAAATTATGAATTTATTAAATTTGCTGTTAAAAATAAATGCCTTGTATTATAAACAGGGATTAAATTAAATTAAATATTGGTTTCAGTTACGGTTTCGGTTATGCTCGAATAAAGGTTTTCATTTGGTTCATTTGGATTAAAAATATCGATTATTTTGATTTTACTGATTTTTAATAACTTTGAGCTGCCATAACTTTGTCAAAAGTCGATCAATTTCCGTGCGCAATGTAAATTTGAGCATGATTTTACCTCTTAATTCGATCTGCATTTAAATTTCGTTTGATTTGAAAATTTCGAAATTTTTAGAAATTTTACAGTGTTACCCCTTTGTCTTTTTTAATTTTTTCTAAAAAATTCGAATTTTCAAAATGATAAAAATTTAAATGCAGAACGAATTTATAGGGAATATTATGCACAAAATTACATTGCGCATGGAAATTGATTGAGTTTTGACAAAGTTATGGTAGTTCAAAGTTATCAAAGTTGCTCAGTAACCGAAATTAACCCTTATAAATGAATCGGTTACTAAACGGTTATTTCGGTTTAAAGAGTTTCGGTTTATCGGTTTCGGTACAGCGGAAAAAATTATTTTCGCTTACGGTTTCAGTTACGGTTACAAATTTCAATCGGTTTTCACCGGTTAAAGGTTACGGTTTCGGTTAAAGCTTTAATCCCTGATTACAAACAATTTTTGTGTATCAACTTTCCATAAAAGGTCCATAATTCATATTAAAATCAACTATAAAACACTTTGAGATTAAAATAAGTATAAATTGTGAGATTAACATTGATTTCCTGTCACTGCTCAGACAAAAACCCTTTTACCAAAATCTTTCCTCAACGTGTTTTTCCATGACCATTTCCCAAAATAAAACACTTTCAAACTATTCAAATTTTTTAAAAATAAATTACAATGTAACAATTATTTCATTACTATTAAAACCTCGAGTCAAAAATAAGAAAGCATCCAAAAAAAATAGCTACATTTTCTAAGAAAATAGTCAATTTTATTTTAGAAACAAATTTCATACCTATTTCAAATTCTTAGGTCAAATTCTAAAGGTAAAAAGCTGAAATTTTCACAGAACATAGCTGATAAAATTTCATCGGGCAATAAGACGCCGTTTTGTAAAATTCCACCTGCAAGTGTGTTTACCTGAGGTCAGAGGTCATGGAATTGCTTTGTATGAAAAACTTTTTTGTTTCTTAAGATATCTTAACCAAACTTACAGATTAGATGTTTGGGACTGTCTCTTTCATTCTGACCAAATTTGTTAAAGTCGGATTACTAGATCATATAGCTGCCATAGGAACAATCTAATGCAAATTATCGTTAAGTATGAAAATTGTTTTTCTCTTTTAAGAAATTTCAACCAAACTCATACTAAAGGTTACTTTGACTAAACTTTATTAACTAAATTTCATTTGGCAAGAGAAGCGAGCAGGGAGCGTAGCCCCCTAATTCATGTATAAAATTTGAACCATTTTATTTATTTGGTATATAATTTAGTACAAGAACTCTGAACTCTGTAAAAGTTAGCTACGGACCCTGAAATTTTTGCTTTTAATCATTTGGCATTATACTATTAATTTGCCGCATTTTTGAGATGATAAACATAGTATCCATATTTCTTTATATTTCTTATATTTCTTTAATATTAATATTATTTAAGAAAAATAAAATTAATTTGAAATAGCTAGATTTCCGTCTAATAGCAATTTCTAAAATTTTTCTAGCAATCAAACTTAACAACTAGCTATAAAATAGCTAAATTGCCTGTCAGTGACTGTCATTGTCATTGTATACATAAATCTGCGATAATTGAATGCTGAACTAGTTCAATTGAACTTGCATATTTGTTGCTGATGTTAATTGATATATGTAAATACATATGTACATATATGTATTGAAGATATTCAATGTCAACTTACACCGGCGGCACAAACGGGCGTTGTGGTGCCATCAAATAATATGGGTGGTGCTCCACTGCGTCCGACAACAGCAACTGTTGCTCCAGTTCCAGTTCCCGATGCCGATGCTGGTGACAATAGCGACGACGACGATGATGACGACAATGATGATGATGATGATGGTGATGTGATGGCCAAACAAACGGCCTCATCTTTATCAAGAGATAGATGAAAAAAAGATATGTTAGTCATTAATCGATTGGTAAATCGATTGAATTATCGATTTGTATTGCATAAGCTGAAGGTCAGCGACACAACTCAAATGATATGCAAAACTTGATCTACATTTTCATCACAATCACAGTCGCAATGCAAATGAGGATCTGAGGCATTTTCATGGTTGCACAAGTAATTGAACGATTGCGTTCATTTGAATTGCAACATTTTTGAATACCCCTCCTCCTACTCCTCCCCCTGCTCTCACGCACCTTTGTCGTTCAATGGAATGCTCTGGGAATCCGTTGGGCGTCTCAGGATGTTTAATCGCTTCTGCAGCTCAATCTTTTGCTTGGCCAACAGTTCCATCTCCGCCTCCAATTCTCGATCGCATTTTGACAGTTGCTAAACAAACAAACAGAGAATGTTTATTAATAAACGAAAGAGAGCGAGAGAGCGAGTGAGATAGACTTACCAAGACACATTTAAGCGCCTTGTCGAGTATTGTCAAATTGGAGGTCTTCTTGCGATCCTCATCATTGAGCGGCAACTCGTGTTTCAACACCTCGTAGCAACCCTTGAGATGGGCCCGTCGATTCTTCTCCAGCTTGTTGTGCACTTCGCGTGTGCCCGCCCTGAATGCAAAAATACATAAGAAATTAATTAATACTGGTGTTATCGATAACCGATTGATATCAACTGGGACATTTTTAAAGAATCTACTTAAACTTGATTTCTACAATTGAATCTCTCGCTGTATTTTCACTTATTTATGTATTCATTCCTATAAATGTGTTATCGATTAGTACAATCGATAACAATTTGATATCGATAACTGATAGTTTCACATAACTTATCTAAAAAAGTTGTACAATTCATTTGATTAATCAGAAAAGCGAAATATACGAAAATATCGATAAATATGTTATCGATAACAAATTGATATCTACTGAACATTTTTAAAGAATTTACTTAAACTTGATTTCTACAATTGAATCTCTCGTTGTATTTTCACTTATTTATGCATTCATTCCTATAAATGTGTTATCGATTAGTACAATCGATAAACATATGCTATCGATAAATTGCCTAAGAAAGTTTTACAATTCAAAAATTCACTTGATTCATCAGAAAATCGAAATATACAAAAATATCGATAAACTTAATAATCACGATTAACGTTAGAATCGTGAATTTATTTAAATTCGCACTGTGATTCGTTAAGAATTAAAAATTGTGAAATCGATATATGTAGTGATGGGAAAAGAGAATGCAATTTGCCAATACTTGCTATAATCAAACTATAATAAAGTTCTACGATTCGCAAACTTTGTTGGAAAAGTAAAGTACAGTTTAATCTCGATAATTTCTATATAATCCGGACATAACTCAATTTTATTGCCGGAAAAAGTGCAACAAAATCCACAATTTCGGACCTAAAAGTTAACGGACTAGAAATTGATGATTGATCACTTATATTTGAGTTTAATTCCTTGTTTAAGGTTCTACAATTGAAGCTCTGGCAGTATTTTCATCTATAAATTGGTTTTTACGCAAATGTGTTATCGATAAGCGATAATTATAGACTGAGACTGTCATAAAGAGGAAAATTTAAAAATAATTCACTAATATTTGAGTTTAATTCCTTGTTTAAGGTTCTACAATTGAAGCTCTGGCAGTATTTTAATTTATAAATTGTTTTTTTTCGCATATGTGTTATCGATAAGCGATAATTATAGACTGAGACTGTCATAAAGAGGAAAATTTAAAAATAATTCACTAATATTTGAGTTTAATTCCTTGTTTAAGGTTCTACAATTGAAGCTCTGGCAGTATTTTAATTTATAAATTGTTTTTTTTCGCATATGTGTTATCGATAAGCGATAATTATAGACTGAGACTGTCATAAAGAGGAAAATGTAAAAATAATTCACTAATATTTGAGTTTAATTCCTTGTTTAAGGTTCTACTATTGAAGCTCTGGCAGTATTTTCATTTATAAATTGATTTTTTACGCATATGTGTTATCGATAAGCGATAATTATCGATTGAGACCCCCATAAAGAGGGAAATTTTAAGTTATTTATTATAAACTTAAGGTTCTACAATAGAATTTTTTAGGGTATTTTCTCTTATTGATGGGTTATTTGGTATAAGTCTGCTATCGATAAATACTATCGATAAGATATTGACCATTTTGTTATGGCAACACACTAAGAATGTTCTACAATTTAGATATTTAATGGATATTCATGCGATCGCCATCAAAGTTTCCACTCAAGAGTTTAAAATTCCCATCTTGGTGATATTTTCAAGAGTTGTTATCGATATTTATCGATATAATGAGTTGACTTACCCATTGCTATTGGAACTGATGGTACGCCTGCGTACGCCATGACCACCGCTCAGCTGAGATCCCGTGACGGGGGCCGATGAGGACACGGATGCCGATGCGGACGTCGGATGATGTTGATGATGCTGCTGGGCATTGAGTATCTGTCGATAGGCAGCCGATGCGCTCGTCGTTCGTCCCGTTGCGCCACCCACATAACTCATATGCGCATCCTCATGCGAACCGATGACAACTCCCAGCGGTTGTTGTTGTTGTTGTTGGGCTGAAAGTTTATGGGATGACATTGAATACGAACGGATTCTCGCCGGCTCAACCACTTTGCGTGTGGCCATCGGTGGTGGTGTGAGTGGGATTTGTGATTTTGTTTGTTGCGTCGCTTGACGTGACGAAAAGGCATCGCTACAGATTTTATAGCCACCCGTTAATGATAACGTGGATGCTGATAATGATAATGATGCTGCTGCTGATGCTGATAATGATGTTGTTGTGGTTGGTGGGGTTGCTTGTGCTGCAGCTGCTGCTGCTGCTGCTGCTGCTAACGTAACTGCAACACTTGGTGTTGCAAGTGCAACTGCAGCTGGCGTTGGCGTCGACGTCGGCGTTGGCGTTTGAAAGGCGCCTTTGGCGTCCGCCAGCACAAAATACTTGCGCGGTAAATCGGAGGCAACGCTGGCCATGCCACCTGGCAGCTTATGCTTCAGAGTGGGCGTGGCCGTCAACGGCAGCTGAACCTGCACCGGAGTTGCCCCCGTAACCGAACCCGCCCCGGCAACCAGTAAAAAAGCGGAACCATCAAAGCGGCCAGCGCCCGTTAGTTTTGTTGTTGTTGTTGCTGATAGTGCTGCTGTTGTTGTTGTTGCTGCTCTGCCTGTTGTTGCTACTTGTTGTTGTTGTTGTGGTTGTGGTTGGGGGTAGGAGTTGGAGTTGGAGTTGAAGTTTGAGGAGGAATTTTCATCCTCTAAAACAAAATGAAGAAATAAAAAAATAAATAAATATAAAGAAACAGATGATGAAAATAAAACAAAAATAAAAGAAAAGAAAAGCAAAAGTTATAAAGTGGCATAATAAATAGCTTAGGCAAAAGTTCAGTTACAAATTTCAATAAAAACTTAAAAACAATGAACAACAAATACAACAATAAAAACATAAATGTATAAGCAACAATAACAACAAATGAACAGCAAACAAAATAAACCATGTACATATATAAATTATTCAAATGATCCATGAATTTTTATAATAAATACAAACAAAGAAACTAGAATCAATTTTCATTTTCTCTTATTCCTTTTATCAATTGTCATTAAATATAAATTAAATAATGATTTGAATAATATGTTGGTAGCAATGAAAATGTAATTAAATTATACATAATTATAATTGCCAACTCCATTTGTACCTAATATTAAGCCCTAGAAATATCTGCAACTCCAATGAATGTGTAATATTAAACTAAACACAACATTTGTCCATTTATAAGTATATTATAAAAATTGTAATAATTCCATTGTCAAATAAATTTTAATTTTAATTTAATTTATATATTTGAATTTATAATTTATATACATTTTGCAATCAGTGATAATTAATAAACAATTGAATATGTTTAGCTTTGACACAAGTAAAAAAAATACAAATATTATTATTTTTGTTTAATTTTAAAGACTGATAAATATTTGATAAAATGATAAACAAAAGTTTAAAAATAACAACTTCATAAAATATCGCGACACTCGAGTGCAGAATTTTCCGACATTCCTAACCCGATACATATGGCATTTTCTTTACAGATCTTTTTACTGTAAACAAACACAGTTAGTCAAGAAAGTATTTTGACAAAATCAAAAATTAACAAAAAATAAATAATTTTTTTTTTTGCAATTTATAGCAATTCTTATTTTATCATTCTTGGCTATGGTTTTTAGAACATGTTATGAAAAAAATAAAAATTTTATTCAAAAGAAAAAAAATATATTTGAATTTGTATTATGTCAACACACTTTCGTGACTAACTGTATAATAATTCGATAGAATTTATACGATTATGTGACAATGGAATTATTTCAAGATTATGTTGGGAATATTATGTTATAGTACATTTGCATATCAATGCAATTTACACAGATCTCTTTGGCCTCAGTTATCAGTAAAGCATTAAAGCTTGAAAACGTATTCAGCTAATCATTCGCCTACATATGAAATACGCATTACAAAGATAATATTCACAAACACAAATACATACATATGTACATATTTATGTTCATTTCTCTTCTTCTCTTTCAATTAATTACAACAAAAACACGCACATCCAGCAACAACTTTTAAAGCTGCACATTCTGTTAGACTTAAGCTTGCGCTCTCTCTCTCTCTCTTCTCTCTGCCCACCCGCGCTTACTCTCTTCTCTCTCAGAGACACCCTCTAGTACGACTCGCTGCTGAGCTCCCTGGTTACCATTCACCACTGTAGCTTACATGTCAAATTATCTCATTAGTAAAGTTTAACCGATCACCTTTGAATTTATTAACATATTATTAACCAGTGTATAAATTTCATTGGTGAATTCACTGTTTAATTTGTTTTGTTACAAAAATCCTCTATTTACCTATACATTTTGAGAAATCCCTTAGAATAATAACATTCCCACTTATAGTATATACACCGCATTACAACTAACTCTAATACTTCTATCAATACTAATAAAAATACTAATACTCATTGATCTGATCTGATTGGGTTTTTCTGGGTTTTCCCCAATCCTTGCAACAAATGTTGGATCATCATTTTTGAATACCCCCAGCTTAAACTTAAATTTATATAATATTTTTCTTTTTCAGTTAAAAATTAAAATTTATTATATTGTTTAATTTTTAATTTTACTTTTAGTTTTATAATTTGATTTAATATTTAATTAATCACTTCTGTCGACTGCTTTTAGTTGACGTTAAATAAAATAAAAAATAAAATTACCTAATCTATCGTTAGGGAATTCACTGCTTAGTTTTGCATTTTGAAATCAGCAACAAAATTTGCTGACTGCTACACAGAAAAAAAGACCATTCTAAAATTCAAGTTCAAAATTCTTGATTTTAGTATGTATTCAGAATATTGTTGTTAAATTAAGACAAAATGCGCATAAAATGATAACGACTCAACATGAATAAGTTACAGAAACTTGAACTATTTCATCTAACTAAAAAAAAAAATATTGCTGAGAAAAATAGTGATTAAATCAAGTTAAGAAAATCCGGGATGAGCGTAATTCTAATTGATTTTTATGACGGAATTAAGGATTTTTTGTTCCTGTGTTCCAACCGTACTAGAGGGCTATGCTAGGCAAATGTCGAGCTGCTGCTGCTGCGACTGACGTCGTGATGCGTCGCGTCGCTGCTGCTGCGCATTTGATTGCCACGTGCGTTTTCATCACGTGGCTGTGACGACAGCGCACTCATTATCTGCACTCAAATACACACATTACACATATGTATGTATGTGTGTATGTATGTTTAACAAGTACATACCAAGACCAACATAGTGGCGATATATCCATTTCTTTTTGGGCGGCGCCGGCAATGACGTTAACGCTGACGTCGACGTCGATGTCGATGTCAACTGCAACTGCGGCAGCAACTGCGCTTGTTGCGCCAACAGCAAACTTTGCAGCGTATTGAGGCCGTTAAGCAGCTCAGCTAACAACTCGCGTTGTCTTGACAGGTAATCAATGTCTTGTTGTTGTTGTTTTTTATCTTGTGACATCTTTTTTTTATTTATTTGTATACTTGTTTATACGTATGAATATCGTATACGTAATAATAAGAGGGAGTGTTCTTTTGGGGAGCCTTGTGGCCGCCTTGGCGCGCGTCTAAACGGCAAATGTGCTGCTAACTGCGATCGCTGACAATGCAATCTGACAACTTGCAACCAAAATGCATAATAATGCAAATTGACAACAACAGCAGCAGCAACAACAACAACAACAACAACAGTGTTCATACGCATTAGTTAGCATATTACATCTACAACAACAAAAATAACAACAACAGGGTGGTTAAATTGCATTGCGTGCTTTTAGGCGAACCTCAAAAAAAGGAGTGAGAGACAGAGATGAAGCTGCTGTTGAGCTCCAGAGTTGCCAGAATATTATTCGCCAAAAAAAAGCTAAATTAACAAGAAAAATTGGCTGGAAATTGCTTAATAATTGATATTTTCTTTAACAGATTTAAATTAAGGATTTTATTCCAGCAACAATGAAATTTTTCGGATTACTAAATCATTTTTAAATACAGTTTTTTGGTAATGTGCAGTTGATAAAACACATTTCACTTCAATTGTTCTACCATTTGATAAAATAAATTCTCTCATAGCACAGTGGAGAAAAGTATATTATTTTTATAAATTGCTAGATTTCAAGTTAATGGCATTTCAACAATTTTCACTAGCGTTAACAATTAAAAAAGAGTGTGCTAAATCTATCAATAAAATTGCTAAAATGGCAACAC
>JAWNLU010001810.1:0-83961 GCA_035042165.1 Drosophila kuntzei
TACTATTTTTCTGCATAAAGCGCTTATAATTTTGACAATTGTCGTTTTCCACGATTCTCATAAATACTAATCATTTATTTTAAGCGGAAGCAGTTGCTATCCCAAAAAGCAGGTTCAAAATATGGGCTTGCTAAATTTTTATCCTGAAGAAGTTGCTACTTTCAAAGAAAATGCGCCTATAATTCGCAACTTGTTCTTCCACAATTTTTAACATAAGGCGCTTATAATTGCCGTTCTTCTCGATTCCCATAATTGCTAATAACTTATTTAAAAGCTAAATCAAGACTAATGCAATTAAGCATATGTTGTGAAGTTGTGATTTCAAAGTGATTTGTGAGCAAAATTTCGACGAGTGCTAAATTGTTTATTTTCCTTATTAATTGAGTGTTCCTTAATAATTTATTTGCTTTTATCTGTCGTTAAGTGCCGATTTCGATAAAGTTGCATCGTGGCGGGTCGTGAGTGTTGTTGAGGATATTGACGACAAAACCTGTCCTTAAATCGGACCCCTTTCCGAAGACGTATCAGCTCCGAAAAGTGCTATTGACGCAGATATTTGTAGCAAGTATCATAAATGAATTAAGCTACGATTTTCTATTATTTTCTTTTATTATTAAATGTACAGTTTCCCGCAATTTCTTTTAAAGACTGCGGTATAGGATTATTATAGGATTTTATATATACTTCATTTATTTATTATATTATTATATTAATATTCTATTACAGCTATAAGAAACATATTATATAATTTTATCATATTCCTTAAATATTTCATTCATAATTTATATTCTTACATATTAAGTGAACTTTTTTTGAATCATCTTAAAATGCCTCGTTTAAATAGGCAATCTACTTCTCAAAGATCTCAGAGACGCAGGTTGAGAAATAGGTTGCATAGGGTAAACTCACAAAATGCAGATATTGAAAGGCGAAACAATGCTGAGTCCCAGCGTGAGCGTAGGGCAGACGTAGAATTTAGAGAAGAAGAACAAGTTTATGACACACAGCGGCGGTCAGTTAGGCGACGGTACAATACCAGACTTAGGGAAAGTGAACGTGCAGCTAATACTCAAGGTAGATCTGATATTCGACAGGATCCAATTTTTGGGCAGGAAGAACAGGTCAGCGATACATTACGTCGCCGCTCTAGAAGACAAAATCCCGATTACAGAGAAGCAGAGCAGGCCGATAACACGGAGGCCCATAGGAATATACGATCCGACACAGAAGTTAGGGCCAGAGAGCAAGCAGTAAATACACAACGTCGCCGGTCTAGAAGGATAAATTTAGATATTAGAGAAGCAGAGCAAGCGAATAACACAGAGTCACATAGAAATAGACGAGCAAATTTAGAAGTTAGGGCTAGAGAGCAAGCAGTAAATACACAACGTCGCCGTTCTAGAAGTATAAATTCAGATATTAGAGAAGCAGAGCAAGCGAATAACACAAAGGCACATAGAAATAGACGATCAAATTCGGAAGTTAGGGCGAGAGATCAAGCTATTGATACTCTCCGTAGAGCTCAGGCTAGAAATGATAGAATTCGAAGGGCAACGGAGCGGTCGCGAAACAGCTTAGCTCGTAGACGTGCACGTGAAACTGCACGACAAGCAGCATTTGATGCAAATAGGAGTGTTAGTCAAAGAGTGAGTCAGTTTAGAAGTCTTAGTGTCAATAGGGACGCTGACAACCGGCGGAATGCAGCGCGTATGCAAGATGAGAGGGCAAATAACTCTCCAGAAAATAGGGAAATAATACTCGGGAGTTTGGAAGAGCATATACAGCTGCGAAAAATAAAATAGCACCACCTTCTTACCTTCTTAACCTTCTCAACCTTCCAATTCTAAAGGAAACTTAATATATATTTTATGTATTAGATATTCAAGGCAATATGAAAAAAAAAAGTTTTGGAAAAATCGCTGCCCCAACTATATCTTTTTTGACTCGTAAGACAAAGTCTCATAGTGGTGCTATTATTTTTTCATGTATCTGAATGTATCTGAATTTAATAAGCTTGTAAAACTGGGACCTGATCAGATTTGCCTTTGTTGTAAGGGCCTATGGTTTCCCAAACAAATTTCAAAATTTTCTCGACACTACTTAGAAGTAAATTGCGAGTTCTCTGCAGATATTTTCAATCTCGAGAGCCAATTCCCTTCTCCTCCTCCCATTAGTAACAAATTAAAATATTGTAGAACTTGTTATAGCAATATAAAAGATGGAAAAAAGCCAAAGGGTGCCATTACAAATGGTTTAGATTTTCCAGAGTTGCCAAATTCTTTAAGGGGACTAACTACATTAGAGGAAAGATTGATTTCTCCACGCCTTCCATTTATGGTTCTTAAGGCAACAGATTATGAGCGTCAGAGTGCTATTAAAGGAGCTGTTGTTAACGTCCCTATTTCAGTAACCAGTATTGTCACGTCTCTTCCACGTGCTTTCCATGAGGCCGAGGTTGCTCAGCTCCACCTCAAACGCCGAATGGAATATGCCCATGATTTTATGGCAGAAACAATTACACCTTCCAAAGTAGCAGATGCAATTCGATATTTGGTGAATACCGAATTGTATCGAAAGCATAATGTTACAATTAACGAGCAGTGGATTTCCAATTTCACATCCGATAGTGTTCCTTTCGTTGCGTCTCAAGCTGACTCGGCATTAGTCGAGGCGCTATTAGCCAATTCTGGGCAAAATATAACTGAGGAGCCACAGCATTTAGATGAGGATTTAGAAGTTGAAGAGCTTAATCCTGGTGGCGAAGAAACTCTGCTCGAGAATAACCAAATATCAAATGTAGGAATACCGAGAATCACGATAGCTCCAGGCGAAGGCCAAAGGCCCCTCGATGTGATTCTCGATGTTGATTCAGAAGAATTATCATTCCCAAGCATATATGAAGGTGTCAAAAGACAGTCGTCCGAAACTTTTACAAAGATTGTTAGGCTCAGAGCTCCGCAATGCGGATAGAAGAGGTTGTAGAACGGACAAATTGTTCTTCAACTATAAGAAGTTAGAGCTGATCAAAATTAGAAATAATATTTCAACCTGCTTACGCAAGCGGAGCGTCTCCAGCGCAATCACAGCTGCTAATGTATTAAATGAAGAATTTATGGGCAATTTAATTTGTCATGATGAAGGATATAGAGTGCTGAGAGATATTCGTTCATCACCTGCTCATTGGGAAGAAGAAAAGAAGAAAGTTATGGCCATGATTCGCCAGTTTGGCCTACCGACATTCTTTATAACTCTTTCGGCTGCTGAAACCAAGTGGACAGAACTTCTTGTCTTACTTAAGAGTAATGTGAATAATGCAATTCTCAGAAAAGGCCCGTTTAATTAGAACTGACCCAGTTACTTGCGCAAGGTACTTTGACTATAGATATCGGGAGGTCTTAAAGCTTATGAAAAAGCCAGGTGGAGTATTCGGATCCAATTATGTTACCAAGTACTATTGGCGAGTTGAATTTCAACACAGAGGATCGCCTCATATACACGGTATGTTTTGGCTGAAAGATGCCCCGACAGTGGACTTCAACAATGATGAGTCTATTGAAACTGTAATTGCTTTTATTGATCAGTTTGTTACAGTAAATTCAACGAATAGTGAACTATCAAATTATGTCGAATATCAGAAGCATAAGCACGGACATTCATGCCTCAGACAAGTGAGAGGGCAGTCCATATGCCGATTTGGTATTCCATTTCCCCCTATGCCTCATACGCATATTTTAATGCCACTTCCCGAAGAAACTCCATATCTTTCTCTTCATAAAGAAAACTTAAAGAAAATTCGCAACTTTTTAGTTCAGCAGCATTCTAATGATATGATTATTAACTTAAGCATATTTGAAAACTTTCTATCACATGAACAAGTGAGCCTCACTTACGAGGACTACAAATTTGCTATCGGGTTTGAAAAAGCCTCAAATTTTTCTTAAGAGGACATTTGCAGAAATTAATATTAATCCCTTTAATAAACACCTCCTTTCTATGCAAAGAGCAAATATGGATATTCAATTCATAATGGATCCATATGCTTGCTGTTGTTATATTATCAATTACATTAACAAATCGCAAAGGGGAATTTCAAAACTGATGCGCGAAGCCGTTAATGAAATTCAAAGAGGCAATTTAACCATTAGACAAAAGCTACAGTTTATTGGAAATAAATTTATTTCTGGCACTGAGATATCTGCTCAGGAAGCCGTTTATTGCTGTCTAGGAATGGCATTGTCTGAAACAAGCAATAAATGTAAGGAAATCAATACATTTCCACCAGATCAACGAGTTCGAATGCTTAGACCCACAAATATCCTTCAAAATATGCCTCAGGACTCTACTGACATATTTGTAAAAGGATTACATGATAAATATATACAAAGACCAGATTCCCTTGAAAACCTGTGCTTAGCTGACTTTGCTGCAAATTACGAGTTCAGTAAGACGCGTAGAAGAACTAGACAAAGCGAAAATATTGACAATGAAGGTGATGAAGGCCTAGTTGAAGTTTATATCGCTCTTCGCGATGGTAGTGGTTTTATTAGAGAAAGAATTCAACCTTGCATAATAAAGTATAGGACGTTTAATATAAACACAGATAGACATAATTATTTCAGAGTATTAGTAATGCTTTATTTTCCATGGAGAAATGAAGAAGTAGAGTTACTTGGCAGAAATTGTGAGGAGTTTTATAACCAGCAGGAGACAATTAATTAAGACAAATTTTCAAAAATATAATTCAATTGACAATTTAGAAGACACTCTTAGAATGGCCATGGAGGTAGAGCATGAGGACCATACAGATGAGGAGGCCGTAGTTGATGAGGAATTTAGGGCGTTAGGAATTCCTGAGATATCTTCTCAAGTGAATATTGTAAATATAGTTGACAACAATCATGTTGAAGAACCGGATGGTAATATCCGAATAGTAAAGCTGCCGCCAATTGTTTCCCCTGAAAATCTGGCAAGTTTAGTTAGATCCCTGAATTTGAAGCAAAAAACTTTTTTAACCCACGTTCTTCATAATGTGAGGAATAATCATAATTTTTATGAGTTCGTAGGCGGTGGAGCAGGGGTCGGTAAAAGTAGGCTTATAGCGACATTATTTCAGTCTCTTTCTCAAGAGTGTAATCGTAGAGTAGGATGTGACCCAACAACAGCAAAAATTCTACTGTGTGCTCCCACAGGAAAGGCTGCGTTTGGAATCGGTGGCTCCACACTTCATTCCATGTTTCCACTCCCTGTTAATCAAGCAGCATCCGCGTTTAAGAGTTTAGGTCCGGACTTGTTAAATACTACTCGCTCAAGATTAATGGATCTCAAAGTTCTCATAATCGATGAAATTTCTATGGTCGGTTCGAAAATGTTTTCCCATTTGGACTGTCGCCTTAAACAAATATTCTCCAATACTGATACTGTATTTGGAGGCATTTCTGTTATCGTGTTCGGTGATCTCAGACAACTGCGACCAGTTGGGGATCGATGGATTTTTCAATCCAGCTCAGTATCCCATAATCCATATAGTGCTATAATTGGGTCTTCTTTGTGGGATAATTTTCGATATTTTGAACTTATAGAAATAATGCGCCAGCGAGATGACCAGCCATTTGCAATTGCACTCAACAACATGGCATCCGGTCAAATGTCGTCAGATGACATTGATTTACTTAGAACCCGCATTTGTGACGCAAGTCAAGTTCCAGGTGATGCAATTCACCTATTTTCAAGTAATCAGGAGACTGATTCTTATAATAGAGAAAAACTGTCCTCAATTCCTACTGAGCAATATATATCGGAAGCTATAGATTCTGTTAAAGCTACACATCTTAGCGCAGAGTCTAGGAACAGATGTCTAGAGTCTGTTAAGAATTTTAAAACGTCAGATAGACAAGGCTTGTGTACTTCATTGACTTTGAAAACCACAGCCAAATATATGGTAACGGTCAATATAGACACTTCGGATGGTCTCGTGAATGGAGCCTCTGGCGTTCTTAAAGAGATTGGATTCAGTTCCACTAATACTCCAGATCTTCTATGGATCTCTTTTCTTGATGATAGCGTAGGCGTTAGTGCTCGGGCTCAATGCAGTCATAGAGTGAAAAATTCATGGACCCCTATTCAAAAAACTATTAAAAGCTTTCAATTTCGTGCGAACGAGCAGATTACTATTGACCGAAAGCAGTTTCCGGTTGTACCTGCCGAAGCTATAACAATTCACAAGAGTCAAGGAGCTACATATAGCCAGGTAGTTGTTCACACTAATCCAGGAATGCGGAGAGAAGCATTATATGTGGCCTGTAGTAGAGCGACAAGTGCCGCTGGTCTCTATATAGTTGGTCAATTCACTCCTCCAAGATCTGATCAGCAATCCGCTTCAGAAAAAGAGATCCAGAACTACGTTCCGTTAAATTACTTAACACGCACTTCAACTGTTTATTCAATAGTTCAGATTTAAAAATTTTCTTTCATAACACGGAAAGTTTGCACTGCCACATTAGCGATGTGTGTGCCGATCAGCTTATGCTTCAATCATCTATTTTATGTTTCGTTGAGGCTTCACCATACTCTAACGAAACATATAATATACCTGGTTTTACTACAGCAGTGCGACTAGATTGCCAGTCCGTAGCTAATAGACCAAGAAGAGGCATTCTCATTTTCATTAGAACTGAACTTCTTGAGAATATCAGTTTTTCTACTAGTGAGCGCATTTATGATAATAGTAGGAACTTGTCTTCTCCAGTGTTTGAATATGCCATATTCAAATATAGATCTTTTGGATTTCTAATAGTCTACAGAAGTCCAAACTATCCTTTACTGAAATTCGAAAGAGAGTTTAAAGAGCTATTTCAAAGGCATTCCCTATTGCATTCAAACTTATTTGTGTTAGGAGATTTCAATTTATGTCTTCAAACGATGACAAATTGTTGTGGAAGGATTTTTAATTTCTTAGTGAACTCAAAAGGTTGTACTTCATTGTTAGACATAACTACATCCACAACAAATAGTAATACCCATATTGATTGGGCATTTTCAAACGCTTCCGATAGCAGCGCCCGCACTTTTGAAAATGTTGGTAATATGGGTATTACTGTTGTTGTGAGATGTAGTTATGTCTAACAATGAAGCAAGATCAGAGTCTGAAAAAGCCGAAATGAGAGTGTCTATTAGTGATTGAGTAAATAAAGTGAAATGTAATTTTTTGACTAGAGTTGATTTATCAAAAGGACAATAAGAGCCATTTAAAGCAATGGTCAGTACTGTAATTGTCTTTTTGATTTTTGTTTTGATTTAAGTAGCAATTTTCAATTCCAGACCAAGTCGAGAATAGAAATGTTATGACATTTTAAATTTTGCAGATTATGCAAAGGGATGATAGCGAGGACTCGACTGAATACGAGCGAGTGCGAGCGAAGCAAAGCGGCAGTTTTGAAATACAAAATCCAGAGTCTGAAGGAGTTGAAATGAGAGTGTCAATTAGTGATTAAGTAAATAAAATGTAATTTTGTAACTAGAGTTAATTTGTCAAAAAACAATAAGAACAATAAAAGCCATTTTGAGTAATGACCAGAATTGTAATTGTCTTTTGATTTTTGTTTTGATTTAAGTAGCAATTCTCAATTCCAGACCAAGTCGAGAATAGAAATATTTTGTCATTTTAAATTTTTTGCAGATTATGCAAAAGGGATGATAACGAGGACTCGACTGAGTACGAGCGAGTGCGAGCAAAGCAAAACAGCAGTTTTGAAGTACAAAATCCAAAGTCTGAAAAAGCCGAAATGAGAGTGTCTATTAGTGATTAAGTAAATAAAGTGAAATGTAATTTTATAACTAGAGTTGATTTATCAAAAGGACAATAAGAACAATAAAAGCCATTTAAAGCAATGGTCAGTACTGTAATTGTCTTTTGATTTTTGTTTTGATTTAAGTAGCAAATTTCCAATTCAAGATCAAGTCGAAATTAGAAATGTTATGACATTTCAGATTTTGCAGAATGCAAAGGGCTGACAGAGTGGGCTCGACTAAATTCAAGCGAGTGTGAGCGAAGCAAAGCGGCAGTTTTGAAATACAAAATCCAATGTCAAAAAACAGTAAGAACAGTAAGAGCCATTTAAAGCAATGGTCAGTACTGGAATTGTCTTTTGATTTTTGTTTTGATTTAAGTAGCAATTTCCAATTCGAGACAAGTCGAAAATAGAAGTGTTATGACATTTCAGATTTTGCACATCATGCAAATGGCTGACAGAGTTTACTCGACTGAATACGAGCGAGTGTGAGCGAAGCAGAACGGCAGTTTTGAAGTACAAAATCCAAAGTCTGAAAAAGCAGAAATGAACAATGTCAATTAGTGATTAAGTAAATAAAATGTATATTTTTTAACTAGAGTTAATTTATCAGAAAACAATAAGAACAATAAAAGCCATTTCAAGCAATGGTCAGTACTGTAATTGTCTTTTGATTTTTGTTTTGATTTTAGTAGCAATTTTCAATTCCAGACCAAGTCGAAAATAGAAATATTATGATATTTCAGATTTTGCAGAATGCAAAGGGCTGACAGAGTGGACTCGACTGAATACAAGCGAGTGTGAGCGAAGCAAAGCGGCAGTTTTGAGATACAAAATCCAGAGTCTGAAAAAGTTGAAATGAGAATGTCAATTAGTGATTAAGTAAATAAAATGTAATTTTTTGACTAGAGTTGATTTATCAAAAGGACAATAAGAACAATGAGAGCCATTTAAAGCAATGGTCAGTACTGGAATTGTCTTTTGATTTTTGTTTTGATTTAAGTAGCAAATTTCCAATTTCAGACCAAGTCGAGAATAGAAATGTTATGACATTTTAGATTTTGCAGAATGCAAAGGGATGACAGAGTTTACTCGACTGAGTACGAGCTAGTGCGAGCAAAGTAAAACGGCAGTTTTGAAGTACAAAATCCGATGTCTGAAAAAGTTGAAATGAACAATGTCAATTAGTGATTAAGTAAATAACAAATGAAATGTAATTTTTTAACTAGAGTTAGAGTTAATTTGTCAAAAAGCAATAAGAACAATAAGAGCCATTTAAAGCAATGGTCAGTACTGTAATTGTCTTTCGATTTTTGTTTTGATTTAAGTAGCAGTTTTCAATTCTAGACCAAGTCGAAAATAGAAATATTATGACATTTCAGATTTTGCAGAGTGCAAAGGGCTGACAGAGTGGACTCGACTAAATACGAGCGAGTGCAAGCGAAGCAAAACGGCAGTTTTGAAGTACAAAATCCAAAGTCTGAAAAAGCAGAAATGAACAATGTCAATTAGTGATTAAGTAAATAAAATGTATATTTTTTAGCTAGAGTTAATTTATCAGAAAACAATAAGAACAATAAAAGCCATTTCAAGCAATGGTCAGTACTGTAATTGTCTTTTGATTTTTGTTTTGATTTTAGTAGCAATTTTCAATTCCAGACCAAGTCGAGAATAGAAATGTTATGACATTTTAAATTTTGCAGATTATGCAAAGGGATGATAGCGAGGACTCGACTGAATACGAGTGAGTGTGAGCGAAGCAAAGCGGCAGTTTAGAAGTACAAAATCCGATGTCTGAAAAAGCCGAAATGAGAATGTCTATTAGTGATTGAGTAAATAAAGTGAAATGTAATTTTATAACTAGAGTTGACTTATCAAAAAACAATAAGAACAGTAAGAGCCATTTAAAGCAATGGTCAGTACTGTAATTGTCTTTTGATTATTGTTTTGATTTAAGTAGCAATTTTCAATTCCAGACCAAGTCGAGAATAGAAATGTTATGACATTTTAAATTTTGCAGATTATGCAAAGGGATGATAGCGAGGACTCGACTGAATACGAGTGAGTGTGAGCGAAGCAAAGCGGCAGTTTTGAGATACAAAATCCAATGTCTGAAAAAGCCGAAATGAGAGTGTCTATTAGTGATTAAGTAAATAATAAATGAATTGTGATTTTTAACTAGAGTTGATTTATCAAAAGACAATAAGAACAGTAAGAGCCATTTAAAGCAATGGTCAGTACTGTAATTGTCCTTTGATTTTTGTTTTGATTTAAGTAGCAATTTTCAATTCTGGACAAGTCGAAAATAGAAATATTATGATATTTCAGATTTTGCACATTATGCAAAGGGCTGACAGAGTTTACTCGACTGAATACGAGCGAGTGTGAGCGAAGCAAAGCGGCAGTTTTGAGATACAAAATCCAATGTCTGAAAAAGCCAAATTGAGAATGTCTATTAGTGATTGAGTAAATAAAGTGAAATGTAATTTTATAACTAGAGTTGACTTATCAAAAAACAATAAGAACAATAAGAGCCATTTAAAGCAATGGTCAGTACTGGAATTGTCTTTTGATTTTTGTTTTGATTTAAGTAGCAAGTTTCAATTCCAGACCAAGTCGAAAATAGAAATGTTATGACATTTCAGATTTTGCAGATTATGCAAAGGGCTGACAGAGTTTACTCGACTGAATACGAGCGAGTGTGAGCGAAGCAAAGCGGCAGTTTTGAGTACAAAATCCAAGTCTGAAAAAGCCGAAATGAATGTCATTAGTGATTAAGTAAATAAAATGTAATTTTGTAACTAGAGTTGATTTGTCAAAAAACAATAAGAACAATAAGAGCCATTTAAAGCAATGGTCAGTACGAAGCTGACAGAGTTTACTCGACTGAATACGAGCGAGTGTGAGCGAAGCAAAGCGGCAGTTTTGAGATACAAAATCCAATGTCTGAAAAAGCCAAATGAGAATGTCAATTAGTGATTAAGTAAATAAAGTGAAATGTAATTTTATAACTAGAGTTGATTTATCAAAAGGACAATAAGAACAATAAGAGCCATTTAAAGCAATGGTCAGTACTGGAATTGTCTTTTGATTTTTGTTTTGATTTAAGTAGCAAATTTCAATTTCAGACCAAGTCGAAAATAGAAATGTTATGACATTTCAAATTTTGCAGATTATGCAAAGGGCTGACAGAGTTTACTCGACTGAATACGAGCGAGTGTGAGCGAAGCAAAGCGGCAGTTTTGAGATACAAAATCCAAAGTCTGAAAAAGCCGAAATGAGAATGTCAATTAGTGATTAAGTAAATAAAATGTAATTTTGTAACTAGAGTTGATTTATCAAAAGACAATAAGAACAATAAGAGCCATTTAAAGCAATGGTCAGTACTGTAATTGTCTTTTGACATTTAGTTGTTTCTGATTTAAGTAGCATTAGCAATTTCAGTCGACCAAGTCGAAAATAGAAATGTTATGACATTTCAGATTTTGCAGAATGCAAAGGGTGACAGAGTACTCGACTGAATCGAGCGAGTGTGAGCGAAGCAAAGCGGCAGTTTTGAATACAAATCCAAGTCTGAAAAAGCCAAATGAGAGTGTCAATTAGTGATTAAGTAAATAAAGTGAAATGTAATTTTTAACTAGAGTTGATTTATCAAAAACAATAAGAACATAAAGCCATTTAAAGCAATGGTCAGTACTGTAATTGTCTTTTGATTTTTGTTTTGATTTAAGTAGCAATTTTCCAATTCCAGACCAAGTCGAAAATAGAAATATTTTGACATTTCAGATTTTGCAGATTATGCAAAAGGGATGACAGAGTTTACTCGACTGAATACGAGCGAGTGCGAGCGAAGCAAAACGGCAGTTTTGAAATACAAAATCCAGAGTCTGAAAAAGCCGAAATGAGAGTGTCAATTAGTGATTAAGTAAATAAAGTGAAATGTAATTTTGTAACTAGAGTTGATTTATCAAAAAACAATAAGAACAATAAAAGCCATTTAAAGCAATGGTCAGTACTGTAATTGTCTTTTGATTTTTGTTTTGATTTAAGTAGCAATTTTCAATTCCAGACCAAGTCGAAAATAGAAATATTTTGACATTTTTTTCAAATTTTTGCACATTATGCAAAAGGGCTGACAGAGTGGACTCGACTGAATACGAGCGAGTGTGAGCGAAGCAAAGCGGCAGTTTTGAAATACAAAATCCAATGTCTGAAAAAGCCGAAATGAGAGTGTCAATTAGTGATTGAGTAAATAAAGTGAAATGTAATTTTTTGACTAGAGTTGATTTATCAAAAACAAGAAGAACAATAAGAGCCATTTAAAGCAATGGTCAGTACTGTAATTGTCTTTTGATTTTTGTTTTGATTTAAGTAGCAATTTTCAATTCCAGACCAAGTCGAGAATAGAAATGTTATGACATTTTAAATTTTGCAGATTATGCAAAGGGATGATAGCGAGGACTCGACTGAATACGAGCGAGTGCGAGCGAAGCAAAGCGGCAGTTTTGAAATACAAAATCCAGAGTCTGAAGGAGTTGAAATGAGAGTGTCAATTAGTGATTAAGTAAATAAAATGTAATTTTGTAACTAGAGTTAATTTGTCAAAAAACAATAAGAACAATAAAAGCCATTTAAAGCAATGGTCAGTACTGTAATTGTCTTTTGATTTTTGTTTTGATTTAAGTAGCAATTTTTTCAATTCTAGACCAAGTCGAGAATAGAAATGTTATGACATTTTAAATTTTTTTTTTGCAGATTATGCAGAGGGCTGACAGCGAGGACTCGACTGAATTCAAGCGAGTGTGAGCGAAGCAAAGCGGCAGTTTTGAAGTACAAAATCCAAAGTCTGAAAAAAGCCAAAGTGAGAGTGTCTATTAGTGATTAAGTAAATAGCAGTTGAAATGTATTTTTATAACTGGAGTTGATTTATCAAAAGAACAATAAAAACAATAAAAGCCATTTTGAGTAATGGCCAGTACTGTAATTGTCTTTTGATTTTTGTTATGATTTAAGTAGCAAGTTTCCAATTCCAGACCAAGTCGAAAATAGAAATGTTACGATATTTCAGATTATGCAAAGGGATAACAGAGTGGACTCGGCCGAATGCCTGCGAATGGGAACGAGGCAGTACGGCAGCCTTGAAATACAGAGTCCGATGTCTGAAAGAGCCGAAATGAGAATGTCAATTAGTGATAAGGTAAATAAAAAGTGAAATGTATCTTTTTAGCTAGAATTAAAAGTTTCTTCAAGTATTAACTCAAGTTTTTGGGTTTACAAAAGAATTTTCCATGTTTTATTGAAATGCCGTGTTTAGGCATTTTTGACAGTAGTGTGTATGTGTGTGTGTGTGTGTACAATATATTATTCATAATGTGTATATCCGTTAGCGGAGTTTTGATTGAGCAAGAGTACTGTTTGTATAATATAATTTGGTTAACTTATAGCATAATCTTTTTGTAATTTAGTAAATTCGATTGAATGTTTTGATTGTGTGATATGAGACAATTTTTCTCTTATATTTTTATATTATATGAATATTTTGTTGAATTGCCGTTTTTTAGGCATTTTGACAGTAGTGGGTATGTATGTGTGTGCATGTGTGTACAATGTATTATTTGTTGTATGAATATTGTATGTGTATCCGTTAGCGGAGTTTTGATAGAGCAAGAGTACTGTTTGTATGTAATGAGTTGGCTAATATTATTGTATAGTCTTTAAATAATTAGTAAATTCAGTTGAATGTTTTGTTTATGTGACATGAGACAATTTTTCTCTTATTTTTATATTATATGAATATTTTGTTGAATTGCCATTTTTAGGCATTTTGACAGTAGTGTGTGTGTGTATATGTGAGTGTGAACAGAATTTTATTCATTATATGAGCGTTGTAAGTGTATCCGTTAGCGGAGTTTTGATAGAGCAAGAGTACAGTTGGTGTATAATGATTTGTTTAGCTTGTTGCTTAAGTTTTTAAAAGTTAATGAATTCAGTTGATTGTTTTGATTATGTGACATTTGGTTGTGTTCTAAATTTGATTTCTAACTATTTTTACAAAGTTGTTTGTGTGAATCTTTTTGGATTTTGATTATGTAGTTGATTTTGAATTGTGTGATTATGTTAATCATTTTTTAAATTTAGATTTAATCAATGCTGATATGGATTTTTCTATAATTTTCCAATGGTGACAGTGATGTTGACGGCGGCGACGAAGACGACGGTGATGACAACGGCAGTGGAGGAGACAAAAACGAATGAAGAGATGGCGATGGTGATGACTGCGACGACGCTTTGAGTGGCGCAGCACACCTTTTGAAGCAGAGCAGGGAACGGCACAATTGCAAGTGATGATAAAGTCATTGAAGCGTAGTCAGTAGTTCATCTGCTGCTGCTACTGCTGCAGTTGTTGATGTTGATTTTCAGCTGTGTGATAAAGTATAAGATAAAATTGTGATTTGTGGATTAGAGAAGTTTGTCACTATTATAACTGCATAATGGAGCAATACAACAATATTGGTTTTGTAATTGAGAGAAGGCTGATAGCTGAAAGCTGATGTAATTGATGTAATTTTCAGATGTAATTTTCAGATGTTTAATAGTTGAATGATTTTTATTTTCATTTTTTATTATTGAAAACACAAGTCTGGGGGACACTTGCGTTTGATGAGTTCAATGCCGGGCCAGATGCGCTTCAGGCGACGTCTGGTGTATGGATATTTTAGCCTTCTGGCCAGTTTATTTGGGTGATTATCGAGTCGGTCGTTGTACCGAGTCGAGTATTGATTGATTTCGTCCCATATAGAGGTCATTTTCAAGTCGCGATGTAGTGTTCTTGTGCTCACATAGAGCGGAGAACCGACGATAAGGCGAAGTGCTTGATTTTGCACTGTTTGCAGTTTGCGAAGGTGTATGTTCGCAGTGCAGCCGTACAGTTCAATACCGTACTTCCAGATGGGGGCAATTATTTGTTTGTAGATTAACAATTTATTTGAGAGAGAGAGTCGAGATCGGCTTAGAAGCCATTTGTATTGATTGAGTCTAGTCTTAACAGATTGTGTGACAATGCGTACGTGTCTGGCCCATAGCAGTTTCCTGTCTATGTGCAGACCCAAATATTTAACATGACTTTGAGTCGGTATGATTTCATTGTTGATACGCAAAATCGTTCTCTCATCATCTTCATCGCTTTTTTGCTTGCCTTTTAGTGAGAAGATGATGTGAGTCGATTTGCTGCCATTGATTTTAATATTCCATTTGTTGCACCAGTCAGCAAATGAGTTTAATTGTCGTTGCATTTGGATGCAAGCATCCTGTATACAGTAGGAGGTTGCTAAAAATGCCGTGTCGTCAGCGTATGTTGCTATTAAGGCGCTGGGATTGTGTAGTTTATTATTTTCGGTGTGACTGGGCATATCTGAAACGAATATATTAAATAGGAGTGGGGCTAGCACACTACCTTGCGGCACACCAGCCAATATTGGCCGGACAGTGGAGGTGACACCGCCGCGTTCCCTAACACAGAATGTACGATCTGATAAGAACGATTTAATAATTTGATAGAGTGGCTCGCTTACGTGCATTCGAAGCTTAAATAGTAAGCCAGAATGCCAGACGCGATCGAATGCTTGCTTGACATCGAGAAATACACCCGAAGTGGGATGGCCATGCTCAAAGGCCGTATTGACATGGTTAATAATGCGATGAATTTGCTGAATAGTGCCGTGCTCATTACGAAAGCCAAATTGGTGATCCGGAATGACACCACCATCGTAAACATTCCCATCGAATGGGCGCAGCTCGTCTTCAAGACGTATAAAGATTATTTTTTCAAACAGTTTGGATATCTGTGAGAGTAGACTTATCGGACGGTATGATTGTAAATCGGAACGACTTTTCTGAGTGCCACCTTTTGGTATCATTCGGACAACGGCGCACTTCCATTGAGATGGGAAGTGGTACAGCCGAAGCATATTGTTAAATAAAAGGAGTATAAATAATATGCCCTTTTTTGGTAATGATTTGATGGTTAGAGTATCAATTTTATCCAGACCAGGCGATTTGCATGACAGGAGTTGATCAATATATGATTTCAGCTCGTCATATGTAACATGTCGCAGGTGACTGTGTCGTGAGTTAGTTATGTCAATCTGACGATTAAGTAGAGAGTTAACCCTTTGACAGTGATCAGCCGATGCAGTGTCAAAGGGTTTAAAACGCTCCTCAAGATCAATGGCAAATGCTTCAGCTTGCGCCTCGGCAGTCTGACACCATTGACCATTTTGATCTTTGAGCGTGTACTGAATGTGCGGCTGTTGTTTAAACGTTTTAGTGACTTTCCATAGATTGAAACCACCTTTCTTTTGCGAATCTGCATTTTTGAGTGCAAAGTTGAAATATTCATTTCGATTATGTTCAACGATGCGGCTGAGTTTACGACTGATGCGTTGAAATTCAATCCAATGATTGTGTTGTCTTGTTCGTTTATAACGCTTGTGAAGTCTGCGTTTTAGACGTATTAATTCAATTTGTTCAGATGATCTTAGATCTGTATGATGTCGACGGCGGCTGTTGCATTGTCGGGGATTGTGATTGTGATTGTGATTGTCATTGTCATTATTATTGGCACTGTCGTTGTCAGTGTCAGTGTCAGTGTCAGTGTCATTACTGTTATTATTGATAGGATTGTCGTTATCGTTGTCATTTGCATTGCCATTGCTGGCGTTTTGAGAATTTTGAAAGTTTCCATGTCTATTTCGATGTCGATTACAATTTCGATTGTTGTTTAATCTTTTTTGATTTGCAGCTTTTGCTGCTGTATAAATTTTGTTTACAAAGTCCGTTAGCATGTCGTCAATGTCAGATGGTGATCTGATCTCGACATTCAGATTGACCGAGTTTTCAATGATTAGGCGAAATATGTCGAGATTCGACTGTTTGGTGAGCAATCGACCTGCTGGTGTCGGGAATGGGACAGTGTTCCTATTGGGCAACTGACGTGTACTGGCATGCCATTGGCCGTAATAATAGCTAGCGCCAACTAGGACGGCCCTCAAATTAACCAGCAGCGGTAAATGGTCGCTACCCAGATTTGAGAGTCGCCTGATAGTTAGACGCTGATGTGATATGCCAGCGTAGATACAAAAATCCAAAACACTGGGAGTATTTCCAGACTCTGGAAAGTGAGTGGGCTCGGCCGTTGTGAGAATATTGAGAGAGTTTGATGTTAGTATATGGTTACGTAAAAGAATGCCACGTGAGCATGCGTTTATGTTGCCCCATAAGCGATGCTTGGCATTCCAATCACCTCCAATTACGCAATTTGTACCAATATAGGAGAAGAACGAGCTATATAGATCAGCAGAAAGATTCCATCCGGGTGGCCAATAGCAAGATGCTATATTCATGCCGCCCAAATCTGTGGGAATGCGAACAATAGCACATTGTACGTGTGGCAATGACAGGCTCGGCAGACATTCGTGCTTAATGCGTTTAGATATTAAAATGCCAGCACCACCGATACACAGATGTGTTTGTGGGGAATTGGCTGTGTGAAAAGTATAATTTGGGATATCTATGTGAGAGTTGCAGTTAAAGTGCGTTTCACTTAACAGCATCAGATCAATATTGTGTGCATTTACAAAATTGATTAATTGATTTTGTTTTCTGGAAATGCCATTTGCATTCCATATTCCAATTCGAATACCAATCATTGTTGGTTTTCTTGACGTGTAGTACCCAATTGACAAGAGCAATTGCTGTTGCAGTTAACACTGCTAACGTCATCATCATCACTGCTATCGCTATCAATGATTACGATAATATTTTCATCGATATCGTCCGCTGCTGCTACATCGGAAGGCGGTGTTAGAGTGAAACGAGAGGTTATTGCAGATACCTCTGAGGGCGTTCGAGGAGATGCTATGGAGCGAGACTCGGCTGAGAGTGTGCTAGGATTTGATGACACGGACGACAGAGGTTCGAGCGAAACGGGTGGTGTCAATGAGACAGACGACAGAGGACTATATAGGCTGGACGATGCCGAGAGGGTGGAAGGAGCTGACAAGTTATCGACCTGAGAGTTGCCATTTATAATACGATGCATATCTTGCACTTGCGCTGTTAGATCAGCCAAGGCCCTTTCTTGACTAATGAGCATTCTGAACAGTAGTTCATTGCTTTCATGTACATTTTGTACGGTTTGATTTTTTTTTTTAACTACTTTGCTTTATTTATTGAATCTTCTCCGGGTGGAGACTTACAATAAGCTAATCAAATCTTATAATTATAACTTATTTACAGTCAAGTCGACTGATTAAGGTCTAGGGGCCCCGATATATTACTGCTGGGCTGGGAGGTCGTTGCGTTGGAGGCGGGTTTGATTGCAAACCCGAGTTAAGCGCCTTGCTAGGAGATTCGGGTGCAGTGATAGCTTGATGATGTAGTTCGCCTTTTGTTGTGCTATTTCATCTTTTGCGGATAGAATGTTAAGATCTCTACGGATGTTTTCATTCCGAACATACCATGGTGCCCCAGTGATAGTTCTCAAAATCTTGGATTGTGCTCGCTCAACGATATCAATGCTGCTGTTGCTCGCATTTCCCCATAGATGCGAACTGTAGGTCCAGATTGGTTTTATTGTGGAGCTGTATAATAGTACCTTGTATTCCAGGCAAAGGGGAGATCGAGCATTTAAAAGCCAATGAAGGTTAGTGGCTTTCAGAGTTATCTGCGTTTTCTTAGCTTTAATATGATAATTCCAAGTGAGCCGCCTGTCAAGATGGACGCCAAGGTACGTTACTACATCAGCTTGGAGGAGTTGAGTGTTATACAAAGTTAGCGGAAGGCAGGTTTGCCTCTTGAGAGTAAACGTTACGTGTTTACACTTTTGTTCGTTTATTTTATTACGCCAATCTGATAGCCATTTCTCCACTACCACCAGGCGATCAGCTAGTTTTGATGTTGCTTGGATAGGGCATCTGGAGCGACTTAAAATAGCTGTATCGTCGGCAAACGTAGATGTTGTTAACCACTCGTTTGTAGGGATGTCCGCTGTGTAAATGACATATAAGGTTGGTCCCAGTACGCTGCCTTGAGGAACTCCAGCTTCAATTAAGTGGTCAGCTGACGTAGTAACGTTGCTTCTCACTGAAAAGACTTTATTGTAGAGGTACGACTCTAGTAGCTTGTGGGTGTATGTAGGGAGTGTCGTTTTAATTTTGTACATGAGGCCGTCAAGCCACACTCTATCAAAGGCCTGAGAGACGTCAAGAAATATCGCACAGCAGTATTCCCGATGCTCGAATGCAGTACGTACTTCTGATGTTATCCGGTTGACTTGCTCGATAGTTCCATGCTTTTTTCGAAAGGTAGGGAATTAGGCGCAACAGGAGACATTTTTCAAAAAGCTTTGACAAGCAGGGTAGTAGACTTATTGGTCTGTACGATGATGGCATTGTATGATCTTTTCCTGGTTTCGGTATCATAATAATGATAGATTTTTTCCACTTTTTAGGGAAATATCCAAGTTTTGTGATCGCGTTGAAATGCTTACAAATGAGGCAAATAGCACAGTTCGGGAGCTCAATGATAATTTTTTGAGTTATTAGATCACAGCCTGGCGCCTTCTTTGGATTCATCTGCTCCTTGATGACTTTTGAAATTTCGCTTGGACGAAACTCAGATGGCACGGGGTCGGCTGCAGTTTGAGTTGGAGAAGGTGGTAGTACAAAAGAGTTAGTTGCCGGATTTGGTTGAAACACATTTCGCAGATGAGCAGCAAATGTGTCGGCCCTGCCTTTATCACTACGGGCCCAGGAGCCTGAAGAGTTTCTTATAGGGATTACTGTTTCGATTGGCACATTTAGAGTTGGATGAGCTTTCCACAATGGATGCTTTGTACTGGTTGGCGATAATTTCCGTATGTACCGGCGTTGGGCATCCGCTTCTTCACGCTTTAGAGCTTTGCTGAGCCTGCGTATAGCATCTTTAAGTCGTTGTTTGGTAGATGGCGAGCGATGTGACTGCCAGTCGCGTCTCATTCTTCGCTTTTCCAGCACAAGTTGTTCAATTTCAAAATTGGTTTTGTGTTGTTGGGTTTGTACTGACACGTCTTGTGGTGTAGAGATTTTAGCTGCAGAGACGAGTACCTTTGCCAGTAAATCAGCAGAGCTGTCGATGTTAGCTTCGATGTTGAACTGCGGGGTTAGGTCAAGGTGAGAACTCACATACTTCTTGAACTTAAGCCAGTTGGTTTTGTGTGTTGTGAGCCTATTGGGATACTCTTCAAGTTCAGGGCATTGGAGAAGATTTAACAGAACAGGCGAGTGGTCGGATGGTAAGTCCGAAAGCGCTTCGGCTGTTATCAGATTACGTGGGATGTTTTTTGTCACAGCGAAGTCTATTAAATCTGGTTTCTTTTTAGGGTCCGAAGGCCAGTATGTAGGACTACCCGGGGAAGCATAGCTAAGTTTGTTGCTGGGTTTTATGATTGCGTTATATAGCTGCTTTCCCTTGGGGATCACCAGGCGAGAGCCCCAATACGTGTGCTTCGCATTGTAGTCTCCAGCCGCTATAAAACGATTCCCCAGTGTAGTGTAGAATTGCATGAATTGAGTTTGATTAAAGTGTTAAAAAACATTATAATAATTACTTCATCCTAAAATCAAGTTCAACAACTAAATAAAGAAAGGTACATAAGTGAGTATTTAATAAAGAACCCCGCATGAAAATATTATGTGGTTTGTTTGCAATAATTTTGTAAATGTCGTGTTGCGTATATGCAACATTGGTCTATTGTGGTAATTTTCGAAGAATAAAACTTTTTTTTGGATGCAGATTCTAAAATGCGTCCAAAAGGTCTGACTCAAGCTGAGATTGAAAAAATAGCCAACTTTGATTGGGATGATTCGGCTGATGAGGAAAATGAAGAAGAAGAAGATCGAAATATGGACGAAATTATAGAAGAAACTTTGAAAAATTTGGATAACAGAGCTGAAAATGTGGAAGTTGGTTTGATTGACCAACTTATAAGAAGCGAAAATGATGGAGATTCGAATGAAAACGAAAACGTTGCACAGGAGGTGATGGAAAAAATTGATTTGAAGAGTTTGAAGTGGAGGAGTGCAGAGTTTATTGAAAGCGAGACCACTTGGAAAAGTGAATTATGCAGCCATGCGGTGAAAACCCCCATTGAATATTTTAGTGCTTTCTTTGCGGATGAACTGTGGCAGAAAATATGTGACGAAACGAATTTAAATGCCATGCAAACGAAGGGCATAGAATTGAAATGCACTGTGCCCGAAATGAAAAGGTTTGTTGGCATATTTCTTTACCTTGCAGTTGTGAAAATGCCAGCTTATAGAATGGCGTGGGCGACCAACTTCAAACTAGCGGCCGTTGCAAATGCATTACCGAGAAACAGATTTGATAAAATTAAACAGTTTTTCCATTTTAACGATAATTGTAAACAGCCTCAGAAGGGAACACCTGAATATGACAAGTTGTACAAGGTTCGCCCCTTGTTGGACGCCATAAAAAAATTCAATGAAATTTCGCAAGAAGAATTTCAAAGTATAGATAAGCAAATGATTGCATATAAAGGTCAACATAGTTTGAAACAATACCTTCCAATGAAGCCCCCCCTGTGGGGTTTCAAAATGTTTACGAGAGCTGGTGTTTCTGGGATTATATACGATTTTACTCTGTACATTGGAGAAGGAACGTGCAAGACAGATATCGTGCTATTTTTATCATCTAATTTACCAGAAAACCAAAATTTCAAAATGTTTTTTGACAATTGATTTTTGTCAATAAGCTTGATGGTGGCTCTGAAAGAAAAAGGCATATTGGCCGTTGGTACAATTAGAAGCAACCGATTGAAAAATTGCGATTTCAAATATGAAGCAAAGCACAACTTGATTGCTTGTCGTTGGTATGATAATAAGAGCGTACAATTAGTTTCAAATTATGCAGGTAAGAGCCCCATGAGTGAATCCAACAGATGGTGCCGCAAAGAGAAGAAGTTTATATATATACCTCGTCCAGGCATAGTTGAATTCTATAACAAACACATGGGAGGGGTTGATCTTGCGGACATGCTGCTTGAGTTGAACAAAAATAAAATGGTACATGCGCATAGTATACTGGTGCATAAATTCAAGTTTAGTTAACAGTTGGTTGTTGTACCGTAGAGACATAACACATACAGACGGCGAATTCAAGCATATGCCGCTCATAAATTTTCAATTGGATGTTGCTTCCGAACTTTTGAACGCAAGTCAAACTACATTTGTCGCCAAAAAGAGAGGTCGTCCATCATCACTCCTTTTGACAATGAATTCATCCTCATCATCACCAGCTCCATCATCACCAGCTCCATCCTCACAAGCTCCTTCTACGGGCTCTGAATCAAACCCAAATAAAAGAGCTTATGTTGCAAACCCAGCAAAATCACTTCGACTTGATGGTTATAATCATTGGTCGGAATGGGGAACAAGAGGAAGATGTAGAGTATGCAGCACTGGATTTCCAAGCTGTAAATGCAGCAAATGTAATGTGCACTTGTGCTCCAATCCCCAAAAAAATTGTTTCGTATCCTATCATCTATATATATAAAACTCTTTGTCCTCACTGACACATCAACGTGTAGGCCAACCGGCTAAAGGTAAAGAGCTGAAATTTTCACACAACATAGCTGAGACAATTTCATCGTGCACTAAGACGGCGTTTTGTGAAATTCCACCTGGAAGTGTGTTTACCCGAGGTCAAAAGGTCACGAAATTGCTTGTATGAAAAACTTTTTTGTTTGTTAAGATATCTTAACCAAACTTACAGATTAGATGTTTGGGACTGTCTCTTACATCCTGACCAAATTTGGTCAAAGTCGGATTACTATATCATATAGCTGCCATATGAATAATCTGATTTCGACCGATCTTTCCTATGACAGCTATATGATATAGTTGACCGATTTCGACCAAATTTGGTCAGAGTGTAAGAGACAGTCGCAAACATACAATCTGTGAGTTGGATTCAGATATCTTAAGAAACAAAAAAGTTTTCTTACTAAAGGTTAATGTGACTTATATTATATAAACTAGCAACTTATTTGTTCTAACCCCTGATGGCAGAACAAAAAATGTTGTTTACAGCGAAGTATTACAATAGCCAAAGACCTACATCGGTTGTGGTTTATCTATTTTGAGTATACAATCCCTCAATAGTTGCAAACTATTGATTACCTTATTCGAAGAACTTCATTCATAAAATATCCTTAAATATTTTTGAAAAGCCATTAGATTGGATATCATAGCCAAAAGCAATAGCACTAGACTCGGTCATTGATGTTAAGAATGCTGTCCATTATACTATCGAGTTTCTGAGCTATCAGAATTCACCAGGACATCCTTTGTATGGATGTTAATGGATTATACCTATTGGGGATACCACGTTATAAAAAAATGCGCCAAATCCTTTACCTCTGTGGTGGTGTGGAATGAATAAATATATATTTCTTTTTTTTTGTACTAAATTTTATTACTAAAACTAATTTTCATTTACGCGAGCGAAGCGAGCCGGGGGTTGGCGAGCGAAGCGAGCGGGAGCAGAGCCCCTAGTACATAAATATAAATAAACGGCATTTGAAAAAATATCAACTTGACTTTAAATATTTTACACAATTGCCCAATGTTGCATATACGCAACATCCTGTAGCTCTTGAACCACGACACCTAGGACATTGAAATTTTTGTGAGTTGATATTGAGGTCAACTCTAGCTTATATGTCTACTCAAAAAAATTTTAGGCACGCCTATTTTAATTCGGGCATGAGAGGGTTAAAAGGCAGAGTTTTTGCGTCTGATTGCAATACCTGTTCGGTCGGCCGCTGTTGACGTCTGTTGGCGCAGTTCAGCGCATTGCTTCTATGTATTTTTGTAGCTTTAGTTCGAATTTCATGAAGTCTAGTGTGAGTTAGTTTAGGGCGAAGCGAGAGCGAAATAAAGCTTTCGTCGTTCGCTCTGAGAGCGAATTCGCCTCGCTTCGCCATCGTAGGTAAGCTAGGCTTAAGAACTTTCCAATCAGTTGTCGAAATATTATATAATCTAACTATCAGCACGAAATCGCTATCGCTCTCGTATTAAAACGCCACCAAATCTTTTGTTTAATCAAATAATTATATAAACTCATATAATTTTTCATGGCGCCCCCGGGTGGACAGTTTTAGAAACGTTTTTTTAAAGGGTATAAACAATTTTTTTTAAAAGTGCAATTCAGTGCAATTTGTCTGTAGCTCGCGACGCGAACAATTTAAATTAGTAAAACTTAATTATATTCGCGCCGGTCGTGTAATCAAAGTTGCTGACAATAATTGGATTTGATTTCTGGACATCTGACTTGGATTTGTGACTACTTGGACCTCTTGCATTTGGGTTCTCGGATTTCTTTGTGGATTAATCGTCGTTAAAAAAGCCAAAGAAAGTTGCGTCGGAAGTACAAAGTACGCGCCAGCAGGTACTGTGCTAAAAATTGAAAGCGAAACAACCACCAATTGCATTGGTTGTGCTAAATAAGGTCAACGCTTTCAATTCTTGGCACATAAGTAAAGTAGTTGAGCATACATATGTACATATATACATATGCCTAGAATTGCATGCACTAACATAACCGCTTTGGAGAAATTGTTATATATATTTATGTGCGATTTAGTGCTTCTGAGCGGCTGCCATCACTTGCAATCAGAGCTTCGAAGCCAAGCGCTTGCATACAAGTGCATTGCGCACATACACACACGCACGTCAAGCTAGCTGCAGACCGTTGCACTATAGGTCAAATGGACCCATTTTCTGATATAAACTCATTTTATAAAAGTAACAAAGTTAACAAAATTTTGTTATATTCCTATTAGGAATACATCAAACTGTAATGTTACATACCAGAAATGTTAACATTGCATTCTAATGTTAAGTTAACAGCTCTTAAAACAGCTGTTTCAATCCAAAAGCACGTGCTCAGAAATTGTGCGCAAATTTTGGCGATATTCAAGTGGCTACAGTTTCTTTTAAATTCAAAATTATTAATACAGTTTATGATGAATAGTGATCAGTGCGGTTTGTACTTTATGTTGGTAGATCTGAGCTGTTGATATTGTTCGTGTTGTCTGTAGTAAGTGTCAATAAAGAGACGTCCCAAAAATAATTTTTTTAAGCAAAACCTTATCTTTGGGAAGAGTTTAAAAAAATGTCAGCACTTGTGAGCAAAGTGACTATATATATGTTGTAGAGTAATTCCTTGTTAACTCATAACAGTTAAGTTTGTTTCCCCCTTTTGACCACTTCTCCTAAAATTTAACTTTTTAGTACATAACCTATATATAAGCAATGCAGGTTTGCTTGAAGCTTGGAGGAAAGACAAAGGAAAAACTAATGGAGTGGATGCGGTTGCTCGTTTTTTCAAATCACATATTGATGTTAACGTGTCCGACAACATTCATAAATATTTACTGGAAAAGAGCCGTGTATTCTGCTTGCATCTATCCGAGAGATGGAAAAAATGTAGATACGATCTACTAAAATTTAAAAAAAAACATGCGGATTGGATAAAAGAAAGTACGTGCTTAAATTTATGTTTAAGGAAGTGTCACCGCACCAAACCAGTTGGACGTCCCTCACTCCCCTACGCGTCAAAGGGCGAAATAGGTCAAAGAATGCAGGCAGGTGCCCTTTCAAAATCTGCGAGGGAAAATGTGCGTTTGCTGATCCAAGCAGCAAGCATGGCAGCTCGCAGAAGAGGTCAGGCTGATCTTTCAGCAGTCCTAAAGCTACTTGCTTTTAGCCCAAGCAAGGCAAAACATTTAAGAAAATCTATGAAGAAGCCAAATAAGAAGCCTGCACGATCTTCACCAGACGATGCATTGGCTTTGATATTAGAGCAAGGGCTAACAAAGGAACAATACGTCGCCATTAGAGAGGATACCAAGAATAGAAACTGTGATATTTATCCCCACTATAACGAAGTGGCTGAAAGAAAAAAACAATGCAGACCCCCCGCAGGTAGACTTGTTGCTTTGCAAGAACAAGTTATACTGCACGTGATGTCTGGTCAGAATACTGATTTTCTGTTAGCCGACCTGATTCTTAGCTACGGCTTCGATGGAAGTACTGGTCAGGCAAATTATAGCCAGGGTTATACGGATGATATATCGAGTGGTTCCGATTCGTGTCTCTTTGCCACAACTGTTACTCCACTGCACATGATTGATCCATCCGGACATATACTGTGGAATAATCGAACACCGCAATCAATCAGATTTTGTCGCCCCTTAAAGCTGGAGTTCATTAAAGAGACCAAGGAAGCCATTTTAAAGGAAAGTTCGGATTTATTGGCTGAAATACAAAACTTGGATTCATGTAAAATTGCTTTGTCCAATGATAAATTTATTTACATTAAATTTTGCCTGTACCTGACTGTCATCGATGGAAAAGTACTCAACGCACTTACTGGATCAAGGTCTTTTCAAGCGTGTCCAATTTGTGGAGCAACACCGAAAGATTTTCTTTTAAACACCAGCTTTAAATGTGAAAAATTTCTGCCCATTTTAGAGAATTTAAAATACGGATTAAGTCCACTTCATTGCTGGATTCGATTTTTCGAATTTGTCTTGCATGCAGGCTATAAAAACTGTATTAAGAAATGGCGCGTATATGAAGCAAATGAAAAATTTGAGGTTGCCCAAAACAAATTAAAAATTCAGAAATAACTGGCATTGACCAAGGCTTGATTTTTAAGCTAAGAACGGTTTTAATTTGCTTATCGTGTCAATTGCCACTGGATCTTAACAAGTTTGAGGCATTTTGTCATCAAACCGCAGAAAGTATTGTTGAACTGTATCCATGGCTGCCAATGACAGCAACTGTCCACAAAATTTTGATCCACTTCAGGCAAATTATGGAGAGCACAGTTCTACCTGTTGGCTACTTTGCAGAAGACGCATCTGAAGCACGAAACAAAATTTATAAATCGGACAGGCTGCATCACGCCAGAAAAAGTGGCAGAAAAAACAATTTGACAGATGTGTTCCATCGAGCCATGGATACCTCTGATCCAATAATATCTTCTTTAAATTTGGACAGACGCATTAGAAAACAAAAACGTCTTTGCCTTCCCACAGAGGTTCTTAATCTGCTTTCATGCCCTTTTGAAAATGCACAGCACGATTCTGAGCCCGAGCAAAACATTGTTGAGCTTTCTGATGATTCCTGCTTTGAATTCTTCAGCAACATTGATCTTGAAACGGAAGAAAATGTCGACTAACGTAAGGTTATTAATATTACGACGAAGACAAAAGTAAAACATAACATTTTTCGTTACAGGCTGCCTATGGTCCAAAACATATTCCTAATCTTACCTAATATAAATTTGAAGTATAAAATATTCTTAGAATGGAAACAAACTTTATTTTTATACTTATATGTAAAAAAAAAATTTGAAAAAAAAATTTTTTTATTTATATTTTTTTATGGGCGATGATGGGCGGTGTCACGCCCATTTTTTCAAAACCAGTTGCAAATGAGATCTAGAATGCTATCAAAAAAACTTTTCATAAAAAACTTGATAAACCTTTGAGTTATTAATTTATATCAGAAAATGGGTCCATTTGACCTATAGTGCGTTGGTTTTCGTTTTCGTTGCTTGCAGCTGTGCAGTTGTTGTTGTGTGCATTTTCGTTGGCGCGCTTTGGTCAAGAGACGCTCGCTCCCCTACATTGTTGGTCAGGCATATTCGTTTTCGAAAGTCGTTTGTCAAGTGATAGTGCTCGCTTTGTTTTTTTCGCTTCTTTTCTCCAATTTCAACTGCAAGCGAATACTATCAACAATATGTTTGATTAATCGTGTGAATTATTGACTTTCACATAATAATTGATTTATTAATCGCATGATTAAAAATCAATTAATCGAATATTAAATTCGATTTTTATTGGAATTTTAAATTGAAAAATATATCGAATACTAAATTCGATATAAATTACTATATCGATTATTATTCGATATTCGATATTTTGTTTAAATGTATATAAAAATATATCGAATACTAAATTCGATATTAATCAAATTTTATAAATTCAACGAATATTTAATTCTTTTTAATTCGAATTTAATAATATTAATCGAATTTAATTTAACATGGCAAACACTAAGGAGACTTTTGATGACGCAAAAAAGAAGCGAAATGTTTGCATTAAAAGCATACTTCGCGTAAATGACCAAATTGTTAAAGGGAAATTAGACCTTGAGTCTACAGAATTAGAATGTAGATTATAAATGTTGGCCTCACACATAGATAGCGTTTTAAGATATCAAACTCGGGTAGAATCATTTGATCCAGACGATGAATATCGTAGTGAGCTGGAAGAGCTCTGTATAACGACGAAAGCTCTTCTAAAGTCCGTTATAAAGAGCCTAAGTCCTGTAACACAGGCAGTGATTCCTGTTGCAGCTCCACGCACACGTGAACTTCTCTCTGTCGGTCAAATTAAACAGGGTCCTAATTGTCCGATTCTGCAAAAAACTCTTGTCGGTTGGATTGTCTTGGGTCGATATACGCCAACAGGTCCCATAACTTCTCAGAAAGTTAATCTGAGTTGTCAGGAAGAAGCGTATACATCGATACCTTCACCAAAAAAGGTCCCAACAGTTGAACAGCAGCTATGTGAGAGCCACTTTCAAGATAATTAAAAAATATTGCCGTCAGGTCGATTTGAAGTAAGACTTCCATTCAAATCGGATCCCATTCAGCTTGGTAACTCCTTCGAGGTTGCTAAGCGTCGTTTTTTGTCGCTTGAAAGACGTTTATCTCGTGATCCCGAGCTTAAGCGTATGTACTTGGAATTTATGGACGAATATGTTGCACTTGGTCATATGTCTGAAATAGACAATGAAATTCCAAGTACTCCACACTATTTCATTCCGCATCAGTGTGTCCTAAAACCACAGAGCACGTCGACGAAGTTACGCGTGGTTTTTGACGTATCTTGTCGTACTTCGTCTCAAATTGCGTTGAATGACCTTCTAATGGTTGGACCGACCATTCAAGAGGAGCTATATTCCACTCTGCTTCGATTCCGGCTACACAAATATGCATTGACAGCTGACATCAAAAAGATGTATAGTGTAAAGGAGTAAATCTAGGCCGGGGTATAACTCAGTTGTACCCGGGGTTCCACTACAAGAAATTTATGTTTTGCAGACGCACTGCCGTTCGCAACAAACCGATTTCGAGGGACAGTCAGCCAGGGTATTGTGAATCTCGCTTTCACGTCGCCACTGACCACCGCAACAAACACTTAGAAAAGAAATTGCAGACAAAACAATTCTACCCTTTTATTAGTGGCTATGTGCACCAATACCCAATACTCACACTTTTGTCAAACACCCTCGGTGGCCAAATAAAAACGCGCCTTTTCTGTTCAGTTCGAAGATTCACTTTCGCTTTTATTCCACAACTTTCTGTTTATTCACTTTGTGTCTTTGCTTAACTTAACCTTTTCTTAATTTTCTGTCAATTCACTTTATGTCTTTTAACTTAACTTTTTTCTTAAGCGCCGTGCGCAACTCCTCAACCACTTGCGTGCCGATCGGCGGTTCTCTCTCGACTCCTCTCTCTGTTCTTTTTCAACTCCTCGCGCTGTCAAAAATGTCAAAAGAATGACCGCGGGTCCGCCCTCTCCACTCTCTTGTGAGTAAACGGCGCGACTTGAGTTTCACTCAATGTTGCTAATGAGTGAAATCCGAGTCGCTCGTTTACTCACGTAATAACAAAATAATAGTAAATTAAACTAATGACCAAATGAAATGAAAAATAATAAATGAAATGTAACCAACTTAAAAATAATTAAAGTTCCCGCTTAGCGGCGTTGCGCGTGACGAGGCTGAACTCGTCCCATGAGTCCTGATCGCCTGAGATAAATTGCGCTATCATCATCTTCACTGTTCGATTCGTCCTCTCGGTTGGATTCTCCTGAGGGCAATACGGGGCAGTATGCTCCAACTCAACTCCCAAATTCTTCATGAACGATTTGAAACTGCGGCTTGTAAACTGCACTCCGTTGTCACATACAAACTTCTTCGGGATTCCATACCGGCATAGTATATGCTCCCTGAATGCTCTCTGTAGGTGTGACGTGGTCGCTCTTCTCAAAGGCGCCAATTCTACCCACTTAGAGAAGGCGTCGTGGAACACCAGCAGCATTGTGTTGCCATGTTTTGAGCGAGGTAACGGCCCCACAAAGTCAGCACATAGCACGGTCATCGGCTCCGCCACTTGTCGGGTCAGCATACGCCCTGCGGGCTTCTTCTGTTCCACTTTAAACTTTTGGCATGTTTCACAGCATCTCACGTGTCTTGCGGCGTCTCTATACATGCCGGGCCAGTAATACCTCTGCGCTAGTCTCGCGATTGTTTTCCTAACTCCTTGGTGCCCCGCCGTAGGTGCGTCATGGCATTCCTCCAATACTCGTTTTCGCATCTCGGTTCCCACGCACAATTTCCATGGTATGTAATCCTCGTCATCGGGTCGGTGTCCCAGATGACGGTATAACTGATCATTCTCCTCAGCGTAGTCTGGAAACTTCTCGGGCTCGTCGATCAATTTCGTCCGCATACTGGTGATCCACTTGCACGGCGACTTTTCCTCCAGTGCTTGTTGCAAAGTTTCTACCGGCTGCCTCGAAAGTGCGTCGGCCACCACGTTCAACTTGCCTCGACGATATTGCACGTCAAACTGATACTGCTGCAGTTCCAAAGCCCAGCGAGCTATCCTTCCAGAAGGGCTTTCTATCGAATTCAGCCACTTCAGCGCTAAATGATCCGTGATCACTTCGAATCGATATCCCTCGAGGTAGCAGCGGAACTTTCGTATCGACCACACGATCGCCAGGCATTCCTTTTCCGTGGCGGAGTAGTTCATTTCCGCCTTTAAAAGTTTCCGGCTAGCGTATGCGATTACCAGTTCCTCGCCATCGATAGTTTGCGTTAAAACAGCTCCGAGTCCGCAATCGCTTGCATCAGTCTGTAATATAAATTTTGATGAGAAATCTGGGCAAGATAAAATTGGGGCGGTCGTTAAATGACGTTTCAATTCCTCAAACACTGCTTGCTGCTCTTCGCCCCAGCTCCACTTGCGTGTTTTCTTAAGAAGAAGTGTCATCGGTGCCACCAACGTTGCGAAGTTGGGGACAAAGCGTCTGTACCACGACGCCATTCCTAAACATTGACGCAGCTCTCTCAGGTTCATCGGGGGTTTCAGCTGTTGAATGGCCTCCACTTTCGCTGGATCCGGCTGTATGCCCTTCTCACTCACCATATGTCCCAAGTATATCAAACTCTTCCTGAAAAATGAACACTTCGCCTTGTTGAGTTTCAGGTTGGCTGCTCTGAGCCTTCGGAACACCTCTCTCAAATTCTCTCTGTGCTGCTCCTTGGTTGTGCCGATTACTATGATGTCGTCCAAATACGCGAATGCGTGCGGTTCCATATCCGGGCCAATTACTGTGTCGAGTGCTCTCTGAAATGTTGCTCCAGCAGAATGTAATCCGAATGGCATCACTCGCCATTGGAATAATCCACGCCCTGGTACCGTAAACGCTGTGCATTCTCGACTAGACGCTGCCATGGGTATCTGCCAGTAACCATGTTTCAAATCCAACGTTGATATGAATCGAGCGTGTCGTAGATGTTCTAAAATGTGGTTGATCCTTGGCACTGGGTATGCGTCTGGTATAGAGTGCGCATTGAGTTGTCGATAGTCAACACACATCCGCCAATCGCCTGTCTTCTTCTTCACCAGCACGATTGGGGCACTGTGTGGACTTCGCGACGGTTCTATGGCACCCTCCTTGAGCAACTCGTCCACTTGGTCATCAATGATCTTTTGCATAGCCGGATTCTTCGGATAGTATCGTTGTTTCAGAGGTTTATCATCCCTCATAACGATACTATGTTCTGCGATATGCGTCACGCCATTGAGACCATCGAATTTAGCCAGTTCTTCTTCCAAAAACGTCTGCAACGTTTGTTCCAGATCCTCTGGCCACACTCTCTTGTCCTCTGTCGTTTCCTGTATCGTCTCTTCTTCTTGTGTCTCCGCCTCAAAGGGTTCGTTTATGGGCTCTGAATCGACTAATCCTGCCAGCTTTGCTTCTTGATCTACGCCGCGCTGTTTCGGATCTCCATCAATGCCCGTTCTTGGCTCCGTTCCTGAGACGCACTCTGTGGGAACACTCTGCATCGAGGCTGACTCACCCGGTGCGGAAATGGTAATCTCCCTTGTGTCTCCTTGAACTCCACGGTTTTCTCTTCTTGCTCGATTCCTCCTCGTATTCCGGGGCACCTGCAGGACATCATCCACACGCGGCGTGGGCTCAACTCCCGCCAACTCCGCTCTCGATGTTGTCGCGTGCCGCAATTCCAACTTGGCTTCTCCACACTGAATCGTAGTCCCGATCGCCTTGAGGAAATCCATCCCCAGTACCATCTCATCCAACATTATTGGCATGACGAGCATCTCAATCGTCACACGTTTTCCTGCCATTTGTGCGTCCACTCGGATCACCTGATCGACGAGTTGTGACGTACCGTTGGCCAGCCTGATCATCGTCTTCGCCTCCAATCTCTTCGCCGTTGCCACCCTCGCTGCGCAGTCCTCTCTCACAAAGCTCCTCGTAGCGCCCGTATCTACGGTAGCGATCACCTCGTGAACGCCTACCCATACACGTGCGCTTATGCGCCCGTCGGCCACGAACAACGGGCATCTCCTCACTGACGGGACTCCATTCGGTGTGCGGCTGTCTGATCCCGTATCCAGGGCCGCTGTTGCTCGTTTCCCGTCTCCGGCAGTTGACAACATTGCTCCGTTTTCACTCCACGGGTACCACAGCGCCTGCAAAATAAAATTTTCGGGTTTGTGCACTCACGCGCATAATGCCCCTCTTGTGCACATCTAAAACAAACGTTACGCACGTTCAGCGTTCCTCTGGGTGCTGAACCTTGTACCACACCTTCGTTACTGTCGCAACGCCCAAATGGCTGCTCTCGCCTCTCACTGTTTGTCGAACTATTCGCTACGATCGGATTAGCCACCTTGAAGGGGTTGTAAGTCTGTCTCGCCACTTCACTGACTGTTCTCGTGTTCGTCGTCGAGGTCGCGTTTGTCGACAAATACTCATGACTCTGTTTCCGGATACTTTCGAACTCCACTGCCATCTGCCTGAGTTGCGATAGTGTCGAAAAATCTGTTCTACGAATATATAGTCGATATTCCGGGGCACAATTTTCGTAAATTCTGTGCAATTCTTGATCGGGGCTATAACTCGCATGATACATCATGCTTCTCAGCTCAATCAAGTAGTCCTGAAATTCTTCTCCCGCACGTTGACGACGAGCTCTAATCTCATCTTCGAGTCTCTCGAAGTAACGTGGCGGCAAGAAAAATTCCAAGAACTCCGTCCGGAATATCGCCCACGACGCGTCGCGCAACCGGCTCGTCATCAACCAGCGCGCTGCCTTGTCCGTCAGAACTTCTCCCATAGCCCGAGGCAATCGATCCTTATCGATGTCATGTGACATGGCTCGCTCCTCAATATTCTCTAGGAACGAGAGAGGGTCTCCAGTTCCATCGAAACGTAAGCCCCACTTCCTGATACGCTCCGGGACCAACGCTCGATACCTCTCTTCCGCGTGAGCGTACCGCATGACTCCACTCTGATGACCCTCAGAAGAAATTAAATTTCTCTTTGAGTCAGCTGTGAAAGAAATGTTAACGGGCACTGCTAACTCTGCTAATTTCGGAATATCTGATTCCGATTTTTGCCGCTGCTTTCCCAATGACCCCGCAACGGTACTCGCGGTGGCTGATTCCCTCAACTTGGCATATTGCCCTTCTATCTCCGCTAACCGAGCCCACACTTCAGGCAAGAAACTGCCTTCCCTGATCGCCGCCGATAGGCGTGACCGAAGATCTTCGACTTTTCCCTCTTTATCCAATCCCAATTCCTGCGCAAGATTCTCTAATTCATCTTTGCGCCTATTATAAATCCACTTCACTCCGACTCCGGGGTTTTTGCATTCCACCGGAGTGGCCTCAGATTCCATGCCCGTCGACGCCATCGAAAATAAAATTTTATTTAATTTATTATAGTTATTTTATTATATTTAAAAAAAATTTAACTTATTTATCTCCAAAAGAAAAAATTTTAATTTTATTTTGTTTTATAATATTTTGTTAAAATGAAATTTTAATTTTATTTGTTTTATAATATTTAAAAAAAATCAGTTTTATTTATATTATTCCCAAAATTTGAATTTTTTTCTTATTATTTACCAATATTATTTATTAATTTATTACCCTTTTTTGTTATTATAAACTTTTTATTATTATTGATTTTATTTATTAATTATTAGTTTAATTTATTCAAATACTTTATTTAATTTATTATTTCGTTTGATTTTAATTAAATTAAATATTTTATTTAGTTATTTAGTTGTTATATTATTTTATTAATTATTTATCATTTAACTTTCATTAATTTTATTATTCACTTCGGTTGCGAGGGACCTCTCATTCTTTTCCACTCACAACACAACTCCCGATTTCTCTCAGTGTGCTGCCGAAATTGCAATCTCGCTTTTGCACACTTTCTGACGGCACACTTCTGAAATCCGCTACTCTCACTCGCCACTTTTTCTTGCTGACCGGGACTGTACTTTCGATTTTGCACTGTGCACTTGTCGATTTGCACACCACGCGCCAGCAAGAACAAAAGGGAAACCGAAAACGCCGTTACTCTAACGTCGCTCTATGCGCCAACGGCATGCAGCTTCTCGCTCACTCACACGCTCAACTTAGCAGCTCGCTCACTCGCGACCGCTGCTTCACTTTGTCTGTCGTTCGCTTTTCGTTTCTTTCACGTGCTGGGCTATGCTCGACTCGCATATACCCTTTGCGAATTTTACCACTCGATATCACTTTTGATTAATGTTTTCAGGGGCTTTATGTCTGAACACATTAATCTTGCGAACGACAAGGTCCCTGCTCGGGCGCCACTTGTAAAGGGGCAAGTCTGGGCCGGGGTATAACTCGGTTGTACCCGGGGTTCCACTACAAGAAATTTATGTTTTTGCAGACGCACTGCCGCTTGCAACAAAATGATTTCGAGGGACGGTCAGCCAGGGTATTGTGAATCTCGCCTTCACGTCGCCACTGACCACCGCAACAAACACTTAGAAAAGAAATTGCAGACAAAACAATTCTACCCTTTTATTAGTGGCTGTGTGCACCAACACCCAATACTCACACTTTTGTCAAACACCCTCGGTGGCCAAATAAAATCGCGTCTTTTCCGTTTAATTCGAAGATCCACTTTTCGTTTTTATTCCACAATTTTCTATCAATTCACTTCACGTCTTTTCTTAACTTAACTTTAACTTCTTCTTAACTTCTTAACTTTTTACTTTTCTCCTAAGCGCCGTGCGCAACTTCACAACCACTTGCGTACCGATCGGCAGTTCTCTCTCGACTCCCTGCGTTCCTTTTTAACTCTCCGCGCTGCCAAAAATGTCAAAGGAATGACAGCGGGTCCGCCCTCTCCACTCTCTTGTGAGTAAACGGCGCGACTTGAGTTTCACTCAGTGTTGCTAATGAGTGAAATCCGAGTCGCTCGTTTACTCACGTAATAACAAAATAATAGTAAATTAAACTAATGACCAAATGAAATGAAAAATAATAAATGAAATGTAACCAACTTAAAAATAATTAAAGTTCCCGCTTAGCGGCGTTGCGCGTGACGCTGCTGACGAGGCTGCGTCACAATAGGCAGGTCATGATGCATGAAGCAGATCGAAATTTTCAGCTCAGAGTGTGGAGAAAGAACCCAACAGACTCTTTGAGGTCCTTCAGGTTAAACACTGTAACTTATGGCACTGCGCCAGCCCCGTTTATGGCAATACGGTGTTTAACAAAGCTTAGTGATATGTTCGAGTGTTCACACCCAAAAGCTGCTGACATTATTAGGCACGACTTTTACGTCGATGATTTGTTAACTGGTGCTGCATGCGTAGAGAACCTGCAGATCATCAAGTCTGCACTTGCCGAGTTAGCATTCGTCCGGCAGGCTTCATCTGGCTGATTTTGAATTTCTGGCATTTCTCACAGTGCTTGACGTACCGTGCTACGTCGCGGAACAAGCCGGGCCAGTAGTAACGTTGATAGATCAGTTTTTTTTTTTTGGTAAGGCAGAATATTTAATGTTTCCGTATTAATGATAATACCCTCACATTGAACATAAGTAAAAAGAGAAGAACATAATAAAAAGCAGGCCCGTATCGCAGCTTGGGATGAGGAGAGGTGGGGTAGCGAGTGCGATCGTCTTTCGAATCCCCAAGTGTCCGGCTGTCGGATGGTCATGGCACTCTGTCAATACCCGGGATCTGTGATCGGCCGCGACGCACAGCTTCCAAGGCACGTAATCCTCCTCTTCGGGTCGATGGCAGAGGTGTCGGTGCACTTGGTTTCCCTCGACGACGAAGTCAGGAAAGCGATACGGGGCCTCGAATGACCCATGTGCACTTCGGCGGTTCCTCCTGGGCAATCTGTAATGTCACCTCCAGTGGTTGCCGGGATAGAGCATCGGCCACGATGTTCTGCTTCCCTCGTCGGTAGTGGATGTCAAATTGGTACTGCTGGAGCTCCAGTGCGTGCGTCTAGCGTCGGTCTGTAGCACGAACTTTTCGTTAAAGTCCGGACACGCTAGGACTGGTGCCTCCGTTAATCGCGTTTTGAGTTCCTCGAATGCGGTTTGCTGCTCGGATTTCCATTCCCATCTCTGGCCCTTTTTTAAGAGGGTAGACATGGGTTGGACGATGGCTGCAAAATTCGGGACAAAATGGCGATACCAGGAGGCGATCCCGAGGCAACGTCTCAGCTCGCGGCACGTCGAAGGTGTTTGGAGTTCTCGGATCGCTGCGATCTTGTCAGGATCAGTGTGAATCCCTTCGCCGCTACGTCGGAAAACTTACATTTCGCCTCATTGAGCCGGAGGTTGGTCTGCCTCAGCCTTCGGAGCACCTCGCCTAGATTCCTCACGTGTTCCTCCAATGTGGTTCCACTGACGACGATGTCGTCCAAGTACGCGAAAGCGAACGGTTCCATTTCGGGTCCGATGACGCTGTCCAGAGCTCGCTGAAACTTGGCTGGTGCCGAATGAAGGCCAAACGGCATCACTTTCCAGTGGAACAGTCCTCGGCCTGGAACCGTAAAGGCGGTGTACTCCCGACTACCACGAGTCATCGGGATCTGCCAGTAGCCACTCTTGAGGTCCAATGTCGATATGTACGAGCATTCCGAAGCCTTTCCAGAATGTGGTGGATCCGAGGCAACGGGTAAGCATCCGGGAACGAATTCGCGTTCAGCTGCCTGTAGTCGATGCACATGCGAACATCTCCCGTCTTCTTTCCCACAAGTACTATGGGCGCACAATTGTGCCTAGCAGCTCATCGACCTGGTCGTCGATGATCCGCTGCGTAGTCTGCGGGTTCTTCGGGTAGTACCTTTGTTTGATAGGGCGGTCATCCTTCATCGTGATCACATGCTCTGCTATGTGGGTCACTCCTGTCAGTAGTAAATTGGGCTAGTTCCCGGTCCAAAAACTCTTGCACCCATGGCTCCAAGCTCTTGCACTCTGTGAGGTTGGGTCATCGCCATCTGCCTCATATACATGAGGGTCCGGTTCCGGCGGGATTGCTAGACAACAAACGTCGCTGTTGGTTTCCTCCGATGTGTCGTCGTGTTGATCCAGTTCCTTGAGGGTTGGCGTTTCCCTGAAGGAGTGGGGACGTTGAGATGGCACGCCATCTTCAAGTGGCCCCCATGAACACCGCTGGGAACGCGTCTTCGTCTTCCTTCCTTCCGTCTGGGGGGCACGTGCCTCCTCGGCACTGCCCGTGGTCGTAGTGGGTAGAGCGCATGCCTTCTCGGCAACGCCCGTGGTCGCAGTTGGTAGAGCGCATGCCTTCTCGGCACCGCCCGTGGTCGCAGTATGTGAGATACGTGCCTCCTCGGCACTGCCCGTGGTTGTAGAATCTAGAGCGCATGCCTCCTCGGCACTGCCCGTGGTCGCAGTATGTGAGATACGTGCCTCCTCGACTCCGTTCGTCATCGCTCTCCGTCCGGGATGGGAATCCTGACTCGCCGTGGTGGCGCGGTTGGTGTTACGACGACCTTCTGGGGTCGTTAATGACGCTGGGGTGAGCTGTAATTGAAAATGGCCGCAGAGCACGGCCACCTGGATGGCGCACAGGAAATCTATGCCCAGGATCACTTCGTCGACGACAGTTGGCAATACCAGAAATGGTACCCATGCGATTTTCTCGCCTAGTTGCACCGTCGCAACAAATACCTTGCATACTGTTGTGCGGCTCCTATCCGCCATGCTTACCTTGGCACGTACTTCCCTGAGTGGGGTTTTGCTGAGTTCGCGAGCGGTGCTCTCGCTGATGAAACTCCTCGTGGTTCCTGTATCTAAGGTGGCTTGTCGCACCTGTTTCTCGATCTTCGTCTCCGCCACGATACGCGCCTTTTCCACTCGTTGGACTGGTCTTATTCCCGGGACTGGTTGGCGGCTGTTCCCACCTGGTCCTGGGACAGATGAGGCCGTCAGCCCAGGGGTCGTCATTCCAAAAAAGGGGTTCCAGTATCCAATCCTAAGGCTTTACTGGTCTCAGCCTTAGTCGCCTTCTCGTATTAGCTAGGCGGCCCACGGGTGTGTTTCGCCCATCCAGGGATACCTGGCAGTATGCCGGAGGTTACGAGTTTCTTTAACTGTTTTAGAGAGGAATCGACCTGGCCATTAACAAGTTAATGACAATCAGAATCTTTACACCTGCAAGAGGCCCCTCTCTAAACAGAAACATCCCCGTGTCTTCTTAGTCGCCTCGTACGACAAGCTAAGACATGCTGTAGTGGTATTCTAAGACCCGCTCACCACACGGTGTCGTGTTTTTTTTTTTTTTTATTGATAAAGAAGAAATGGCAATAACAAAGTTGATTTAGATTTTGGTAAAGGATAGTGTTGAAAGGTAGGATCTAGCCCGCGGGACCGCCGTAAGCACTACTTCACGGGCTAGATGACGGCCATAGCCGCTTAGTGCCAACTCCGTTTCGAAGTCTCTCTCTTCGATGCAACTCCATCATGATTCCTGCAACCAGGTTCGCCGTGTTCCTCCATACAGACACATCGGCAAGCATATGCTCGATGAGACTCTCTGGGGTCAGCTGAAGGCTGCCAAGCACAGATTGAGTGCGTTCTCGCTCAAACAGTGGACACACAAATATCGAGTGCTCAGCATCTTCGACGGCACCGTGTCCGCAGTGGTCGCAGAAAGGGTCATCCGCATGCTTGAATCGGTAAAGATATGCTTTAAAACATCCATGACCAGTTAGCATCTGGGCCAGGTAAAAGTCGAGCTGCCCATGTCGACGTAGAACCCATGGCTTAAGTTCGTGGATGAGACGGTGGGTCCATCTTCCATTACGAGCACTGTCCCAGTCTGTTTGCCACTGTGCAAGCGTGTAATCCCGAATGTGGCGATTCGCCGAATTTCCCGTCTGTCGTTCGGCAGCCAGGAGTGATAGTGGGATCATCCGGGCAACTACCAGTGCAGCAGTCTCTGACACTGTCCGAAAGCATGTGGCCACTCGTAGTGCGCAGCATCTGTAAGCAGCTTTGCAGTTTCTGCTATACGCAGCCACGCCCATAGCTGGAGCCCAAATCGGCGACGCGTACAGGATTGTCGATGTCACCACTCCAGCAATAAGCCTCCTGCTGTGTTCTTTCGGCCCTCTAGTGTTAGCCATTATTCTGCTTATGGCTGTCGTTACTACTGTTGCTTTGGCGCTGGCATGCTCCAAATGCTGCTTGAAGGACAGCCTGTGGTCCAGCATAACCCCTAGGTACTTTATGGCAGGCTTCGTTTCAATAAGAGCAGCCCCTACTCTTACCACTGTCTGCTCCACAATCTTTCTGCTGCTTATCAGCAAGGCTTCTGATTTATGTTCAGCTAATTTGAGACCATTCAGGGACAGCCATGTGTTGACCTCATCGATGGCAGAGCTGCATCTCGTAGTGGTTTCTGCCAGTTGTTTACCTGTCGTCACCACGGCAATGTCTTCGGCGAATCCTACAATAGTGGTGCCCTCTGGAAGACTGAATTGCAGGACTCCGTCGTACATGACATTCCAGAGCAGCGGACCGAGAACCGAACCGAACCTTGCTCTTGCGAGCTCAACCTCTAGGCGATTGCAAATGATTCGCTCCAGGATTTCCATCAGTATCGAGCATACATAGGGGTTTGTAGGAGGAAGGATCATCGAGGTTTTTCCCAGGTTTAGGAATGAGCACTAGGCGCTGTAATTTCCATCTGCGTGGCACCGTCCCCTCGATTATGCATTTGTTGTACATTTCAACAAATGGTCCAGGATTTGTAGTGATGGCTGCCTTGATTGCTGCGTTCGGGATGCCGTCAGGGCCCATTGCTTTTCAAGTCTTGATTTTATTGGCAATGTTGAGGACCTCCTCGATGTTTGTGAGAGCCCTGGCATTGCTCTCTGTCGATTGTGGCTGTTACGGGAGTCTCAAATGCCAGCTGTGGCGGAAAGAGGGCTCGGATTATGCTGTTGAGCTGGGCTGCATCGGCTGGCATTGGTTGTTTTGCTAGCTTTCCCATGACCAGCTTGTACGCCGATCTAAAGGGCTGGGCATCAGCAGCCTCGCAGAGCTCCTAGAAATGCTGGGCTTTGCTCTGTTTTATGGAGTCCTTCAGTAGTTTCCGCTTCAGTTTAAAGCTCCGGGCGTAGGACTCGTAGGCAGCCGAGTCTCTGTGTCTTTGGCACAAACGCCTTGCCGCATGACAGTCTCTTCGTGCTCTGGCAATGTCATTGTTCCACCAGGGAACAGGCCGGTGTGGGTTTCCACCTTTGCGAACCTTTACCATTGATGCGTCGCATGCTCTGGTGATAGCTTCTTCTATCATATTAACAGAAGTGTTAGCATCGCTACTGACGCTGAGGCCCCGGTGTCGTGTCTGTGTGTATGTTTTTTTTTTTTTTATAATGGTTTCGTTGGAATGTATGTAACAGGCAGAAGGAAGCGTGGCAGACCCCATAAAGTATATATATTCTTGATCAGTACGAATAGCCAAGTCGATTTAGCCATATCCGTCCGTCTGTCCGTCCGTCCGTATGTTTGAACGCGTCGATCTCAGAGACTATAAAAGCTAGAGACTTCAAACTTGGCATGTAGGTTCCTGTATATAGCGAGCGCAGATCGAGTTTGTTTCCTATTTTGAATACCACGCCCCCTTCACCCACAAATAACACAAACCTATTTACAGGCGCAAATATTAAGATAACCCTCCTCATCTGAACAAACAGTTGAAAATTAAGCCCATTAAATGACCCTGAAAATTTCGAAACGATTGACCCATGAATAAAGAAGATATTAAAGAATTGGTTTTAATTCAATATTTGCATATGCAATGCAATGTGCAGCGAGACAGCATATGTTTGTATATATGTAAAGCGAGCGCAAGACAGTGTGCCAGCACACTCCAGCGATTTTGCTTATCGATATCATTATCGATATCATTTTAGCATCATGTGCTATTGATGTATGATATATGTACACACATACTTATTTCTTACAATTATATTAAAATATAATTGTGTAAATACATAGATTTATACATATGTATGTGTGCATTGCAAAATGCCATGTGATGTCACATTTATCAATACAGCACGACAAAAGCTAGGTGCCATCCATTGTGCTGCATGAGAGGACAAAAGATAATTTTCGAGCACTACAGTTTGCTCGTTGCCGAGCACTGAAAACTCCAAATTAGTAATTTTCTTAACCCTTTCGACCCCGACTTTTTCCCTGTGGTGTGAAAAATTTTTTTTTGCTCTTAATTATTTTGTATAAATTAAAGAAGTATTTTGCCAAAATTTGAAGTCGCCACGCCCATTGGTTAGGGCGCTACCGGAAGTTGCCTGTGGGCAACGTCGGGCCATGGTGGTATGTAAAATAATTTTTTTTTTTTTAAATCGCTTACAATTTTTTATATTTATTATGAATATTTATATTTATATTATTATATTAGGTATGAAATGAGAAAAAAACAGTTTTTATTATTATTGCAACTCAGGTTGACCTTACAGTTAAGGCATTTAGACGTTGGAGCTCTTGTGTTACACAATTTGCAGCGACCTTTTTCACCAAATACTACTCAATGCTCCACTCTATCGAAACGTTGTAAGTCGCTAGGATTCGGCTAAACTCTGTATTTCTTTGAATGTTGCTAAGACACACTCCTCGATGGGGATCCAACGAGTTTTGCGGGTCTATCCCCCTCTATATTAGATGGTCGACCTCTTTTCTTTTAGATTGAAGAATTACATTGTAGTGGCCATCTACAACTTCCATCGGAAACTTTATAAGAGGAATAAGCTTTTGCATCGAATAAATTAAATGTTATCAATAAAAGATTCTGTTATAAAACTTTCGTGAACGATGGTTGACTCTGCAGAGATCCAAAAGCATATCGTCCGAATCCCTTTTTCCCCTTCCCTTATTGTAACAAGAAACAATCGCAGGCCTTAAAACATCATTATAAGCTCTTTTTTTGGGATTCACCGACTTTATTGGAGTTATCGCGACATAAACTTTTAAAGTATTGTCTTCGTCCCATATGGACTATGGAACTGCAAATTGACTTGATCTCCTTTTCAGTGTCTTCGAAATAAAATTTTTAAAGCAATTATCAGCAATTCTTTTAGGTCCTTGCTGGTATTCTTCTGCAGCTATATTGTCAAGAAGGCCGATCTCTTTAGTCTGCCCTCTCTTCACGATCCGTTCCAAGTTTTTTTGAAACACTGCCGAAATGTCATCGTCCTCATCCCCACTATCTCCGCTCAACATCCCAATCGAATCTTAAAATCGCTCAATGGCTTCTATAGACAAACCTTTCTCTTGCGGTAATTTATCTAAGTAAATATAAAATAAGCACGGCTTAGATAATTGTACTTATCAAATACAACCGACAATCAACGACTGCTCGAAGTGTTCCGTCACTTTATAAAAAATCACGTCACTTTTCGCACTCGAAATATTTGCTCTTCTATATATGAAATTAAATTATTGAGAATTGGAGACGAGAGCGATCCATGTCGGTACCTATGTTACAAGTTAAAAATTGGGCAATGCTAATGATACAATTATTCTGGTTTCAAAACACCCTTTTTTTTATGACCTGTAAACATTCTGCAATAAAATGCAATAATGCAATAAAAATTAAATTTGCGGTAAACTTGGGTATTCCAATCGTAAAAATTGGGGTTAAATACTACCTGTTGCACTATTTTTTGGGGTAAAACCAAAACAACTAATAAAACCATCAATTGAAAACACTATTTTAGGATAAATCCTTTTTTTAAGTAATAAATTTGGACCTGTCTGAGTTGTGAAAGAAAATCCAGCAAAGTCAAAAAAATTATGATTTTATTACCACCATGGACCAACGTTGCCCACAAGCAACTTGATGACTTTAAAAATCCGTTACATGAAAACTATTCAAATATTATCAATTTCAACTTTTACACTTATAAGCTTAATCTATTCTCAATACAATTTCAATTTTACATTTTGAATTTTTTAACGATAACAAAAAAAAATTAATCATTTTAAAATGTCTTCCGAATTCAAAAAAGAATTTTTTCTACGAGGCAAGTCCAATCTTTTGAAAATAACTTTGTTAAATAACTTCCAAAAATTATTATTTTTGCACACACTTTCAGTAAACATATATATCTTCCAATTATATAATGAATCATCTGACAAAAAAATCGGATTCGCTCACAGTTATCTGTCAAACTTGCCAAGTTGCCCACAGGCAACGTCGGGGTCGAAAGGGTTAACCAGCTTGACAGAAAATGCATCTGGTGGGGTTTTATACAACCCCACTGAATTTGATTTTAATCGGTTTACTATATCACATAACTGTCATTAGAAATATTAGTCGACAATTTACAGAATCCCACGTTCATGGTCATCATGTACACGATGCCAATTTCAGTGGGCAAATTGGTTGTCCAGCAGCCGCTGTGAGTCGCTGCCTCTGGTCGTCAAAACGCCCACATTGGAAAATAATGTGCTCGGCGTCCTCGAAAAATTCTACTCCACACCATGTGCAATGTGGCGATCGTTCATTGCCGAATCTGTGCAGGTTTTGCCTAAAACAGCCATACCCGCTGAGCAAATGAGTTGCATAGAAGTTGACACTTCCGTGTTTTCGCTCTATCCAGCGCCTGATATCAGGAATCAGCCTGTGCGTCCATTGCCCTTTGTATGACTCATCCCATCGCCTTTGCTAGCTGTCCATGGTCACAACTCTGGCCTCCTGTCGTGCCCTTCTTCTTTGTGTGCTTTCTCTTGTAGCTGAATCGACCGCTTTCTCTTCTGCCGCCAATACCTCAATCGGCGCTATACCAGCGATGACGAGAGCAGCATCGTCGAACACAGTCCTAAAAACACTGCAAACGCGACGTGCACAGAGTCGGTGAGCTGATTTCGTGTCTCTGGGGTAGCTCTTCACCTTAAGTGCGTCAGCCCGGATTGGGGCAGCGTATAGCGTAATTGCTCTGGTAACGCTCGTTAGCAGCAATCTTCGCTCCTCCTTGGGACCCCGAGTGTTGAGCATTATTCTCGACAGAGCCCGGATCGAGTGTGCCGCTTTTTCCTGCACGGCTTTTTCCAGGAGCTTTTGGTAGCTTAGATGGGTGTCTATCACAACTCCAAGATACCACGACGTCGTTATCGATGTTTATTCGATCTGTTTCTACTCTCTTCCGACTGCTTATGAGCACCGCTTCGGTTTTGTGAGAAGCCAGTATAAGGCCCACAGACTGGAGCCACTGCATCACCATTTGAACTGCCTCGCTACAGGTTTCTTCGGCCTTTCACAGATGTTTAGCTACAATGACTAGTGCTACGTCGTCCGCATATCCGATAATTTGACAACCAACGGGAAGTGTCAGACGCAGGATTCCGTCGTACATAGCGTTTCACAGGAGTGGCCCCAAAACTGAACCTGGGGGCACTCCCGCAGTGATGCAATGAGATGCAGTGCCATCCGTAGTAGCGTAAAGCTTCAAAATAGCTCCTCACAATAGCATAAAGGTATGCAGGGACATCAAAAGCTCTCAAAATACATCCCCAGTCGGCCGTGTTGAACGCATTTTTGATGTCCAGTGTGACAATGAGACAGTACTTTTTGGCGCCACCTTTCCATCTACTCCCATCGATTGCAGTTGAGGCAATCTCTGTCACCTTGCGAATGGCATCAATGGTGGATCTGGCCTGCCTGAAACCATATTGGTTTGGTTTGAGAGCCCGCCGCTGCTGTTAATTGCTGCATCAAGTCTTGAACAGATGAGGCGTTCCAGAACTTTTCCTAGGGCGTCAATCAGACAGATCGGTCTGTACGAAGACGCATTTTCAGGCGGTTTGCGGGGATTCGGGAGCAGAACCAGTTTCTGTATCGCGATCCGGAAAAATGCCTTCACAAAAACAATGCGTATACTCACACGCAAAAATCTCCGGTCACAGCGACATGGCTAGCTTCACTGTACGATTTGGGTGCCGGTTGTGTGTCTGTCCCTGCGGAACGGCCGCGAAGCATTGCTTCGCAAGGACAATGGCTCGTCCTACGACTCCTCTCTTCGCTGACGCTCACACCTACGGAGCTCTATCATAGTGGAGGCTGCGAAATTGTTGAATTGAATCCAGAAATTTGCATCTCCGATCATCGTCTCAACTAAGTTCCCTGGCGTCAGTTGACGCCACAGCTCGTCTCTTTATTGATTGAATCGCCTGCAGACGAAAATAATGTGCTCTGCATCTTCCAGCACATCACCACACCACCTGAAATGTGGTGTGCTTTCGTGGCCGACTCTGACCAAGTATCGACTAAAACAGCCGTGCCCGTTGAGAAATTGCGTTGTGTAGAAATTCACTGTGCCATGTCTTCTGTTTATCCAGCGGCAAACATCTGGGATAAGGGTATGAGTCCACCGGCCGTTGATGAGTCCCATCGTCTGTGTGTGTGTGTGTTTTTTTTTTTTTTTAAATTCTTTATTATTTACAACTATATGTATTAACATAAGAAGATCCCGTCCCTGCGGAACGGCTGCGAAGCATTGTTTCGCAAGGACAATGGCTCCTCCTATGACTCCTCTCTTCGCTGACTCTCACACCTACGGAGCTCTATCATAGTGGAGGCGGTGAAATTGCTGAATTGAATCCAGAAATTTGAATATCCAATCATCGTCTCGACTGAGTTCCTGGCGTCAGTTGACGACCCGCCGAACGCAACAGCTCGTGCGACGGAAACTGTCCTTCACGAAGGCACTGCGTGTACACCTTTGCAAATATGTGTGGCATGCAGAATATCGCCAACTTTACCGCCCGGTTGGGGATTCCATCGGGACCAGGTGTAGTTCTTCCGACGTTACTGGCTCTACTACAAATGCAGCATCGAGTAGCTCGCTATTATTCAACAAATCCGTGGAAGGAAACAGCGTCTCTACGATTGATTTGATCCTAGCTGGATCGGAAGGCGTCACTGCATTGTTAGCGCTTAAACGTTTAACGACCATCCTGTATGCCCTTCCCCATGGGTCTTGCTCAGCTGAATCGCTGAGTCTTAGGAAGCACTCCCGTTTGCATATCTTAATGGCTTTCTTCAGCGCTTTCCTGGCAGCACTGTAAGTCGCGTGAAGTTCGGGCCAACTAGAGTGAGTTGTTTTGCGTGCACGTTGGTAACGTCTCCTGGCAGAAAGACATGTACATCTTAGAGCAGCAATCTCGTTGTTCCACCAATATGTCGCCGCTTGGGAGCCCCTAAACGCCTTCCTTCGTTGCATGCTGGCGTCACATGCGAGCTTGATGTGGTGCGACAGCTGAGTGGCCATCTGCTGTGCTGAGCCTGCAACTTCCAAACTTCTCATCGTCTCCATGAAATTTGTTACCCGAAGAGTCTCTTCTCCATAAAACAGCCGCTTCGTATGTTGGGTTAAAGATCGATTATTACCTTCGCCTATCGAGAGCACCAATGCCTCGTGGTCACTGGCAGTGTAGTGGTTACACAGGTGCCAGGTCGTGTGTGGCGAGAGGGAGCTCGTGACGAAGGTTAAGTCAATAATCGATCCGGAGCCTCCTTTGTTGAATGTGTTGGTGGTGCCCTGGCTCAAAAGAACTACATCAAGTGCAGCAAAAGCTTCAAGTAGAGCTTGACCTTTTGCTATGGCATCTGAGCTGCTGCTTTTGGAGGTGTCGCTTCCCCACTCCTGGCCCCATGCGTTGAAATCGCCAGCTATCACAGTAGGCTTGTGATCTCTAGCGTCACTAACCAGCTCGTCCATTGCTGCAGCAAAGCCTTGGCGGCTCAAGCTAGGTGGAAAGTAACAGCTGTAAACCCAAACACGTGCCAGCTTGGTCCTTACAAAATGTCTCGATGCAGCGCTAAATGACAGCTGTAAGGAAGGCCTACCACAGGACTATATCGCTGCTTTCCCAGACATGCTTTGGACCCAGCAGCCATCTTCTGGGGATCTAATGATGGCAGCATCAGATCTCAGGTCACGCACAGACTGGGTGAGCAAGTCACTGGCAGCCTCACAGTGGTTCAAGTTTATTTGGTAGAAACTAAACATTATTAGAGTTTCTTGCCTTTACCGATGCTTTAGAGGCCATTGGGCATCTTAGGCTGCCTGCAGGATGTTTATCCGACTTCCCATTGCCAGCACATAAGAAACATTTTGCTTCGTTACGGCAATCACGAATTTTGTGACCTTGATCGCCGCATCGGAAGCACCAGCCGCTTCTATCCTCAGAGCTGACACAATTCGCTGCTATATGGCCGAATTCCAGACATTTATAGCATCTTGATGGCAGATTACACTCCCGAATGCGACAGACTGATCAGGCAATCCTGACCTTGCCAGCCGTCAGCACAGTTTTTGCCTGGGTCGCTGGAAGAGTGATAATAGCCCGTTGTGTGCCACCATAGCCTCGTTGCAGGCTTTTTATTGAGCTCAAGTCTAGCAAGACGCCAATCTGCTCATTAAAAGCCACTTTGAGATCTTCTGGGGTGACTATCTCGTCCAGATCAAGCACCTCCAGTCTCGTTTGCTGAGTCAGCATCCGTGCCTCTACCTTTCCCTCAAGAGCAGATCCGATACTGTCCCGTAGCTGCTGCGTGCTCTCTAGATTGGTATCATTAAGCTCTGGCAGAAGAGCACTTTACTCTTCGAACACTATCACCGACACTCTTTAATTTTTCGCTCTGATTGCGGGTGACCAGACTCAAAATATCTGAGTATGTCATCTTCTCCTTTGGCTAGATGATGATAGCATTGGGGCGAACTCTTGGCTGTCGTACATTTGACTTCTTCCTTCACTTTTGTCCACTCTTTTGCTGGAGGATCCCATTTCTCAGTCGCCGGAGTCTGCCTAAAAGGCACTGGCAAACCTGCAGTAGGGCCTACATGTCCTTTACTGCGTTTTTGCGTGCTCTTATCTAACCTCTCGTGTTGCCGTTTTGAGCCATTCGGTTGTGGAGACCACTGTGTCTCTTTGGCTTGCTGCGCAACGCTCTCCTTCCCCCGAAAGTTAGCATTAAAGTTGTGTAATGCTGACTTTTGTAGTCTCAACACTTTCTGTGCCAGCTCCTTCATCACCTTGTTGTACTGAGCGTCTCTTAGCATTTTAGACATCTCAGTCTCAAGGGATTGACTGGGAGTACTGCTGGGGCTGAAACGGGCACTGTCATCTCCTGATCTCTCTTTCATAGCAAGTGGTTATGTGTGTGTGTGTGTTTTTTTTTTTATATTCATTTATTCTCCATATTGTAGCTAACTCCTAAATTAAATTACGTAATATTATAGTAACATTATAAGTTTAGTGTGAGAACAAATTTAGAGTCTGCGGTACAGCCTATTTAGCATTGCATCGCAGACACCAAGACCCCCTCGGTTCTACTCCGCTCTCCTGCTACGCTCGGCTCTTCTTAGTGCGATCATTACCGCCGACGCGAACGTGCACACTGCGCTCCAATTTTGCGATGACTTCAGCATCAACGGGACCAGGTTGGCTACCGTAATGGAACTGTCAAGTGCCTCCTCCAGCATACTCCTATGACCAGCAAACCGTTCGCACTCAAAGAAAACATGGTGTGCGTCCTCCACCTTGCGTCGACCACAACTTGGGCATTCGTCTGTGGAATCGTGCCCGAATCGCTTAAGATAGCTTCTGAAGCATCCGTGACCTGACACGAGCTGGGTTAAGTAAAAGTTTACCTCGCCGTGCCTCCTTATAATCCACACTGCAAGATCGGGAATAAGCCGATGTGTCCAGCGAGCTTTAGGCGTGCTGTCCCACTTCGCTTGCCATCGACTGATGACTCGCTGTCTGGCTGGCACCCGTAGGTCTACAGCTCCAAAGGTTTCCTCCATCTCGAGTATTAGATCCGTTATCGGGATCATCCCCGCGATAGCCAGTGCAGCCTCGTCGGACACTGTCCTAAAGGCACAGCACACGCGAATAGCGCTAAGCCTGTATACCGAGCAGATACCTCGGTAGTATCTCGGCACGGAGGCTGCTCTGTGCCATACAGGCGCGGCATATAGGATAATAGACCTAGTTACACACGAGTATTAAGCATTATCCGTGCGAGCGCTCGAGTAGAATCCGCTGCCTTTTGATGGACATACTCCATGTGCTCTCTGAACGACATCCTCGTATCCAGCATCACTCCAAGGTATTTTATAGTCCTCTTGGACACGACTGTGGTGTTGCCGACCGTGATGCGAGCAGTTTCCACCCTCTTTCGACTGCTTACGAGAACCGCCTCGGTTTTGTGCGCCGCCAGTTCTAAACCAACTGATGAGAGCCATTGGTGGACTCGGCTAATACTTAGGTTGCAGGACTCCTCGGTTTCATGCAACTCCTTCCCAACGACAACGATTGCCACGTCGTCGGCGAACCCAATAATTTGAGTACCTGCTGGGAGATCCAGACGCAACACGCCGTCATACATAATATTCCACAGCAGCGGTCCTAGGACTGGAACACCAGCTGACACTTGGCGTACTGAAGCAGTCCTCATGAGAAATAGCTGCATATAATCTCTATCAGGTAGTAGGGATCTCGAAAGCCATCAAGCGCCTTGAGGATAGAGTCCCATTTGGCCGTGTTGAAGGCGTTCTTTATGTCCAGGGTACTTCTTAGGACCTCCTTGCCATCTGATTCCTTGAATTGCACTCGTGGCAGTATCTACAACCTTGGCAAGTGCGTCCAGAGTCGATCTGGCCTTGCGGAATCCTAACTGGTTCGGTGACAAGCCACCTGATCTACTGATTGCGATCTCAATCCTGGAGCAAATCAGTTTCTCGAACACTTTTCCAAGTCGCTGGAAAAATGCGCTCAGTTAGGCATACATTGAATATTTCGGTGAACACTGTAGAATGCAGAGAGATTGCCATCTTAAGTGCACGATTCGGGATGCAATCCGGTCCTGGGGCTTTCCTGGGCTTGAGGTTTCTGGCCACTAGGAGGACCTCATCAACCGTGACCAAATCGATAACATTCGTAGGTACATGGTGTCGCCTATATTGGTTCCGCCTTGCCATACTGTTGTCGCATGCGTGTGATAGCTGAGCTGCGAGTTGGCTGACTCTGTTATCAGCGCTCACAGTGGTAAAGATATTCTGCGTTGCAATGCAAAATGCCTGATTGTCGAACGTTTCGCTGCAGTACGCCTTCCGTGGTGGTGTGGACTGCCTTCTGAGTTCTGGACGGTCTCCAATCGTGCACAAAATTACAACGTGGTCGCTTGCGGTGTAGCAGTTGCTGATCTTCCAGTGCGCTACGCCAAAGAGAGGTGCGCTCACAAAAGTAAGGTCGACGATCGAACCAATGCCAGCTCTGCTAAAAGTATGCTGATTCCCATGATTCAGCAACGCTAAATCTAATGTTGCGAAAATCTCCAGAAGTGCTTGGCCCTTTGCGTTAGTTGTCTGGCTACCCCATTCCTGTGCCCAGGCGTTAAAGTCGCTGCAATAACGACTTTATTGCGTCCCCTGGCATTATCCACCAGCTCCTCTAGTACATTTGTAAACTCGCTCAGGTGCAAACTGGGTGCCAGGTAGCAGCTGTAGATCCACCTGCAGCCCACTTTTGCTCGCACAAAGCCATTTGCCTGCTTTGTGTCCGTTAACGGCATCGAGGGGTCTCCACATGACCATAACGCAGCTTTCCCACTAGTGTCGTTAACCCATCGTGTGGTGTAGATAGACTTCTGGTGGTGTGGCTCGCTGATAATAGCTACATCTGTGCGCTGCTTCCTGGAGGATTGGTCCGGCAGGGCTTGTGCTGCGATGCAATGGTTAAGGTTGGTTTGAAGTAACCTTAGCATCGCATTTTGCTCAGTGCTTCGCGAAACGCAGGGAATCGAAAGCTGCCCATTGCGTGGTCCACCGTTATTTCGCCGTGTTTCGTGCACAGACAGCATTTTGCAGGATTTTTGCAACTCTTGGCCTCGTGCCCTGCCTCTCCACACTTAAAACATACTCCGTGTAGGTCATCCTTGCTGGTGCATTTTGCTGCGATATGCCCATACTCATGGCACTTGAAACATCGTTGAAGCTGCAGAAAGGGCCGAATTCTGCAGACTGACCACTCGATGCGGATTTTCGCAAGGTCTACTAATATCTTTGATTTGATCGCCGAAAGATTTAGCTTGGCAGCCTGAGAACCGTCTTTCATGGCGCGGAGCGATTGGACGACATCAATACTCATCGTTTGGTCTTTTAGAGATCTTTTAACCGCCTCGATGACGATGATCTAGGTCACGGATTTCAACTTGACTCGTGTCCGTCAGCGTCTTGACGACAGCTCGGCTACCCAGGACCTTTTCAACAGACGCCTGTAACTAGCTTGCTGGCTCCCTGTTTAAGCGCAACAACAGATCCCCTTTTGTTGTCTTGCGCACACCTTGCACATCTTCACTCAGCAGTTTCAGGGAGGGGTGGCTTTACACTAATCTGAGGATATCTACATAGCTGCATTCACCTACTCCAGACACTGTGATTGCGTCCGCTCGAATTCTCATCTGCGGTTGCTTCCAACCTTGGACTTTTGTCCATGCTTGTGTGTGTGTGCTTTTTTTAAACCCCGTACTTAAAAAAAAGTACAGGGGTCTATTAAATTTGTTTAAAAAAAATGTGCGTAACAGGCAGAAGGAGGCGTGGCAGACCCCATAAAGTATATATATTCTTGATCAACATCAACAGCCGAGTCGATATAGCCATGTCTCGTCTCGTCCGTCCGTCCGTCCGTCTGTATGAAAATCGAGATCTCAGAGACTATAAGAGCTAGAGACACCAAACTTGATATGTAGGTTCATCTATATTGCAAGCAGATCAAGTTTGTTTTAGAATTTTGCCACGCCCCCTTGAACGCCCTAAAATCCAAATTAAAAATTTCATATCTAAATTACAAGAACAATTTGAAAGCTAGAAACTGCAGATTTTGCATAAATGAAGCGTAAATAGTCCACGACCTGTGTAGAAAATTTCATTGCGATCGGACGGTAAATAGCGAAGATATTAAAATAATAAGTTAAGTTGTTTAATTGTGTGAGGGTTGGCAGTAATCATAAATAAATGACATTAATCGTAAATTAATGCTGTTGACAAAACTGAAATTTGGCAATTAAACGTCACATGGCTCCTGTGGCGTAGCGTACTGAGTCGTTGAATTGATTTTATACTATCGCGCAGGTCGCATGTTCAAATCCTGTATCGGGCAGATGGTTTTTTATTTACTATATATATTAGATGTGTTAAATTGCCATGTTTTATTAATGGTTATATTGACATAAATATTAACATTTGATTTTAATATAAATTTTGTAATTCTTTTCTCAATAAGAGTACTACAATAAATAATATTGCAATATATCAGGTATCAGCAAATGGTATGGTGGCTCAAAGTGTAGAGTCTCCATACTTTGGATTTTTCTTTTGTCATCGGGTCGCGGGTTCAATTCCCTGCCGCGCCAACTTTTTTTCTAAATTTAGCTGATTTTAGATATTTGTCGGGTTCATATTCCAGCATGGTCGTATAGTTTTTTTAAATTTAAATTATTGTTTGTTTATGTTATACTAGGGGCTCCGCTCCCTGCTCGCTTCGCTCGCCAACCCCCAGCTCGCTTCGCTCGCGGAAATGAAATTTAGTTAATAATGTTAATTAAGGTTAGTCAAAGTAACCTTTAGTATGAGTTTGGTTGAGATTTCTTAAGAAAGAAAAACAATTTTCATACTAATCGATAATTTGCATTATATTGTTCCTATAGCAGCTATATGTTATAGTAATCCGACTTTTACGAAATTTGGTCAGAATGATGAGTGACAGTCCCAAACATATAATCTGTAAGTTTGGTTAAGATATCTTAATTTATATAATATAAGTCACATTAACCTTTAGTATGAAAAACTTTTTTGTTTCTTAAGATATCCAAATCAAACTCACAGATTGTATGTTTTGCGACAGTCTCTTACATTCTGAACCAATTTGGTCGAAATCGTTCAACTATATCATATAGCTGTCATAGAAAAGATCAGTCGAAAATCATGTGTTAGTATGAAAAACTTTTTGGTTTCTTAAGATATCTTAACCAAACTTACTTTGGGACAGTCTCTTACATTCTGACCAAATTTGGTCGATGTCGGATTACTATATCGTATGAAACTAACCATTGGTATGAAAAACTCAGCAGCTGTATGATATAAGAATCCGACTTTGACCATATTTGGTCAGAATGTAAGAGACAGTCCCAAACATATAATCTGTAAGTTTGGTTAAGATATCTCAAGAAACAAAAAAGTTTTCAATACTAAAGGTTAATTTCATCCGATTATTGCTATGGCAGCTATATGATATAGTAATCCGACTTTGACCAAATTTGGTCAGGATGTAAGAGACAGTCCCAAACATATAATCTGTAAGTTTGGTTAAGATATCTTAAGAAACAAAAAAGTTTTCAATACTAAAGGTTAATTTCATTCGATTATTGCTATGGCAGCTATATGATATAGTAATCCGACTTTGACCAAATTTGGTCAGAATGTAAGAGACAGTCCCAAACATCTAATCTGTAAGTTTGGTTAAGATATCTTAAAAAACAAAAAGTTTTCCATACTAAAGGTTAATTTCATCCGATTATTGCTATGGCAGCTATATGATATAGTAATCCGACTTTGACCAGACATATAATCTGTAAGTTTGGTTAAGATATCTTAACAAACAAAAAAGTTTTTCATACAAAGCAATTCCATGACCTTTTGACCTCGGGTAAACACACTTCCAGGTGGAATTTTACAAAACGCCGTCTTATTGCACGATGAAATTGTCTCAGCTATGTTGTGTGAAAATTTCAGCTCTTTAACTTTAGCCGTTTGGCCTACACGTTGATATGTCAGTCAGTTAGTCAGTCAGTCAGGACAAAGAGTTTTATATATATAGATAAGTCACATTAACCTTTAGTATGAAAAACTTTTTGTTTGTTAAGATATCCAAATCAAACTCACAGATTGTATGTTTTGCGACTGTCTCTTACATTCTGAACCAATTTGGTCGAAATCGTTCAACTATATCATATAGCTGTCATAGGAAAGATCGGTCGAAAATCATGTGTTAGTATGAAAAACTTTTTGGTTTCTTAAGATATCTTAACCAAACTTACTTTGGGACGGTCTCTTACATTCTGACCAAATTTGGTCGAAGTCGGATTACTATATCGTATGAAACTAACCATTGGTATGAAAAACTCAGCAGCTGTATGATATAATAATCCGACTTTGACCATATTTGGTCAGAATGTAAGAGACAGTCCCAAACATCTAATCTGTAAGTTTGGTTAAGATATCTTAAGAAACAAAAAAGTTTTCAATACTAAATGTTAATTTCATCCGATTATTGCTATGGCAGCTATATGATATAGTAATCCGACTTTGACCAAATTTGGTCAGAATGTAAGAGACAGTCCCAAACATCTAATCTGTAAGTTTGGTTAAGATATCTTAACAAACAAAAATGTTTTTCATACAAAGCAATTCCATGACCTTTTGACCTCGGGTAAACACACTTCCAGGTGGAATTTTACAAAACGCCGTCTTATTGCACGATGAAATTGTCTCAGCTATGTTGTAAGAAAATTTCAGCTCTTTAACTTTAACTGTTTGGCCTACACGTTGATATGTCAGTCAGTCAGTCAGTCAGTCAGGACAAAGAGTTTTATATATATAGATTTACATATTAATATTAAAATATTATATGAACATGTTACATTTACATTCAATGTTAATGTTATTTTATGTTATTGTTATAGTAACGTTCAATATCTTTGTAAAATTAAAAATATTTTTAGACCCCTACTTGATCTATATTGCAAGCAGATCATGTTTGTTTTTTTTGGGACGGGCCACTATATCATATCAAGCTTTACTACTATTAAAATCAAGCTTTAGTATGAAAGCCTTTTTGTTTTTTGAGATATAACAACCAATATTACAGAATAAGTATCTGAATTTGTCGTCTACATACTGACCAAAGTTGGTTGAAATCGGTTAACTGTATCACATAGCTGTCATAGGAAAGATCGATTGAAAATCAAGTTTCAGTATAAAAACCTGTTTGGTTTTCTGAGATATCTCAACCAATCTTACAGAATAAGTATCTAAACTGGTCCTCTACTTATTGACCAAAGTTGGTTTAAATCGGTCAACTATATCTTATAGCTGTCATAGGAAAGATCGATTGAAAATCAAGTTTTAGTATGAAAATCTTTATTTTGAGATATGTTTTATGAGATATGTTAACCAAACTGACAGAATCTGCTTTTGGGTTGATTTTATATATCCTGACCAAATTTGTTTGAAACCGGACCACTATATATATTATAGCTGTCATAGAAACGATCGGTCAAAATTCAAGAATTAATATGAAAAACTTATTTGTTTTGTGAGAAATCTTATCTAAACTGACAGCATATGCATCGGAGCTAGTCTTATATATCTTGAACTAAGTTTGTTCAAATCGGAAAACTGTATCATATAGCCGTCATTGGAACAATTAGTCGAAAATTTAATACAGAACACTGCAAGCGCATCTAAGTGCCTAGGTTCTGGGTATCCCACAGTCGATTAAACAAAATATTTTTTCATACTAAGCACGGGGTCTCCGACAGTCGCGTGTGCGCGACTGTAGCACCGCGAGTGAAGCGAGCCGGGGGTAGGCGAGCGAAGCGAGCAGGGCGGAGCCTCCTTGTTTTTTTTAATTCCGTTTTATTAACTCTAATTGCGAATATTAAAGGTAGGTACCATATATATAAGTAGATAAGTTTAGTGGTAGCCTGTCCCTGCGTAACGGAAGTTAGTCACTGCGTCGCAAGAACGGTGGCTACGACTAAACTATTCTATTTCTCTCCCTCTCAACTCTGCGGAGCTCCTGCATCTCGCCAGCCGCGAAGTTGCAGAAAGTATCCCAGAATCCCACGTTCATGGTCATCATGTACACGATGCTGCCACTTAAATGGGTTGTCCAGCTGCCGCTGTGAGTCGCTGCCTCTGGTCGTCAAAACGCCCACATTGGAAAATAATGTGCTCGGCGTCCTCGAAAAATTCTACTCCACACCATGTGCAATGTGGCGATCGTTCATTGCCGAATCTGTGCAGGTTTTGCCTAAAACAGCCATACCCGCTGAGCAAATGAGTTGCATAGAAGTTGACACTTCCGTGTTTTCGCTCTATCCAGCGCCTGATATCAGGAATCAGCCTGTGCGTCCATTGCCCTTTGTATGACTCATCCCATCGCCTTTGCTAGCTGTCCATGGTCACAACTCTGGCCTCCTGTCGTGCCCTTCTTCTTTGTGTGCTTTCTCTTGTAGCTGAATCGACCGCTTTCTCTTCTGCCGCCAATACCTCAATCGGCGCTATACCAGCGATGACGAGAGCAGTACGTCGAACACAGTCCTAAAAACACTGCAAACGCGACGTGCACAGAGTCGGTGAGCTGATTTCGTGTCTCTGGGGTAGCTCTTCACCTTAAGTGCGTCAGCCCGGATTGGGGCAGCGTATAGCGTAATTGCTCTGGTAACGCTCGTTAGCAGCAATCTTCGCTCCTCCTTGGGACCCCGAGTGTTGAGCATTATTCTCGACAGAGCCCGGATCGAGTGTGCCGCTTTTTCCTGCACGGCTTTTTCCAGGTGCTTTTGGTAGCTTAGATGGGTGCCTATCACAACTCCAAGATACCACGACGTCGTTATCGATGTTTATTCGATCTGTTTCTACTCTCTTCCGACTTCTTATGAGCACCGCTTCGGTTTTGTGAGAAGCCAGTATAAGGCCCACAGACTGGAGCCACTGCATCACCATTTGAACTGCCTCGCTACAGGTTTCTTCGGCCTTTCACAGATGTTTAGCTACAATGACTAGTGCTACGTCGTCCGCATATCCGATAATTTGACAACCAACGGGAAGTGTCAGACGCAGGATTCCGTCGTACATAGCGTTTCACAGGAGTGACCCCAAAACTGAACCTGGGTGCACTCCCGCAGTGATGCAATGAGATGCAGTGCCATCCGTGGTAGCGTAAAGCTTCAAAATAGCTCCTCACAATAGCATAAATGTATGCAGGGACATCAAAAGCTCTCAAAGTACATCCCCAGTCGGCCGTGTTGAACGCATTTTTGATGTCCAGTGTGACAATGAGACAGTACTTTTTGGCGCCACCTTTCCATCTGCTCCCATCGATTGCAGTTGAGGCAATCTCTGTCACCTTGCGAATGGCATCAATGGTGGATCTGGCCTGCCTGAAACCATATTGGTTTGGTTTGAGAGCCCGCCGCTGCTGTTAATTGCTGCATCAAGTCTTGAACAGATGAGGCGTTCCAGAACTTTTCCTAGGGCGTCAATCAGACAGATCGGTCTGTACGAAGACGCACCTTCAGGCGGCTTGCCGGGCTTCGGGAGCAGAACCAGTTTCTGTAGTTTCCAGCGATCCGGAAAAATGCCTTTACAAAAACATTGCGTAAAATCTCTGGTCGCAGCGACATGGCTAACTTCACTGCACGATTTGGGATGCCGTCAGGGCCTGGTGCCGGGTGCCGCGGTGTGTCTCACGATGGATGCGCTCCTTATCAGATGGTTGTGAGGCAGCAATCTGCGTGCCTCACATTTTCACTACTGCGGAACCTAACGAAGCAAATGAACGGAACCTTTTTTTTACGAACACCTGAGGAACCGAATGAACGGAACTGATTGAGCCGAATCAGTTCCAGCACATCTGGCAACACCCATCTGCCAACGCGATCGGCACGAACATCGCATCAACCCTGGAAATATCGCATCACGAGACGCCAGCTTGCCAAAATGGCCGACGGCGTCACTTCACTTTTCCTGGTGAGCTTGAGTGTACGGATGTCGTCTGAAGTGAATAGTGATAGTACGAAAACGTGTGGAAAACGTGACGAAGTGCCACGTGGGAACAACAACGGAACAGCAAGCAACCTAACGTGGGAACATCAACGCAACAACAAGAGAACAGAACGGAACAGAACACAACCAGCAACGGACGGTAACGGCGACGCCGAGTATTTTGCAAAACATGAGTGTCTGCAGCAGCAGCGGCGACATCCGTTTTGGCGCCAAAAGCTTTGCGCTTGGCCAGCGGAGCACCTGCCACAGCCGGCGTGGCTTGTAACAGGGTGAGCGTGTGTGTGTGTGTGCGACAGCAACTGTCACTTTTGCGTCAATCCGGCAGCAACAACCACAGCAACATCGATTGCCAGCAGCAACAGGCAGCAGCAACTGCCACTTCTGCGCCAACCCGGCAACAACATCGACTACCAGTAGCAACAGGCAGCAGCAACTGCTATCGCTGGTGCCAACTCGGCAGCAACCACAGCCAGCAACCACGGCAGCAACAACCACGGCAACAGCACGTCCCAGCAACAACAGGCAGCAACAACGACAACAGTGAGCAACAACAGGCAGCAACAACGACAACAGTGAGTAACAACGGGAGCTCAGCAGAGCAACGACAGCGAGAACGACGAGGATTTCAAGATTGCTGGTAAGCTGGCCAATAGCCAACCGTGTCCTCTCCCACTCTGGGAGGTGGGGAAAGGATCAACTTTGAATATGCTGCGACTGCTTGAATCGCGGGAATAAAGAAAGACTCTTGTGTACACTTAAATCGATATGTATGGGGGAATCTTGCGGGCATGAACATTTCTTTCAGCATATAGCGACTCCCCTATCGGGTCGCCTCCATGACTCACACGATTCCTAGGAGGTGATCTCAGACAACCCAGGAAAGGGGAATCTGAGTTGTTTCCAGTGATTCAAGCACCGGCTAAGCCGCTTCGTCTCATGGATCACCACTCAGCCCTTTCTGAAACGAGTCACAGTCTGGGATTCCTCCGAATCGGGCACCTCAAGGGCACGATGTGGGAAGACGAATCGAGCGCGGCTCGAGGGCACTTCCCGTCGTCGCTCTTGAGGTACCTTTGGATTCGAGTGGTCATTGGAGGCGATGCGAAGTGAAGTCGGAGGACGACATCTGTCGAAGCTCTGTCTCCAGTAGTCCCAGAAGTTTACAAATTTTCTGTAAAAAAAACCCTGGCCGGACTGAGACGCCGACCCCGGCTGGGGAAACTTCCTTACATGGTGATGGATTGTGATTGATGTTGCCATTGCCGCGTATCTCGCTGATAATAGCTGCGTCTCGAGTAATCTCTATCCCTCTCCCTGTCTCTCTTCCGCTCCCGATCACGTGAATCCCTGTGATGCCGCTGATGCTCCGTGGTGCGACTGCGACTGTGACGTCGACGCTTAATGGAACGACTGCGACTGTGAAGCTTGTTGTTGTAGCCAGAAATACGACGTGCTATTAAAAATATTCTTGCTGTCGCAGAATATATCCTTGCTGCGCAGGATTCAATAGAAATATTATAGTTGTCACAGAATATAGTCCTTGCTGCCGCAGGACAGTTGCCAACAATCTTGGTTGTCGCAGGATTTGTTATCCATAAACTCATTGTCACAGGATATAGCCTTGCTGCCGCTATATTTATTACATATTCTCTAGCTGTGTAAAACATAATTCTTGCTGTCGCAGACAATCGTCACCAAGCTTTGCTGTCGCAAGACCCACGAGAAATATTCTGGCTATTGTGGCTTGGTTTTCTCTTGTCTACCATAAAAAATTAACGCGCTGCCATTCTTTTTTTCATTTTTCACGATTTTTAAATGGTGGACATTTGGTTTTTGCTTTACATTTGTCAAGTTGAGTTGAGTTTTTGCGACTTTTGGTTTGTTTCTGGTGTGAGATAGACATTGGAGATTCTTGGGTTCCGTTTTGGTGGAACCGCAAAGTTGTTGAAAGCCCATTGTGTGTACATAAGGTTATTGCACCCAAACCAAAAGTGATTTCAATTCTCCTACTCCCTCTCTTTCTCACACTCATTATCTCTTGGGATAGCACCTCTGACTTTTGAGTTATGAGGCAGTAGCAGATTTTAAGATGGGCTGAGTCTCAGCGGTATTTACCAAAAGTTAGAACCCTTTGAGTTTTGTTTATTTTTCAAATATATTCAAGGCCTATAGAGACCTGTGTGCATTAGAGCTTAAACTGTTGTCCTATTGTTAACTAACTGAATTTGGTATAAGCCAGAAAAACATTCAGTTTTAGCTGACAAAAGCCATGTGACAGTTGCTAGAACCTTGACGCTGTCAATGCCATTAAATAAATCCATACATCTGGCATGTAAATATAAATATAATGGCTCATCATGCTTTATATGTAAAGTCAGATGTAACGTATTTTTCTCTGTTTCGTGTTCGTATTCAAATGCTAAATATAACTGTCAATTAAACGCCCAATTCCAATTCAAATTCCGATTCATAAATGGCGGGGACGTAAGGATCGTTACAGGCCATACTGTCGAGCATACTCAACTGTCGAAGACCCCGAATTTACTATAGAAAAAGCAAAGACTGGTGAAGTTTGATAAATATTTAATTTACTCTACTGTAGGATACACTGAAGATTTGATGTCCTAGCAGAACGCTGTATTAAATTAAAATAATCGTTTTAATAACGGCTATATTATATATAAAGCCGATTTGAATCAACTTCGGGAATGATATAAAAGACCAACCCAGATTCATATGCTGCCAGTTTGGTAAAGATTTCCCAATAAAACAAAAACTTGATTTTCGACCAATCGTTCCTATATAGTGAACCGATTTAAAGCAAATTTGGTTAGGATGTATTAAGCCAACCCAGATGCATATGCTGTCAGATTGGTTAGAATATTTCGAAAAACAAATGAGTTCTTCCTACTAAAACTTGATTTTCGACCAAACGTTCGTATGGCAGCTTTATGATATAGTGGTCCGATCAAAAAGAATTATATAAAAATAAACTTGATCTGCTGATGATATAGATGAACTAAGCAGGTTCCAAGTTTGGTGTCTCAAGCTCTTATAGACTCTGAGAACTCGGTGTTCATACAGAAGGAACGACAGAAGGATGGACGGACAGACGGACATGATCAAATCGGCTCCCCTATTGATGCTGATCAAGAATGCTGATCAAGGGTCTGCCACGTCTCCTTCTGCCAGTTACGCACATTTTTTTTAAGCAAACCTAATAGACCCCTGTACTTTTCCTTAAGTAAATGGTCTAAAAATTATATTGTTATTGTATCATTCTTTATTGCACTTATCTTACAACAGCAATATTTAAAATATTTATTTTATTTTGATAAAGTAACAAAAATAATGGGAGTATTCATCCCACTCACTTTGAAAAAACGGAAATTTCGTCCTTCAATTTGCTTCTCCGTATTTTTGAGTATTCGGACAGAGCATGTTCACTCAATTCATTAGAAGACGCAGCCGAACTCATTCAATTCAGTTAAACATGAATGTCGTTTTGAACGCAGCAGCTGCCATTCGGCATGCGACGAGTCGGTTTGCGTCTGGATGAGCACACGACTGCGATTCGATAACACTACTACTTTCCTTCTGTTTGTTGAAGAGATTGGCGTAACATTGATAGGATCTTACAAACTATTCCACGTTCAGAATATTTTGAAAAAATTAGCTTGCTGAGTTAATTAGACTTAGTGTGAGCGGTAGCTATAAATATGACATTTAATTAGTTCACTTTTATCCTTGTTCAATCTTATACAAATATTGCATCAAATCAGCATTTGTGTGTTCCTCGGTATATTGTCAGCGTCATATATAGGAAGGTGACGATTTACGGGATCGCAAGCGAGGTTTAGACGGGCTTCTTAGGCTGTGTCGTGCCCTGCTGTCTGATTGAAAGCTGTGATCATTCCATGGCTCCGAAACTCGCCCAAACCACTGGACTAAATCCATGACCTCCGACTGAAAACCACATGCTTATAAACTGTTTATATTTGATAATTTAATGATTAGGTCACCTGTAAGTTCTGTGGCAATTCCTTGAATATCTCACTCTTAGTTAATTCGGCATGTTGTGATAGATAAGAAAGGCAATTGGATTTAAGCACTGTGGCCACGTAGCGGTCAGCAATGCCTAAAAGACAGACTACCGATTCCTCATCGATCAATGAGTTCAATGTATTTTCACAAAGTTCCTATATGAAAAAATAAGAATGTATACATTATATAAACGAATAGACAGAAATTATATAAGCATAATGCCAATTCATATATAATATTAAGTAACCTTCAGATCATCAACGGAGTATCTATCAGCTAACAACATTAGCTCGCATATTTGCTCGGCTCCCACGGTGCGATCTATAGGAGCACCATAAAGATATAGAAGCAGCCTTCGAAATATTACCGGCGAAGTATCTGTGATTATGACCTTTTTGTTTATTGACTCCTGCATGCCCGACATAAGCGCTTTTTTAAACCATTCGCAACGTGTTGCCACAATAACACGATGTGCCTTAAAGCTATGCACTTGCAGTGATACATTTGTTGGCCCACAGCTCATCGACGTCAACTTATCCTTGTTAGCAGACGATGTATATGTCTGGACCTCGAACTCCATGTCAGCCAGTTGTGCCGAGTGAAGTAAACGCAATGCATTTTTCGATAGATTGCTATTGGCGGCAATCGGAGGTTCGCACAAATGCCTTATTAAGTTGAGCTGCTCGGTATTAAATAAATAATCATTTAAACATGGATTTCAGTTAGTATATATACAATATGTAATAAAGAGCTGCACAAGCACCGCCACCACAGTTTTGTTTTATAAGCACTCTGCTCAAATTTAGTGCAAATACTTTTGTGTCAAAAAAGTTTGATATTCGAACCAATACTACACGTCAAAGCAATAGAACTAACAGAACAGAACCTAAGTAGAACATTATCAAAACCAGAGCTGGAAGATAAAATTTCACACATTGTTTTAAAGTAATCTGCTCACTTAATAAGCGGAATGAAACCAAGCACACATGCTCCCTCACTGAACCCAACACTTACATAATTCTTTTCGCTCGTGTTCTCTGCTTCGTATTTTCCGTTCAGCAAAGCAAACACTATTGAGCGCTATCAAAACAACTGCCTGCGAATAAACCAAGCACAAGAAGTGTTTTTTTTTTGTTCTTATAAACATGAACATATAAAGCAGGTAAGGTTCTAATTGAGAGCCGGGCTATAGGAAAGTCCGTTACTTACTTTTAGGAGCTTGTATTGCTTTAAAAATCAAAACAGCCCTTACTGCCATTATATTTATCCAATCTCTTTGAGAACAAGAATGATGCTACATTATAATCATAGATAATGTTCACTACCAAAACAAACGTATTATCTTAAAAACTGTAGATGTGGTGACTTTTCGCGAATTGCGGGGGCGCAGGGGAAATGCCAAAAATTTAAATCAAACTTGATCTGCGAGGGGCTCATGGAAAACCCCAATCAGATCAATAAGTATTAGTATTTTATTAGTATTGGTAGAAGTATTGGTATTAGTGTCAGTTGTAATACTAGTATATTTACCGTAAGTATCATTGTTAGTATGTTTAGGGATTTCTCAAATGGTATAGGAAAATAGAGGATTTATGGAAGGGAGAATTCTGTGGAAATGACGTGGTAGAGACTATTATAATAAGTGTACAAAACCCGAAAAGAACTGTGCAAAGCTAAATCAGTCTTGCAAGTAGTCAGGGACAAGGGCTGGTAATTCCAGCCGAAAAATTGAGGTGCCCTAAAAGGGAACTAGAATCAATTTTACCGCTAATCAATTTATGAAGAAAAACAACACCAAAATTTATTCTTCGATTGACCAACGACGAAAAATTCGTAATAAGAGCCTACTGGAGTACGATGGTAAGCAAAAATCGGGATCCCAGTTTAAACCACGTAAGGTAAAAGTAAAAATTGCCTTTGAACTGATTCAATTCGATGCTTATATGATACTGCGGGCACAAATTGCATGCATTCGTCCATGATGGGACGAACTAATAAGACTTAAAGGTGTTTAGTTATGAAATAATCATCAAATGCTTTCGATCAACGTTTGATGAATCCAAGTAGTACTCCCATGTATTTATTAAAAATGGTGGAGAAGTGCAAATTGAAGTTCAATTTGCAATCAAATAAAATTTCGAGATCTTTTACAGAAGATATACGTTGCAACGGGGTGTTGTCAATCTTATATAGACCTAACAAGGGGGCTCGCTTCCCTCGCGGAGAGGTGCGGCTACAGTCGAGTGTACTCGATATGTACAAATATGTTCCATATATCGATGGAAAGGTATTTTTGAGGGCTTTAGTATATAAGTAAAACACAACAGGTAAAATACGGTTTTTTATCACCGCAGACGGCAGTAAGCGTTAGTGACGAAACAACAGCCGAGTCGATATAGCCATGTCCGTCTGTCTGTCTGTCTGTCTGTCTGTCTGTCTGTCTGTCTGTCTGTCTGTCTGTCTGTCTGTCCGTCCGTCCGTGGGAGCGCCTAGATCTCAGCGACTATAAGGGATAGAGCAACCAAATTTGGTACACAGACTTCTATAAACCCCACGCAGATCAAGTTTGTTTTAAATTTTCGATCGGACCACTATATCATATAGCTGCCATATGAACGATCGGTCGAAAATCAAGTTGTAGTATGAAAAACTTTTTTGTTTTCCGAAATATCTCAACCAAACTGACATAATATGCATTATAGTTAATTTTATATATCCCGACCGAAATTGGTTCAAATCGGTCCACTTTATCATAAAGCTGCCGTAGAACCGATTTGTCGAATTTCAAGTCTTAGTAAGAAAAACTTTTTGTTTTCTAAGATATCGCAACCAAACTAACAGAATATGCATTATAGTTCGTCCTATACACCTTAGCCAAAATTGCTTTAAATCGGTCTACTATATCATATAGCTACCATACGAACGATCCGTCGACAATCAAGTTTTAGTACGAAAAACTTTTTTGTTTTCTGGGATATCTTAACCAATTTGACAGGATATGTATTAAAGTTGGTTTTATACATCCTGACCAAAATTGATTCAAATCGGTCCACTAAATCATATAGCTGCCATAGAACCGATTTGTCGAATTTCAAGTTTTAGTATGAACAACTTTTTTGTTTATTACGATATCTTAACCGATTTTACAGAATATGCAAATAAGTTGGTTTTATACATCCTGACCAAAATTGGTTAAGATCGGTTTACTATATCATATATCTGCCATAGAAAGAATTGGTCGATAATTAAGGATTTGGGTGAAAATTATTGTTGTTTCTGGAGATTTGTCAATCTGGAGAGTTTCTGGAGTTTCTGGAGTTTCTGTCAATCACTCGCTGATTATGAATTTTATTTTGTCTTATACGTCCTAAATGAATTTGGTCTTAATAGTATCACTGTATCATATAGTGGTCATTGTAACAATTAGGGCGGATGCCCTTTTCTATATTTTAGGAATATTCAGTATAAAATAAATGTCGAATATTTTTTCGGGTAGTTATTACATTAAAGTACTTTTATGGGGTTAACTTTGTTTGCAGTTATCATTATAAACTTAGAGTTTTTATATCTTTAGAATCTAAAATTCGTAAAATACTTTATATATATTCAAAGAAGTAACGGGTATCCTACAGTAGGGAGCTCGACTGTAGCCTTTCCGACTAGTTTTTTATTTGTATATGCTTAAAAGCCCTCAAAAATACCTTTCCGTTGATATATGGCTTCTGTGTTTTGGAAGCTATGAGGGTTTTAATTTTGGCTTTCCCGCTAACCTAGCGTGTTTTTCAAAATGTCGAAGAACAAACATTTCTAGATTTCCGATAAGGAATAATTCCTCATTAAAAAATGTAAGCTTTTTCAACGCTGATACGCACAGACAAACACACAACATAAGTGAAATTTTTCTTCATTTTTGAAAGTTCACTGAAAATTTCAAATTTGCTTATTTTTTGAACCAGTTGTTGGATTTTGACGATTGTGGTATCATTCGACTCGCAAACTATGATCGTTTTAATTTTAATTCTTAATTGTCGAAAAATCATTTCTATGACAGCTATATGATATAGAAGACCGATTTGAGCCACAGTTGGTCAGGATGTTAAGGACCAACACAGATGCATATTCTATTAGATTGGTTAAGATATCTCAAGAAAAATGAAAAGCGGGACCCAAAATATCTAGCTACATAAAGAACTTCAGGATAAATAGAAAAACATCTACACGCATCAACACAAACTTATCCCCATTCCACCCTATTCATAACGGCATACCTCAGGGTTCACCACTCTCAGTAGTCTTCTTTGTAATAGCCTTCAACAAGCTCGCCCAAACCCTCACCCAACACCCAAACACAAACTTAAGAGCCTACGCGGATGACTTTAATCTGATAATTAAACTAAAAAACAGGAAAGAGATAAATATAGAGCTTGTCCCCATCCTTGTAATATTCAAAACTGGTCCGACTACTCTGTAGCCACACTTTCTACCACGAAATGCAAACACACGCATGTTAGTAGAAAACATAACTGCAATTGCACCTTAAGTACAGGTAGCACGCAAATTGAAAATGTCACTACATTAAAAATACTAGGCCTTTACTTCAACTACAAACATAGATGGAACTCACACACACTCGTAGACAAACAATCAACATAATAAAATGGATCTCAAGCCCTAAATTCAACTGCAACACCTCCACACTATTTAGCATTACCAAAGCAATCCTTACCTCAAAAGCAGACAACGTACTCCCCTTTTACGGCCATTGCCCAAAAATAACAAAATAATGCGACCAATAAAATCCGCGCTACACACAGGTTTCAGAATCGCTCTTGGTGCATTTACAACTACCCCCGCAAAGAACATCTTACATGAAGCATGCGCCGATTCCTTAGAAGACAGACGGGATCTATTAACTGCTAACCTTATAAGATCCCTGATATCCGCAAAAAATACCCCAATCAGTCAAATATTAAAAACATACCGACCGCCCAGATGACCACAGCACAGATCAACAATAGACAGAATAATTGAATATAGTAAAACCCACAACCTACCCTTGCAGCCCACAATCACACCTAACCAGTCTACACCACTCTAGAACACACACCGACTACAAATTGACACAACACCAAGAAACTTAAAAAAAAAAAAAAACACAAGCCCACAAATATACCGCGCAGAATTCACAAGGATAAAAGCACAAAACTTTCATAAATACACCTACATCTACACAGATGGATCACAAATTGACTCAACCATCAGCTTGGCTATCACAAACGCATCAGACCCCATAAACTCATGCCTCTTGCGCCACCATTCCTCAGTCTTCTCTGCCGAAATATTTGCTATTACAGAAGCACTAAAGACATTCAAAAACAGAAGCGGTAAATATTGCATATGCTCAGATTCCCTATCAGCTCTAGACGTAATAAGCAACCCAAACAACAGCGAACACTACAACACACACGCAAAAAGCAACAAATCTTCCCCAAATTCAAACTGCTTTTGGTTCCCGGGTATGTAGGAATACCGGAAAATGAATTAGCAGATATCGCAACAAAAACGCTGTACAACAGCCACTCATACTCAAAGAAAATCTCAACATACAAGATATCCTAAAACACATAAAAGACACACATAAAAAAAAATGCAGCTCAACATAGAAAAAACATCTACCTGGTACCAATCAATCAACCACTTTTTCAAAAACAGCCACCTATTCCTCTCGCGTTCGCCTCTCGCCTGGGTTCTGGATATTCTACAGTCCAGTTTATTAGTATACAGTAGCACCGCGAGCGAAGTGAGAAGGGGCAAAGGCCTCTTGTTTTTTTGAATTTAACAAAAGTGCAACAAGTCATTAAACAAAACGGGACACATGTTCTATTTCTAAACAAAAGATCAAAATATATTGTTAATTGTCAAAGCTACACTAAAACAGAGTGTTTGGAAGTTCTCAACAGTAGTGAAGTCGAGCTTTGAACTATATTTTGTGCAGCTTTATAGTGTGTATGTGATAAATACCTTGATATTGTTGTAGTCATAGTTGTGTTTGTGCTTCATAGGTATCGTTTCAACATCGCTGAACTCCATATCCAAATTGTTTTCATGATCAGCTAGATTTGATGACTCCAAGAGGCCAAGCTCTATAATGGATTTTAAAAACTCTTGCTTTTTTACCAGTTTACAAATTAGTTCAATAGCGCGACGCAGTGCTGACTTGTGATCCAACAACTTTACAAAAACACCATTCTATATTAAAAAAAAAAAAACACGGATAGATAATTAGTAATAAAATCAAGTTCAAACGCTTTAGCTGAGAGTCCTTGACATACTTGCACTTTTTTATGACCATTATAAAGGCAAAAGGGTATAATGGTTTTGTGTAAATATATGCAACAATATGAGTCGACTTTTCGAGCCTGTCCCGCCCACAAGTTTGTCCTGATTTAAAAATCCTTCTTGGTTTCATAATCGTTGAAGATATATCTATCTTCTATCAAAAATGATTTTTGTCACGCTTTTCGGCCTGGAGCCCTAGTGCGAGACGTACCATTCATTGGTAAAGAAGTGGACCGAAATCCCAAAGTTCATGTCACTAAGTTGGCCCAGGACATAGCTGAGAGTTCCAATATTGTTCTTTGCCCACGCACTGTAGCAAGGACACTCAATATTGAAGGATTTCACTGCAGAACTCCTCACAAGAAGCCTAAGCGAGAAAGACCGTAAACATCGCTTGGAATTCACAAAAGAGCATATAAATAAGGAAATCGACTTCTGGAAACGTGTTATAGGTATATTCGGATGAGGGTAATTGTCTATTTGGTGCATGACCTCTCGAAAAATTATGAAAAAAAAACCTAGGTGGACGGCGAATAATCATGAATTATCGTATCCAAATTTCTTTCCGGCCCTCCGCGGTTTCTTTTTAAATGCATTTTAAAGTTTCAGTGCGATATAAATGTTTAATCAACTTTGATATGGAGGTGCGCAAGCGGTTTTGGATAGTCAATAATAAAAATGCAGTACGTTCCGTAATTCACAAACTTCAAAAAAAATTTCTTTACAAAGTAAAAATTTTGTGACGATAGCCTTTCCTTGCCCCAAAATTTCTGATATCCCATTTTGCGACGAACGGTATTTATTTTAGTATATAAATTAAAAATAAAATAAATAAATAATATAAAAAAAATTACATTCTGCACTGTGCGCAAAAAGGTTGCACTGAAAAAAAGACCAACTTCTAAAATTAAGAACATTCATCTTAAATATTTTGTTCTTAAAATAGGACCATTTTAAGACCAAATTAATAAAACTTAGAATATTAATCTAAAAATTCGCAGTTCTTAATATAAGAATTAAAAATCTTAAATTGTTAAGAAAATATAAATATGTCATATTTAATGTGAAGACAATAATGGCACCGTGGCGCTCTGGTTAGAGTCGCCGCTTTAGTTTGGTAACAAGTCGAGGGATCGAAACCCGCTCAAGCCAAGGAAAAAACATATGTATAATCGAAATATTTATAAAAAAAATAAATCAGAAAAAACATAATAACTTTTTGCGCAGTGCCGAATGCTATTTTTTTTGCCGTGTTTTTTCGTTTTTCCGCTAACCTATCGTTTTTTCAGAAAGTCGTCGAACAAACATTTCTTGATTTCCGATAAGGAATAATTGCCCATCAGAAAATTTAAGCTTTTTCAACGCTTTGATACTCACAAACAAACAAACAACATGAATGACTTTTCATTTTGGAAAATTCAATAAAAATTTCAAATTTACTCATCATTTGACGCATATTTTTGATAAGAGTAATACAAATAATCACTGCGGAAGGCAGTCCGCGCTAGTGACGAAAGCAAAAGGCGACGGTCAAGAACAAAAGTGCATACTAAGACTTTTGGTAACTCACCTGGTTCGTTAGATATGGGGGTGAAAGTGGGAGGGGCAAAATTTAAATAATTGCAGTTAGTGGGGCCGTTGGAGCCCTTTAGTTAAATCTTATAATTTTTATTAAAAATGCCAATCTTTTTTTTTTAATAATTTAATATTGTTCGTCATAAAATGGAATATCAGAAATTTTGGGGCAGGAAAAACCTTTCGTCACTAGACTTTTACTTTGTAAAGAAGTTTTTTTAGACCTCGTACTTAAAAAAAGTACAGGGGTCTATTAAATTTGTTTAAAAAAAATGTGCGTAACAGGCAGAAGGATGCGTGGCAGACCCCATAAAGTATATATATTATTGATCAGCATCAACAGCCGAGTCGATATAGCCATGCCCGTCCGTCTGTATGAAAATCGAAATCTCAGAGACTATAAGAGCTAGAGACACCAAACTTGGTATCTAGGTTCATCTATATTGCAAGCAGATCAAGTTTGTTTTAAAATTTTGCCACGCCCCCCTCTAAATTACAAGAACAATTTGAAAGCGAGAAACTGCAGATTTTCCATAGATGAAGCGTAAATAGTCCACGATCTGTGTAGAAAATTTCATTGCGATCGGACGGTAAATAGCGAAGATATTAAAATTATAAGTTAAGCTGTTTAATTGTGTGAGGGTTGGCAGTAATCATAAATAAATGGCATTAATCATAAATTAATGCTGTTGACAAAACTGAAATTTGGCAAATGAACGTCAAACGACTCCTGTGGCGTAGCTTACTGAGTTGCTGAATTGACTGAATTGACCGCGCAGGTCGCAGGTTCAAATCCTCTCTTGGGCGGATGGTTTTTTATTTATTATATCCTGACTGACTGTATATTATAGATGTGTTAAATTGTCATGTTTTATTAATGGCTATATTGACATAAATAATAACATTTGATTTTAATGTTAATTTTGTAGTTCATTTCTCATAAGAGTATTACAACAAATAATATTGCAAGACATCATCAGATGGTTCCAAGTGTAGAATAGGGTCGCGGGTTCAATTCTCTGCCGCGCCAACTTTTTAGACCCCGTACTTAAAAAAAAGTACAGTGGTCTATTAAGTTTGTTTCAAAAAAAATGTGCGTAACAGGCAGAAGGAGGCGTGGCAGACCCCATAAAGTATATACAGCTGCGAAAAAAATAATAGCACCACTATGAGACTTTGTCTTACGTGTCAAAAAAGATATAGTTGGGGCAGCGATTTTTCCAAAACTTTTTTTTTCATAAAGCCTTGAATATCTAATACATAAAATATATATTGGGTTTCCTTTAGAATTGAAAGGTTGAGAGGGTTGAGAAGGTGGTGCTATTTTATTTTTCGCAGCTGTATATTCTTGATCAGCATCAACAGCCGAGTCGATATAGCCATGTCCGTCTTCCGTCCGTCCGTCCGTCTGTATGAAAATCGAGATCTCAGAGACTATACGAGCTAGAGACACCAAACTTGGTATCTAGATTCATCTTGTTGCAAGCAGATCAAGTTTGTTTTAGAATTTTGCCACGCCCCCTTTAACGCCCTAAAATCCAAATAAAAAATTTAATTTCTAAATTACAAGAACAATTTGAAAGCGAGAAACTGCAGATTTTCCACAGATGAAGAGTAAATAGTCCACGATCTGTGTAGAAATTTTCATTGCGATCGGACGGTAAATAGCGATGATATTAAAATAATAAGTTAAGCTGTTTAATTGTGTGAGGGTTGGCAATAATCATAAATTAAAACTTAGCAGAACAATGCTGTTAACAAAGCTGCAATTTGGCAGATAAATGTTACAGAGCTCCGTGGCGTACTGTGCTAAGTCGCTGAATTCATCTAATTTTATGCTATCACGCAGGTCGAAGGTTCGAGTCCTGCCTCGGGCAAATGGTTTTTTTTTTTTTTATTTATTAATGTTATATTGTTGTTATATAGTACATGTTGACAAGTATAACGGGTAGAAGTTCCTAGTCGCCCTCAAGGGGACATTGAAGCTAAGACGTTCTAATAGCGAAGGGGAGTTGATATCGCCTATAATCAACTTATGGAGAAAAGTAACTCCAAGGACTGTCCTACGGTGGGTAAGGGACGGAAGATTGAGAAGCAGGAGTCTACTAGAGTATGGTGGTAAATGCAGATTGGGATTCCAATCTAAGCCCCAGACTCAATTAGGTCCTGATAAAGTTTGTGTTGGGGATCCCAGACACATGAACAATATTCAAGATTTGGGCGAACCAGGGAAGTATATAAAAGTTTTGTGACGTAGGGATCATTAAATTCTTTAGACCAGCGCTTTATAAAAGCAAGAGTGGCCTTAGATTTATTTACTATACTAGAGATATGAAGAGAGAAACTTAATTTATTATCAAAAAGAACGCCAAGGTCTTCGACTGTCGATATACGTTGCAAAGGTACATCATCGATCGAATAAGTTGCTAAATAAGGAGGACTCCTGTTAAAAGTCATAAACAGGCATTTAGAAAAATTTAAGTTCAAGTGATTAGATATGCACCAGCGATGCATTGAGTTTAAGTCATCTTGCAAGAGCTTGTGATTAACAGACGTCTTATAAGATAAAATAAGTTTCACATCATCGGCATACATAAGTATGTGGCAATGGGATAAAGCAAGGGGTAGATCATTAATAAAAAGATTGAAAAATAAGGGGCCTAAATGACTACCTTGAGGTACTCCAGAAGTGACAAGGACGGATTTAGAGATGGCTGATCTAAGCTGTACTCTTTGGGTCCTACCCGTAAGGTAGGAAGAGATCCATGAAAGGAATGAAGGAGAGAAACCTATTCGGTCAAGCTTTATGAGAAGGAGGTTATGATTAACAGAGTCAAATGCTTTGCTAAAGTCAGTGTAAATAACATCAGTTTGCATTTTATTGAGGATAGCCTCATTTACTAAAGAAGTAAACTCTAGTAAATTGGTCGAAGTTGACCGACTCTTAACGAAACCATGTTGAGAAGGGCAGATAATCGATTTGCAGAGATGCTGCAAAGTAGATGTAATAAGCTTTTCAAAAAGCTTAGGAATTGCTGATAATTTTGCAATTCCCCTGTAATTGGATATATCCGACTTGCACCCCTTTTTATGCAGTGGGACAATGTAAGATTCTTTCCATATAACCGGAAAAACAGTTGATTTTAAAGATAGATTAAAAAGTGTTTGTAAGGGTTTAGTAAGAGAAGAACAGCACTCTTTCAACACACAGCTAGGAATGTTATCAGGTCCTGGAGAGTAAGAACATTTAAGTGTTTTGATAGAAGAGCAAATACTGTTACTAGTTATGTTAGGTAAAAGAATAGAATTGGATGATGGAAATATATGAGTGGAGTAGATATTAGTGGGCGGCAAAAAGGAATATGTAGATTGGAAAAAATCTGCAAAAAGATCTGAAGCAATTGGGTCATCGTTAACTATATTAGTATTAGAGAAGAAAAAAGATTTAGGTAAGGATGAAGATCTACGTTTAGAGTTAACGAAGGAATAGAATAGTTTAGGGTCCCGTCTAAATTGATTCTTGCAACGAAAAAGATAATTATCATAGCATTGAGAATTGAGAAGAATAAAACTAGCTTTAGCTTTAGAATATTTTAAGAAGTCTAAATTGGATCCGCTCAACTTAAACTTTTTAAAATATTTAGATTTAATATTTTTTAAATTAGATAGTCTTGGTGTAAACCAAGGAGTTTTAAATGAAACTGACTTAACGACACTGTTAGGGATACAGACATCAAAAAGTGAATTTAACGTGTCGTAGAAAAAAGAGGCAGCTATGTTAATATCATTCGCATCATACAGAATAGACCAATCAGTTGAAAGAATCAGTTGATTAAGCAAAGTGAAGTTTCCCTTGCGAAAGCAACGGCGGCAATTGACTGAAGAAGAAGATGGTATATGGTTAGTATTAAAAATAGAAAGTGAAAGTTCGAGAGTAGGATGGTAAGAATCTTCAGGTTCAATCACAGGGGAAATTCTAGTGACAGTCGCACTAGACAAATCACTGACAAAAACAAGATCAAGCATCCTATTCAGATGGTTCGATGTTGAATTGATCTGAAAAAGGGACAAATCAATTAAACCATCTAAAAAGTCATGCTGAGCTGAGGGAACTAAATAATTTAAGTCATTAAAAAATGACCAGGAGATATGTGGCATGTTAAAGTCGCCCACAACAACAAATATATCATTGTCATGCACAAGTTTAGAAATTTCATTTATATGACTGAACTGTCGCATATAGATTAGAATTTCAGAAGAAGGTGGTATATATGAGCAAGATATAAATAAAGTGCATGACGAGAAAGTAACCTTTACCACAACAATTTCAATGTCGTCAGGTGTAGACAACTTTATAATTTCCGCTCGAAAGGTAGATTTGACAGAGATTAAAACTCCACCACCACGTCGGCTCTGGCGATCGCGCCTGAAGGTATTATAATTCGATGACATTATCTCATTATTAGATATGCTAGAGTTTAGCCAAGTCTCTGTGAATGCAAAAATGTCAGAATCGAAAGAAAAACTGTTTTTATAAAGATTTTGTAACTTAGAACCGAGACCTCTAACATTCTGATATTGAATATTAATTAATTATTATATAAGTTTGTTCAAATCGGAAAACTGTATCATATAGCCGTCATTGGAACAATTAGTCGAAAACTTAATACAGAACACTGCAAGCGCATCTAAGTGCCTAGGTTCTGGGTATCCTACAGTCGATTAAACAAAATATTTTTTCAAACTAAGTACGGGGTCTCCGACAGTCGCGTGTGCGCGACTGTAGCACCGCGAGCGAGGTTTTGATGTAAAAATGTTACCGAAAGGTTCCAACCGCTCCAATTATTTAAAATTTTGCATTACCGAAAGGCTTCAACAGCTCCAATTATTTAAAATTTTGCACCCATTAGCACCCCCCGGGTGTTACCAAAAGTCTTAGTATGCACTTTTGTTCGTTAAAGTCATACCTTTCAATCGGTATATAACTCGATCTGCTCGGACAGTCGCACAGTGGGGCCCTTTCTCAATTTGGCAAAAATATGATATAGTGGTCTGCTTCAAAAACAGAAACAAACTTGATCTGCTTACGGTATCCAGGAACCTACATACCAAAATTGAAGTCTCTAGCTCTTATAGTCTCTGAAATCGTTGCGTTTTTAATGGGCTCAGGGTATAACAAGGGGGCTCCGCCCCTGCTCGCTTCGCTCGCGGAAAGGTGCGACTGCGAGTGTACTCGACTGTCAGATACCCTGAGCCCAGGCACTAAGAGGCTGTTCGGCACGCCGAAGACTTCATGCCCTGGAAGATCGTATTTTCGACTGATTGTTCCAATGACAGTTATATGATAAAATGGTTCGATTTGAACCAAATCTAGGCAGAATGTATAAGACCAACATAAATGTATATTGTGTCAAATTGGTTAAGATATCTTAATAAACAGAAAAGTTTTTCATACTTCAACTTAATTTCTGGCCGATCGTTCCTAAGGCAGCTATTGGAACCAATTTTGTTCAGGATGTATAAGACCAACATTAAGGCATATTATGTCAAATTGGTTGGGATATCTAAATGAACAGATGTTTTTTAATACTGACCGATCGTTCATATGGCAGCTATATGATACAGTCGTCCGATCCAAAAATAGAAAAATACTTGATCTGCGCCCGGTATACAGGAACCTACATACCAAGTTTGAAGTCTCTTGTTTTTATAGTCTCTGAGATCGTTGCTTTCAAACAAACGGACAGACGGACGGACGGACAGACAGACATACGGACATGGCTAAATCGACTCGGCTGTTGATACTGATTAAGAATATATACTCTTTATGGGATCTGCCACGCCTAATTCGGCCTGTTACATACATTCCAAAGAAACCATTGTACCCTTTTTTGCCCATTTTTAATTAGCTCAGGGTATAAAAAGGCTGTGCAAAAACGCGTATAAATTGATCAATTGGTAACACAGATTATAAAGCTATTTTGTAAGCTTTCAGAGTTGACAAAGAGCTTTTATAACTGTTTCAGGGGTTTCAAATTCTAACAGTTCGAAGCTCAACATAAAGCTTGTACCTTTTTTTTAATTTGCTAGTCGAAAAAAACTGTGCAAGTCGAAAAAAAGATATAACCTAGGAATCGAACTGCATCATTACTTTTTTGAGTTACAACGATGGTTTCATACATTTTTTACATTTAATATTTGAATTATTCTAATATTAAAAAAAATTGTTTGGCATTCGGCACTTTGCGCAAAAAAGTTTACGATTCTTTATACCTAACAATTACCTTAATGTGATTTTTTTTTAATATTAGAATAATCCATATATTAAATGTAATAAATTTCGTCACAAAATTGTATATCAGAAATTTTGGGGCTAGAATAAGCTTTCGTCACTAGACTTTTACCTCGTGTAGAGTTTTTAGACCCCGTACTTAAAAAAAGTACAGGGGTCTATTAAGTTTGTTTCAAAAAAAATGTGCGTAACAGGCAGAAGGAGGCGTGGCAGACCCCATAAAGTATATATATTCTTGATCAGCATCAACAGCCGAGTCGATATAGCCATGTCCGTCTGTATGAAAATCGAGATCTCAGAGACTATAAGAGCTAGAGACACCAAACTTGGTATCTAGGTTCATCTATATTGCAAGCAGATCAAGTTTGTTTTAGAATTTTGCCACGCCCCCTTTAACGCCCTAAAATCCAAATTAAAAATTTAATTTCTAAATTACAAGAACAATTTGAAAGCGAGAAACTGCAGATTTTCCACAGATGAAGAGTAAATAGTCCACGATCTGTGTAGAAATTTTCATTGCGATCGGACGGTAAATAGCGATGATATTAAAATAATAAGTTAAGCTGTTAAATTGTGTGAGGGTTGGCAATAATCATAAATTAATACTTAGCAGAAAAATGCTGTTAACAAAGCTGCAATTTGGCAGATAAATGTTACAGAGCTCCGTGGCGTACTGTGCTAAGTCGCTGAATTCATCTAATTTTATGCTATCACGCAGGTCGAAGGTTCGAGTCCTGCCTCGGGCAAATGGTTTTTTTTTTTTTTTATTTATTAATGTTATATTGTCATGTCTTATTGATGTTATATTGACATATACATTAACATTTAATGTTATTATACAATTTTTAATTAATGTTTCAATAAGATTAATTAACAAGCAATTTTGCAATATATTAGATGATGGCTCAATGGGTTGAGTCCCCATACATTCTAAACCTATTTCGATATTGGGTTGCGGGTTCAAATCCCGGCTGTGTCAACTCCTTTTTTAAATTCAGCTGATTTTAGCTATTTGTCGTGCTTATAATCCGGCATGTTCATATTTATAAATGCTAATCTAGAAAATTGTTTTGTTTTGGCTCGTGCTTACATATGTATGTATGCGTGTGCTTAACCGATCTTGGAAATACACATATTGTTGTCTCGCTCTCTCTAACACATATGTCTATTCGACTTTACATTGATTATTTGATGTTTTTAAATATAAAACTCTACGACGAATCAATGTTTAACTAAAATATAAATTAATTTTCACCAGTCTTTGCTTTTTTCATACCAAGTACGGGGTCTCCGACAGTCGAGTATGGTCGACTGTATTGCGAGCGAAGCGAACCGGGGGTAGGCGAGCGAAGCGAGCAGGGGGCGGAGCCCCCTTGTTTTATGTGATAATATATACACAAAGAATGGAAAATTTGCTACGGCTGTGAGATCGGATCGAGTTATATACCGATCGAAAGGTATAGCCTTGACGAACAAAAAAACATCCTTAGACTTTTTTAACACTCCTTGCTCATGAGATAAGTGGGTGTAAGTAGGAGGGGCAAACTTCAAATTATTGATTAAATTTTATAATTTGTAAAAATTCTTATCAGAAATACGCGTCGAATAGTACCTCGATCATTCCAAGCGAACATCTGGTTCAAAAGATATATTAATTTAAAATTTGTAACAGCCTTCTCAAAACGAGCTGAAAATTCTGTTTGTATGTTTGTCTGCTTGTTTGTATCAAAACGCTAAAAAAAAAAGCTTCGATTTTTTGATGAATAATTGTTTCTTATCAGAATTCTAGAAATCCTTGTTCTACGACTTTAGCGGGAAATAGCTCAAACCCGATCAATTTTAAACACCAATAGTTTCCAATCCGAAGAAGCTACAGTTAAAGGTATTTTTGAGGGCGTTTAGACGGGCCTTGAATATTTTTTTACAAAATGCGATTTAATAAAAAATGCCTCTAACGAATTTTATTAAATTTCAATATGTTGTAATACGTAAAATTTTGGGTCTTTTGATATATGATACATATCCTTCAGCGAAAAGGTTTGGAAGATATTACCTGTTAACTGAATATATACATATTACTATTTACTCTACGAAAGAGAAAATCAAGGTTTAGTCCGAAAAATCTTTTTTGTTTCTCAAGATATCTAAACCAAATTGACAATATATCTTCATCCTAACCAAATTTGATTCAAATCGGTTCTCTATATAATATATCTGTCATTGAAACAATCAGTCGTAAAATTACTTCAGTGCTTTGCAAGGCCTGCGGTCGAATGCACTCTACTGTAGCCGCACCTCACCGCGAGCGAAGCGAGCAAGGAGCGGAGCCCCCTTGTTATTTGTTACATTTAATATCGTTCGACACAAAATTGGATATAAGAAATTTTGGGGCATGAAAAGTGTTTCGTCACTAGATTTTTACTTTGTAAAGAAGCTTTTATATAAGACTTGGGGGCTCCACATCCTGCTCGCTTCGCTCGCCAACAACCGGTTCGCTTTGCTCGCGCAAATGATAATTAGTTATGTTAATAAAGCTAAGTCAAAGTACCATTTAGTATGAGTTTGGTTGAGATATCTTAAGAAACAAAAAAATTTTCATATTCAACGATAATTTGCATCCGATTGCTCCTATAGTTATCCGACTTTGACTAAATTTGGTCAGAATTTAACAGACAGTCCCAAACATCTTATCTGTCAGCTTGGTTTCGATATCTTAAGAAACAAAAAAGTTGTTTATGCTAAAGTTATAACACGTTATTGCTGGTCACCTAAACGAGACCCCGATGATGATCAGTTTAAAAGAAAAAGATCGAGTACACATTTTTGAGTGTTAGGTACACAGTACAGCTCAAAAATAAAAAATATTAATAAATTGAGGTAGTAGATATGTTTCATTTCATTTTACAATACTTAGCGACACATTCATTCTATAAAAATTCTTTAAGAATTTACTATAAAGTGCTTTATAATATTACGGTCAACTGTGCTATAATGGCGCGACTTATCAACATTTTGCGCTAATTTCGTTTCCGAAAATCTATTATAAATTTGCTAATTATTGATCAATTTTAGAATATAGACACACGTTTTACTCTTGAAAATGTGTTCTTTAAAAATAATAAAACAAGTTTAAGGGGTTTCTAATAAAATAGTGTTCAAAAACATCAACAAAGTGAAAAAATAAAAAAAAAAACACAAAAAAATTGGTTTACCTAGCAAATACTCTAATAAGGAAATTTAAACCTGTTAAGTCAAGTATAGCCTGTTTAAATAAATAAGTTTCTTCTTTCCAAAGCCGTTAAAAAAAATTAAAATTAGTGAATATTTGTCGAAATTATGGGGGTATTAGTGAACGCATTTTCGTTTTTTTTTTCCCCGTTATTCAAAATTATGATGTGCACCAATTAATTTTAGTATGCCACAAAAATCTATTTAACTATACCTACAACCTACGATCTGTCCCATCCCAGAAGTTTTGTTTTTATTTTTATACCCTGTGCCCATTAAAAATGGGCAAAAAATTTTATAATGGTTTCGTTGGAATGTATGTAACAGGCAGAAGGAGAAGTGGCAGACCCCATAAAGTATATATATTTTTGATCAGTATAAACAGCCGAGTCGATATAGGCATGTCCATCAGCCTGTCCGTCCGTCCGTTCGTCCGTCCGTCTGTTTGAACGCGCCGATTTCATAGACTATAAGAGCTATTGGATGCCACGCCCCCTCCGCCCACAAATCACACAAAACGATTTACAGGCTCAAATTTTAAGATAACACTTCTTAACTGACCAAGCAGTTGAGAAGTAAGCCCATTAAATGACCCTGAAAGTTTCAAAACCATTGACCCATAAATAGGGAAGATATTAAAGAATTGGTTTTATTTCAATATTTGCATATGCAATGCAATGTGCGAGCGAGACAGCATATGTTTGTTTATATGTAAAGCGAGCGCAAGACAGTGTGCCCGTACACTCCAGCGACATTATCGATATCATTTTAGCATCATATGCTATTGGTGTATGATATATGTATGAACATACATACATGTTTATTAAAATTGTATTAAAATACAATTGTGTAAATACATAGATTTATACATATGTATGTGTGCATTGCAAAATGCCATGTAACGTCACATTTATCAATAAAGACAAAAGCTGAGTGTTATCCATTGTGCTGCATGAGAGGACAAAAGATCATTTTCGAGCACTACTGTTTGCTCGTTGCCGAGCACTGAAAACTCCAAATTAGTAATTTTCTTAACCAGCTTAACAGAAAATGCATCTGGTGGAGTCTTATACAACCCCACTGAATTTGATTTAAATCGGTTTACTATATCACATAACTGTCATTAGAAATATTAGTCGACAATTTAATACAACGCTCGCAAGGGCATCAAATCTTCGGCGTACCGAACAGCATATAAGACTATGGGCACAGGATATCCGACAGTCGAGCATACTCGACAGTAGCCGCATCTCACAGCGAGCGAAGCGAGCAGGGGTCGGATCCCCCTTGTATTTTGTAGCAATATGTTATATACTATACACACTTACACATTCATAAACCTAAACTAATACCATTTTTGTCCATTTTTAAAGGGCAATGTATAAAAAAAGTGAAATATAATGAATCAGCTCAAGAAATTCAAAATGAGTTGAAAGTTAAAATATCTTTCAATCTGTTTTCAAGGAGCTCAGGGCTTATTAACAAATGTGAATTGAAAGGGCAGTTTCTTACAATTTGACTTGTAGCCAACTTAAAACAGAATTTAAACTCTTTCCAGCACAATTTGTCATCCAGGCGATCTTGTAAATGCTCTAACATAAGTATATAAGCGGGTATATCCATAATAAGCTGCTCAAGATTTTGATTGATTGTGCTCCGTTTACTAGGCAAATCCATTTCACAGAAGCTGCTTCTATAAAAATAAAGATATAATTGGATAAGCAAAATCTTAAAAACACGAAATCCTCGCTTACTTCTTCGCTTTTATACTGTCAAGGGCTGTTGATATGCGACCATAAATATCACGCATTTTTCGCACTTTGCACATATAAAGCACAAACTTGAGGTCGTTCTCGGCAGAACTTATACACTGCTCTGTTGGATGATCGTAAAGCATTAAGCCAATAGGCGGTCCCCGACGAGGACGGGGAGATAGCATGACTCCGCTTACATACTGCAGCTGAATTGCAAGAGCATCGTCCGTTTGATGTTGATGGAAAGTTTGATCCAAGTGTGGGCACTTCAAATCCTGGTTATGAATGAAAGAGCGGTAAGATATGAGATTCTGTCATTATTAATCAAAAGTACAATCCCATAGATCCTTAAATAGCCACTAAAACCGCTACAGTCGAGTCTGCTCGACTGTTAGATACCAGGTACCTCTATCTTTGCAACAATGCAATCGGTATTGAGAATCCTTTTCACACTCTACCTTTGTATTTATATGTCTATCGTGATGATACTGTATGGTAAGGTAGATGGGGAGAATGGTGGATCATTAAGATAACGAAACTCAAAAGATTGCCGAATTGGTAAATCAATGCGACTAGCAATATACAAGGGTCGGCGCTCGAAGTGTTACTAACTTTGCGCTGCTATAGCATCCAAACGGCTAACGACAGCGCACTCATGTTTTGGCTAGTGTTTGTATGGCTCGGTCTGGACATGGCCGCTTACAGAAAATATAGTTGACTGGAAGCTACTGGTAGGAGAGGAAATGGTACACACGGTCACGTGGTTATTGACACGTATTGCCCGTACTGACGGGTATACTAACTGATGCCCGCACTGACGGGTCCCCTAACTGACACGCGTACTGATGCGCGTACTGAAACGTTTTCTAAATTATGCGTGTACTGAAGGGTCTTCTAGCTGATGTACGCACCGAAGGGTCTTCTTAATCAGAGCAAAATGCGCAACAACGAAAAATCCCGAAGTGGCACTGGTCAAAGCCAAGGGGTCACCACGAGATTTCACTTTGCACATGGATCGATCTCTAGTTATCAACCTTGATGACCGTGATAAGGTCGGGCATTGACGGGTCGGGCTCACGACAAGGCAGTATTTCACGTCTCTACCACAACAATGTTTTTTTACTTTAATAACTGTGGTAGAATACGGGCACCGACTGGTAACTCGAAAAGGAAATTATCAGAAACTGCTGTCACATGCTAGCTGAAGCTGTACTTTGCAAGTTTTCTTAAAACTACTGCCCTCGTTGCAGTTCCTCGAAGACTAATTTTGCCACGCGACAAAATTCTTTCGGCAGCCCTATATTTCGGGAACTTCTCTGCCGACGCACTGTAGGCCAATTAGGGCGGAAAGTGTCGTAAACCCCTTATTTTTATGGAAGCGGAATTCGATAGAGAAATCTTCAAAGATTATGAATCCAAAAGATTTTTGGAATCAGGTAAAATTTGTGGGCGTGACAACCTCTCTAAGTCCCACAACCCATTTTTCAGTTGGCGCACAAATGTCCAATTTTTACAAAAAATATAATCTTAACAACTGAATTATCGCCAAGTGGTGCAATGGACCTGTATGTTTTTGGTTTCATTTGAAAAGTAGGTTAATTTAAAATGAAATACCAAACAAATTTGTTTCTTCAGTTGCTTAGTTTTTATACCCTGTGTCCATTAAAAATGGGCAAAAAAAGGGTATAATGGTTTCGTTGGAATGTATGTAACAGGCAGAAGGAGGCGTGGCAGACTCCATCTATATATATAAAACTCTTTGTCCTCACTGACTGACTGACTGACTGACTGACTGACTGACACATCAACGTGTAGGCCAAACTGCTAAAGGTAAAGAGCTGAAATTTTCACAAAACATAGCTGAGACAATTTCATCGTGCAATCAGACGGCGTTTTGTAAAATTCCACCTGGAAGTGTGTTTACCCGAGGTCAAAAGGTCATGGAATTGCTTTGTTTGAAAAACTTTTTGTTTCTTAAGATATCTTAACCAAACTAACAGATTATATGTTTGGGACTGTGTCGAACATCCTGACCAGATTTGGTTTAAGTCGGATTACTAAATCATATAGCTGCCATATCAATAATCGGATGAAAATTAACCTTTAGTATAAAAAAAAAAATTTTTGGTTCTTAAGATATCCAAAACAAACTCACAGATTAGATGTTTGGGACTGTCTCTTACATTCTGACCAAATTTGGTCAATGTCGGATTACTATATCATATAGCTGCCATAGCAATAATCGGATGAAATTAACCTTTAGTATGGAAAACTTTTTTATTTCTTAAGATAT